>NMXI01000008.1:40915-337199 GCA_002851675.1 Verticillium nubilum
GGGGGGGGGGGGGGGGGGGGGGGGGGTGGGGGCAAGAGGCTCACCATGGCAGCCTGCTTCTTCAGGTTGGCCTCGCGGGCCTTGTCGCGCTGGTTGCCACGGGCCATCTTGTCTGGTGTTTTCTTTTTTTCTTTTTCTTGTTTTTCTCTGGCTGCTTGCTTTCTCCTGTGCACGGGACTTTCCCCGAGTATTCGGCTGATGAGTGAGATGGAGTGCTCGGTCGATTCGAAGGGAGGCGAAAGGGGGAGAGTGAGAGGACTTGTGAGTTGGAAGTGAGGTGAGGGTGAGAAAAAAAGTTGAAGCAGGCAGGCGGTGAGGCTGGACCCTTTGTGAACAGGGTCGGGTTCGAGCTTTATTGGGGGGCGATTGGTGTCGGGAGGCCTGGGCCATCTGGGTACTGTGGATTTCGGGGCGTTTGATTGGTGGAGGTGCCCTAATGAAGCCAATCAAGAGTGAGGGAAACGGCTATTGGTACAGGTCAGGAGGCTGTACTTTGTTCATGGCTGCGGCCACGCCGAATAGACCAGCATGACAACGGCGGTAATTCCAGCATGGCATTTCCACCACCATGTCATTGGAAGCTAGGTAGTAGATCATGAGCATCACAAGCATATCACACCACAAGCATATCACATCGTACATTTCACATGAAACTAATTTCAGAATAGTAGCAAACCAATTGATCTGCCTATTACAACCAGGAGAGAAGCTTGAGCCAAGCACGACTCTCCTAGACAAAGGCGCTCGCGCACCAATGCCTTCAGAGGCAGGCCCATGGCCAACTGAGCATGAGAAAATGTCCGCAAACATTCTCTCAAACTCCTGGTGAGAAAGAAAACAACGCCACCAATTTTGTCCCTATGAGGGAAACCCTCTGATACAGGCAAAGAGGAGAGAAAACGGAAGAAGACCGATAAAGAGAATAATGACTCCCGATCACTGCTGTTCCTGCCATGAGCGGTTTTGCCAGATGGACCCAGTCCTCGAGCCCAATGTCCCGTCTTTCCGTTACATGTATCCCATTTCCTCCGCTTCCTTTCCGGTTGTTGTACGTGCGCCCAGTCCAAAGTCGTGGGAGTTTGTCGAAGTGAAAGTTAAGGTACAGTGAAAAGTAGGGAACTGTATGTTCGAGAAAGAGAGAGACGAACCGGTCGATAGGATGGGTGTCGTATCTGCAAAAGCCAGGTGCCTGCGACGAGAGAGAGAGCGATCCGGGCGTCGAAAGCATCCAGAGTCCGCCGAATACGTTGGAGCTGCCAATACCCAAATGGTTCTTTCCCAAAGTCTTGTCCCATCCCAAAAAGAAGGGTCTCTACCTCGGTGAACCAAAAGAAGGCAGTATTCGTGTGTATCCAGGTTCCCTTGATCGCCATGCGCGGCGGCGGAACTCAAAAGATACCAAAGAATCAAAAAGGTCTGGAAAAGGCGAAAGTAGAATGCAAGAATGCAGAAAGGGCAAGGCAAAGAAAGGGGAAGGAAGAAAAAAAAAGAACGCATCCTAGTGAAGAGGAAAAGAGAAAAGCGTTCGTTTCGTCTATGTCCGTGAACCGAGGGTAATATGTCCCCCCAAGTACACGCCGACCCGATGAGGAAGACCCCTCCTTGTCTGCAGAGGGTACCCCGACGGCGGCTGTCCTGTCGTAATGCTCACCTCCCCGGCCAATGCTTAGTCTCCGTCTTTGTTCCATCCATGCATGTAGTCCGTGGTCGTAATGTACAACTTGAAGCAGCGTCAAAGCCCCATAAAAAGGAACAAAAGAAGTGCTTCAGGTCTGGGGTTTGAGGTAGTATAGACGGAGGAGGGCCGACGGAGACTGTGCCGAGGAAGCTATCGTTTGTGTAGTGCACAGAGAGTAAAAGAAAAGAGCGGTCGTCAAGTCGTGGCAGCGTCACCATGCTGAAATGAAGAGGAGGGCGATCATCAGTGAAGACCCATTGCCACCCCTCGTAACGTAACGTAACGTAATCCGTCATGTCAAAGGCGTTTTGCCGCATATCGTACCACTTCCGAGGGGGTGCGTTCGTCAAGCATCGCGTTTTCGCAGACACTTTACAGCCACTGGGATTCATCGCCGTTGTTGGGGGCAGAGCTGCCGTTGCCGTTGGGGGCCTGGACCTGCTGACCCTGCTGGCCCTGGCCCTGGAACTGCTGGCCCTGGTTCATCGGCTGGAACTGCTGCTGGGGCTGGAACTGGGGCTGGGTAGGGTTCCAGGCAAGCTGGGTAGGCTGCTGGGGAGCCTGAGTGGCAGTGGGGGAGGTGACGGTCAGGTTCGAGGTGTGAGGGTAGGTCATGGCCTGAGCAGTGCCGTTGCGGGCGCCGCCATTGGCGAAACCATTGGGCAGGGGTACACCAGGCTGGACGATCGAGGCGCTGTTGACCATGCCACGGTTCTGGCCGGGACGCAGAGGGATCTGACCCTGGGTGTTATCGGCAGGGGTCATCTGGCCGGACGAGGTGGCGCTGCCACGGCTGTCGTAAGCCTGAACCTTGGCCTGGATGCGACGGCCGTAGGGGGTCGAGCGGACAGCGGGCAGGAAGGGGCGGATAATCTCGACCATGCGGTGCTTACCGTCGGGAGTGGCATACTCCAGGGCGGTCTGGATTACATAGTTGGCATACGAGTCGCGCAGGAGACGGTCCATCTCGCCAGGCTGGAGGAGCTCGTCGACAATCATATCACGACCCTGAGTCTGCGAGCAGCGAAGGAGCTTCTCGATGACGTTTGAGCTGAATTTGTGACGAGACAGCTGGCAGATGCGAGTGCGGAACATGCCGACGACGGGCTCGGTGAAGGCGGGTTCGTTGAGGTCGATGATGTACTGAACGACGTAGTTGCCAAACGGGTCCTGGACGAGGACAGGAGCATGCTCCGTGATCTTGCCAATGAGCCAGACCTTCTGAGCACCGTCGGCGTGATCAATGCAGCGCTGAAGAACGCAGCAGCCGTGGCGGTGGGTGCCAACATCAACGCAGTGGTTGCCGACAGCGTCAAAGATGAATTGGGCATCAGGAGCGCTCAGCTTGTTGAGGCACTTCTGGATGACGTGGTTGCCGTTGAGATCCTGGATCAGCTCAACAACGCGGTAGCGAAGCGCATCGATGATCATCTGGACCTGGACGGAGGTGGTGACAAACTCGATCATCTTCTGGAGAGCGCGGGTGCCATGCTGGTTGAGAGCGATGCGAACCATATCCTGGGCAGCGTTCTGGATGAGAACAGTGCGCTCATCATCATTGCAGTACTCGAGGAGCTTCTGGCAGAGATAATTGCCAAATGGATCGGTCATGAGCTCAATGACATGCTGGTTGGTCTCGAGCCAGATCATGTGAACCTGGTCAGGGTTACGCTCCTCGAGCTTCTTCTGCAGGTAACGGCAGCCGTGCTGGTCCTTGCACAGTTCGTAAATCTGGCCACCGACATGCTCGAGGGGCAGATTCTGGTAGCGCTGCATGGCTGTAAAGGAAAGAGTTAGCAAGTGTGACATCTGATCGCAAGAGTGATCCTTACCATCATTATCCTGCTGGCGGCGATGCTGAATCACTCGCGCCTGGCTGTCGCGCGGCGTCGAGTGACCAGAGACGGCAGGGGTGTAAAGCGAACCGTACCCAGTGAAGTTCTGAGGAGGATAAGCCGAACCGTTGCTAAGGTTGAGGTTCTGCATGGCGAGAAGGGGGACACCATAGGCGCCGTTGAGTTGGCCGTTGTTCTGGGGGTTGTACATGTTGACAGGACCATTGCCGTACGGGTTGAAGCCCTGGTTAATGCCGTTCTGGCCAGTTCCGTTGGGGCTGGCGAGACCAGCCTGTCCACCATTGCTGAGGCCATTGTTTTGCTGGCTCATACCGTTGTTGCCACCAAAAGAAGCAGCATTCTGGTTAAGGCCCTGGTTGCCGCCAAAGGAAGGGGCGTTCTGGTTGGAGCCGTTCATACCGTTGGAGGGGCCAAAGGGAGCAGCATTGCCATGAAGAGCGCTCTGGATGGAAGGGAAATTACCACCCTGCTGCCCCGAGCCCATGTTGCTGTCAGAAGAAAGCTCGCGGCTGTGACGGGTGGGAGCAGCACCAGCGGGAATGCGACCGATGCTGGCATTGTGGTTGTGGAAATGCTGCTGAGCATGGTTGTTGGCGCCCGAGGCATTCTTAACGGTCGGGACCGAGTTGGCAGAGAAGGAGCTCTGCAGCTTGGGAGGAGTGGTCATGTTTCCGTTGCTGGTGGGAGACACGATCGAGTTGTTGTCGGATGGGTTCTCGGAGAAGTACTTGAGGTCCAGAGAGTGACGGACCGACGAGGGACGCGAGCCGAGGACGGAGCCGTCCGCAGAGGAGGAACCGTTGAGCTGAGCGTTGATGCTCGAGAGACTCTGTCGGGCGCGATGACGGTTAATATGACCCCAACCGTTGGTGGATGAAGACGCCTCGGGTGCAGGAGACGGGGAGAGGGCAAGGTCAAGAGCAGCAGAGGACGCGGAGAGCTATGGCGGGGTCCAAGGTCAGAACCGTGGACGGAAACAAAGTGAGGCAGCTCTTAGGTATTGACAAGAGTCAAGGATGAAGGACTAAGGAGTAAAAGGATAAGGGATGGAGGTTGAAGGGTGAGTGAAGGGTGAGTGTGGGTGGAGGTGTGTTTCTGTGTTTCTGGTCTCCAAGGTCGCGTTCTAGCAGAAGGAGCAAAAAAAAAACAGGACAACTTCCAGAACGCAGGAACGATCAAAAACGCCTACTGGTCATAGCGTTCTCGAGAGCATTCACCGCGGTTCATGGATTCATCCTCTATGCTGCCGCCTGAAGCTCACGTGATGGTCCGTTCGCTGAACAGCAACGGAAGACCAGAAACTCCAGACAACTCACAAACACGGCAAGTGGGATAAGTAGGAAATAACAGGCTAGCTAGACGTACCATTTGGCCCTCAGCGCGTACGAGGGTAGGAAACTGATCGTCGGTCAGAGCCTGGACGTACTTGGCATCGCCAGCATTGTCGTCCTCGCCGAAGAGGAAACGGGCAGTGCCAGTCTGGTCGAGGTCGGCGCCGTAGAGCCCAGTGCGAGAACGAGTGACGGGCATCGAGTAGCGGTTGTAGCTGGTGTTAGCGGAACCAGGTTCCTGCATGTCAGCCATGGCTCGCGAGGTAGTTGTCGTAATGGTCAAGTTGCTGAGTGAGTATCTGGTAGCTGGAGGTGATTTCTGAAGGCCTGTGGTGTACAGCAGGTTGTCGATGTAGAAGGATCGGAAGTATCTAATGGGTGGGAGGGGAGAAGAAGGGCCAGATGTGAGGGAAAGGGTTGAGCTTTGAGGGTGAGGTGATGATATCAGAGGGTAATTAGGAAGTGATATCAGTGAGTGAAGGGCAGGCGGTTGCGGCAGGCACGCTAGTGCTATAGTGTAAGGATATTCAGGCAAGCAGCTATTGTTCAGTCTGGGTTCGTCTGAAATGAGGTGAGGTGATGGTAGGTGATGATGGACCGTGCCTCGAATAAGTGGTTTTGGGTTCACCACAGATAAAGAGAGGCGGCACCGTCAACAAGGCAGTCAGGGCTATATCTCCAAGAAGAATCAGGTTAGAAGCAAGTGCAGAGGAAAGTAGAGGCTGGCATCGAAATACCAAGTCCAGATATCTGTTCCAAACAGAATCTCCACTAGGCATCCGACCACAGTCATATTCCTACGCAAATACTTCTTCCCAGAGTCAAAGTAGAAGGTCGTGTGCTCGCGATATCAAGGGTTATTGCGTACTCGCTCGAGCCGCCTTTGACCAGAGCTTACTCCAGAGGCCAGTATCATTGTGTGCAGGAGAGTAATTTCCCACGCTTACCTTGCCAGCAGAGACACTCACCCACAACTTGTCCACATCACCAAATCAAAAAAAGGGGGGGGGGGGGGGGGGGGGGGAAGAGGGTAACCACTCACGCGTTCGAAGACCGATGGCTCGACGGATCCTGCCTGACGGCCTCCTCCTTCTCATCCTCATCACTGTTCCTCCTCGAAGCGGGCACCGACCTAGAAGGCAGGTGGTGCTCGTCGAACGCCATGCGCGCAGACTGCTGCATGATCCCCGACTGGGGCGAAGCGAGGTTCGAGCCCGACCGGCCGGGGCGCCCGAAGAGCCCCGGGGGAGACGTCAGGCTCGAGGTCGAGTAACGGTTCGGTCGGGAGAACATGGATGGGAAGCCGGAACTGTCGTGGTACTCGGGCGGCGTCGTCGGCTCGGACTGGTGGCCCGCGCGCTGGAGGTCGTCCTGCATCTTGAGGAGCTCCATCTCCTCGCGCCGCTGGACCTGTTCTAGCTTTTGCATCTCGAGCTCGAAGCGGCGCTTCTGGTCGCGGAGGCGCTCGTACTCCCTCTTCTTCTTCTCCAGCTGTTATTCTCGGTTAGCGGGCTATTTGCTACGGTTGGGCTCGGTTGGGCGGGTAGAGTGCCGGGTGCGGTTGGAGGGCGATTCGACGTACCAATTGCACCTGGGAGTTGCTGTACGACTACACGATCAGGGTCAGCCCAGAGATCCCAAGCTGGTTTCGGGTCCTCGTCGGCTTCTGCACCCAAGTGGGATGGCAGACGCGGACCTCGACAGCAAAACCCCAGTTACAGAGCACATACGTTATCATACTGGCTCGGGTCAGGCCCGGCCATGGGACTGCGCTGGGAGGTAATGGAAGACAGTGTTGGTACACGCCCCGAATCGGTGGTGAAGCGGCGAGGCAGGGTGGTTCGTAGATCGTGAGTCTGGATCGGGTTGGGCATGCGCGTGTTGCCGTTCCGCGGAGGTGAGACAAGGTTGTTCATGGCCGCCTCGTTGCGAGGCGACTGCTGGGACCGGAAGCGTAGGTCGTCCATTTTGTCTGTCCTGTTCAATCGTGGCTCGTATTTTCCCAAGATTCTCTCTGTGTGGGCCTTTTGCGTTTCCTCTCTTGTCGTCTTTCGTTCTTCGTTACTACAACAATCTTTCGTACACGCCCGTGGTTGGGCTGGGGGAGGAGGAGGAGGAGGAAATGAGGAGTTCGGATTTCTTCGTCTATCGGTGCTGCTGGTGCCGACGAAGGGCAGTGGTCAGCGGTTGAAGCGTGCCAGAGATGGCGTGGAAGTGTCGAATGGTAGAGAACGGAACGTGGTGGAGGGGAAGGGGGGGGGGTGCAGAGAAGGAGAGACAAGAGACACAATTCAAGGTTAAGAGGCAACGCAAAGGTAAGGTAGAACCGTCAAATGGTAAAGTCAGGTAGCAGGGTAACGGGCCACACACAGGCGCTACGGCGAGTCGGAGGCGGGGGGTCTTGGGCCGTTGGGGGTAGATTTGCGAGCGCGGGAACCCATGAACCGAGAGCCCAAGAGCAAAGGCAAGCAGCAGGCAGAACTGTGTCCAGAGCAAACAAAGCCGAGAATCGAGCAACAGGAGACACTCGTGAAGTGAGAAGGATCACGAGTATTCTCGTCTACTCGAGTGTGCTCAACATGCTCGAGTATTGTTCGGCTGCTTCTGCCCGTCAACCCTAAGGTAGGGGTGCTGCACGAAGCCCTATGCTTCTGGTGGGCGGGATTCGCTCGTTCCCACGGCGCATGTGGCCGACGTCCAGCATTGGTTGGAGAACCGTGGACGGCCACCTCAGCCAAAGGATGGAGAGGGAGAGGGGTAAAAGACACGGACTGACACCAAGACAAGTAGGGACAAAAGGACTCACCACAGGTCAGGTTGGTCAAGAGTTTCAATCGACTGCCATGGACCGACCCGAGAGTGAAAGACCTCGTAGTCGTAAAGGTGAGGCAAAGGTTGAGCTGACAGGGTGAGATGGAGATAAGGCGTCGGAGGATAGTGCTTGGAGACAACAGCTCTTCTCGTCACGTTGCGCACCCTGGAGAGCCAGAGGCGAACAGGCCGAGGAGGAGGTTGGATAAGGTAAGTCAGAGAGATACAGTACTGTGTAAGAGTACAGGTAGAGGTCGAATCAAGAAAGACAGAAGAAAGGACGAAACATGTAAACAGCACAGACAGTGACGGACCCTGGCTTGGTCAATGAAGGACGTGGGGAGACGAGAACAATATTTCCAGGTAACGTAAGGTAGGTCCTGTAGGTCAACAGGTAAGGTCCGATAGAAGGCCAGTTAGCGCACTGCCACTCGGGCGGAGAACAGGTAGGGTGGGGGGGGGAGCCTGCGCGCTTGAGGCTTGGGGGGGGCGGGAGGAAAGAAAATGTATCTTTCAGGGCCACGGAGGCACTACATGGCTTGACCAGGACCAGGACCAGGACCAGGAGCTTGATCGTGGAGCCCCCCCCACCTAGGATGTCCCTTTTCTAGCGTTCATCAGACCGCAAGACTGCCAAACCATCCATACCACCACCGCCAATGATCTTCTCCGAAAGCTCTGTTCCTCCTGTCTTTTCGTCTTCTCCATTCCCCCTTCTCCCTCCTCACCTTGATTCGTCTTCACCCGATGGCCTAGAGGCACAACCAGCGGGCGGCCCAAGAGACCCCTGCGCCATCGTTGCTCCACTAATCGGTCCCCTGGTCCCTCATCGCTTCTAGCTTCTAGTGCAGAACCCTCCTCCGAAGAGTGGAGTGGATGGGTGAGAGAGCCTGTGAGGTGGGTGGGAGGTGTGAGGTGCGAGGTGGGACGGGTGACGGGTGACGCCGATGGTGGTAGGGAATCCCAACCAAGGTAAGGTACCTCCAGCAGAGGATATTGGTGGAAGAGGTACCTCGGACACGTTGTGGACGGACATGTGTGTCTCCAACTCAGGTACCGTACGGCGTACCTACCGCCTGCCCACGTCACAGTTGATTGATGGGGGGTGGGAACGGTAAAAGCGGCAAACCTTCGCGGCAGGGTACCTCGATCAGCTATCATCACGAAACCGGCTCTCCAAGTTTACCCATCTCTCGAGAGAGTGTCGCATGCGCATGCTTTCTCTCGTGGAAGCTTGTCGTCGGTGAGTCGACACCACAAAGCGGACAAGGACAGGCAGCAGCAGCAGCAGCAGCGCCTCGGTCCGTCCACCGGCACGAGCGAGTGAGAGGCGTGGCCAGGGAGGGCTCGGCACACTAGAGCAGCACATCATGAACGGCCGGGACCTAGCACCCTCCGTTGCCTGCAGACACTCGCTGTCAGGGGCGCTTATTAGCAGCAGCCTGTTCCGCTTGTCGTCCGATTTGGGGGGAAAGGGGACCCCTTTTCTCGCAAGTCGGTCCGCTCAGCCAGCAATCACGGTCCTCTTCTGTTGTTGCTTGTTGACGTTGTGTGCCAGTGTCTATCTGTCCGTCTGCCTGCCTGCCTGTCCGTCTGTCGGCGGTGAAGACTTCGGATGAGAAGCATTTGAATTGTGAGTGTCCCGTCCCGTCCCTTTAGTCATGACTCCCACGGTTGACTTGGCGGTTTGACTTCGTCGCATCAAACGCCTCAACCGTGGTGGCCAGCCACTGGAGACCGCCTCGACTGCAGCCCAGAGATGTTGCAGCGCGGAGCAGACGTTTATTAGGATTCATTATTGCCTTTCCCTCGGCGATGACATGGGTCCTCGCATCGCATCCTTGGCGGTGTGTGGCCGCAGGCGAAAGCACCAGAGCGGGTGCCAGTGCCAGAGCGTCGGTGCTCAGTGACAAGGGGACGGTGAGCAGCATCCCCTTCACCGACAAGTGGAAAGATCTGAGATTGAGCCCGCTTGGTCCATCTCGCCATCGATGCGAGAGATCTCATCCGCGTCTGTGCTGTGTTCGCAATCCACCTGTCAATGCTTCTCGTCGCACAGAAGAAAGCACACGAGTGTCCGTGCCAACGATGATCGCATGGGAAAGGGCGGCTGTTCGAGCATTCATGGCGATTAGTCTCCAGCCGTCGATGGATCAGGCAGGTCTGTAAGCGGTGGCTCCGAGTGCTTTGCTCCTTTAGGCCTTTTGGGAGCCAAGGGGTCCTGGGAGCTCGCCACGAATTACGAACCGCGAGTCGAGAACCTCCAGGTAGGTACAGGTCGAGCTGAGGTCATTCCCGCGCGCTGATTCGACAGATGCAAGGCTTCTTCATTGGATATGCCTTCTTTGACGTCCCCCGAAAGGATGGGGAAGTTCATCAACTGCCCCTCAACTCAACCCCTCAGTTCGTCGACCCCTCCACCAGATATTGCTTCGTGTGCGAGTCTCTTGACCCACCTCATATTGTTAAACGGAGGCCCATGTTTGAACTCAGCAAAAATGGTGGCTTTTCCCTTCACCGTCAATTTTCGGATAGTCATACCGACACAGGGTCGCCAATCAATTGTCACAAGACAATGTACGAGGTTCGCTGAACCAAAGTGAGCCACCACGAGTTGCGTGAGACCTGTCAGAGGCTCGCCAACGTCTTTCGTAAAAGAACCGCCCGAGTGGGGATTGAATATTTCGCTCGGCGACGAAAGCCAGGACAGGGCTGACTCCCGAGTCCCACCCCTTTTCTTCGCGCCTTCGCGCAACAGGCGGCATTTGTCGAATTTGCAGGGTCTCGTCGATGCTCACAGTCCCGGCCGAGGCAAGACGTCCTCGAGCCAAGCGTGGTCGACTCTCAATTGTCTTGCTCGCCTGGAGTTCAAAGCAAGGACGCCTCTATCGGACTCGTTGCCTCTTCTCCTGATGCCGTCCCGGAGGCGTCCCGGACCTCGATTGCGGGTGTACAGAAAGAACCCTTAAAAGTCCGCCTAACGCACGTCGCTGCAGGCACGCTGTTTCGTCGTCGCATCCGACGCCTGTTAGAGGGGCGCACTCACTGCCATCGTTGTCGTTGTCCTTGTCCTGTACGACAGACATGCTTCCAGCCCAGGCCGGGGTTCAAGACCACCCCAGCCTCTTGCTCCTCTGCCAGCCTCTTCTCTCCGCCCGTGTCTCCACACCGAGATGCCCATCCCATCGTCGCACAAAGGAAATTCAATGGGCCGCTGGGGTGGTTTGAGCCGCCCACCCGTCAAAGCGAAAGCGGCGGGCGAGTTTGACTAGCCGGCTGGGTCCAAGACCAACAACAAGCTTAGCCTTACTAGCCCTGGAAAGTCGCTCCATGGTTCAGGTCTCTTCACCGACTTTTAAGGCCCGCATCGTGTGGCTCCTGTCGTAGACGCCGGACGATGCTAGCGGTGGGGTGCGGCAGTAAGGCAAGTAGGGACTCGTCTCTAGGTAAGGTATCTCGTGCTATTCAGGTTCCCGCTCGCCGGGGCTGTGACGCAAGACGCCAGAAAATGGCCCTTGAAGTGTACTTGGACAAGATGAACGCCACTTCTCAATGCCTAGTGTGGGTGTCTAAGGGGTCGGCTTCGTCTGAGTGACTGGTCGTCTGTCGCCTCGCTCTACGATACCAGGTATTGATGAGTCTAGGCAATATCGGCTCACCGATCAGCAATCGTGCCGCTCGCCACCCCAATAATCGTGTGACGCCAGCCATCGCGAGGTTCCTGCCGGCGGAATACCCAAGAGTGGCGGGGTAATCGGAAGCCATGTCGACGCCCCGAGTTTCGAGGGCTGACACCGCAGCTCAGAGGGCGCCGTGGAGTGATGTCGCTGTCTTCGCTACTGCTGCTATTATGACCGCAGTTTGCTGCCGGGAAGGCCCTGTATGTCGCACTTTGGGCTGGGAGACCGAGGGACTACCGCAGCGACCATCCACAACGCTGGGCCTGCAGCCCCGATGTTGGGTCTGACCCTGCGGCGCGCTCCAGCCGTCTCGACTAATGTGAATGCGGCAAAGGACAGCTCGGAACACAGATGATGTGACTCGCCACATCGCTCCTGCCAGCGCAGCATGCAGCGCCTCTTTGCGCCTGCATCACATCTTGCTGCAGGCAATGCGGGGAACGATGGGGATTGTGACGACGAGCCAAGAGAGGGGTGCGAGGGTCCGGTCAAGTATCGCTGTTGAGGCCCGTTGTAGGATGCATGTACTCCGGATGAGCTGGCATGATGGCAAGCATTTCCCAAGTGCCACAAAACGCGTCATTCGGCAGGCTTTTTGTGCGGGACGAATTCCAACGCTCTGATAGAGCCCGTTGAGGAAGCAATGGCTCAACACTGGGGCTGATATCGAAGCCCAGGAGGGGGCATCGAGAGTCCATGGAGGCCACCATGGCACGTGACATCGAATCCCCTTGTAAGTGATAAGGTACTGTCTTTTCGCCCCAAGGACGCCCAACCCTGAGTAGGCGCCTCTCAGACAAGCTCAGGTTGCCGAGCAAGGCGAAGAAGGTACGATGGCATGGTTTCGACTCACAGCCCGTCATATCTTGTCGTTAAACTTCTGAAGGAGAGAGTGAGGTTGTGCTTGTGAACCACGTTAGGACGGTTGCATAAGCAGGCGATGAGTTTAAGTACATCGTACCACTCATTTCAGGGCCATGCGGGTCTCTTGCTTGACCATGAACCATCGCATTGTGAGTGCATCATGTCCTTGGAGTGCCTCTTCGAAATGTACCCTACAAAGCTCAACAATAACCCACTTCCTCTATCGTTCTCTTCAGGGACAGCCTAGACCGTATCCTGATGAATACATATATTCTTCCACGACAGGGGTTTTTTGGGTCTTTTCCTGTAGGATATTCAAGTTATCATGGTAGCGGCAATAGACGTGGAAGATTGAGCACTTGATCGCAGCTCCAGTTCCTCGGTATGATGAGACCAGGTAATCGCAATCGTCACACCATGCTTCGACGCGCCTGGATGGCATCACCGAGGCGTTGGAGCAGATGGACCCCTCAGACGTTGAAGTGGACATTGATTTTACCCAGAGTGCACCTCTCCATCTCGAGGAGATTCTAGTGAAAGACTTCCAACAAGAGGAGTTCGGAGGCGTATTTCAGAGTCTATGTTCCTCCAGGAGGCAAGGTGCTTGACGGATTGGGGATTCCCTTGATCCCAATGTATGGCCTTATTTTCCCACCCGAAAGAGTCATGAGCTTATCGCTCTTATCGCGGAGTACCCCTCGTCGCCGACCGCTGCCCGCAGCTCCAGCAGCACCTATCCCAGCAGTGCGGGGCAACTGCCGCCACCCGTCAATCCCGAGGAAGATTTTCTTGCACCGCGGCGCGCACTGCACCCGGAGCAGAGTCAATTCTCATGCCAGTCACTCTGCACGTCGTCGCGCTCGGCTGATTCACACGACTTCACAACAGCTCGCCTGCGGTATCAGCACATTGCCGAATACCCACAGACGGATCATGAGGCTTCATAGCCACAGGTGACCTCAAGATGCCGTACCTCGATGACGGCTTCGAGGCCCTCTTGGAGCCTTTCTACAACGGCAAGAAGCTCACAGATCCCATCTCGACCAAGGATGACAAATTTCAACTCCTGCCCGCATTTCTCAAAGTCAAAGGTCTGGTCAAGCAGCACATCGATTCGTACAACTTCTTCGTCGATCATGAGATCAAGGACATTGTGCGCGCAAACCGCACCATCCGGAGCGACGTGAACAGCTCCTTCTGGCTTGAGTAAGTGGAACACCAATAATATACATCACCATGAGCGCTTTTGCTGATGACGACTTCAGATTCACGGATATCCGGGTGGAGAGCCCGAGCCGTCTTGACTTCAATGATGCTCGAGCCCATAGTGAGGTTACTCCCATGGAGTGTCGTTTGCGAGATATGACCTACGGAGCTCCCATATTCGTCGACATCGCCTACATTCGCGACAAGTCCAAGATCGTCCGCAGAAACGTTCCACTCGGACGTCTCCCCGTCATGCTCAAGTCAGCCAAGTGTCGTCTCAACGGTGCCTCTAACAAGGAGATGGCCCTCATGAATGAGTGTCCTCTTGATCCCGGCGGTTACTTCATCATCAACGGCACCGAGAAGGTCATTCTTATTCAGGAGCAGCTCAGCAAGAACCGTGTCATTGTCGAAGCCGACGAGAAGAACAACATTATCACTGCCTCAGTGACAAGTTCCACCCACGAGCGCAAGACCAAGACCAACATCACCTTGAAGAAGGACCGCATCTCTCTCGTTCACAACGTTCTCGTGGAACCTGCGCCAATCGTTATTGTCCTCAAGGCCTTGGGAGGTCTCTCCGACCTTGAGATCATGCAGCTTGTTGCTGGAGACGATGGAAGATACCAGGATGAGTTCACTGTCAACTTTGACGAGGCGACGAAGCAGGGCGTCTATACCCAGCAGCAGGCTCTTGAATGGATCGGGTCGCGCGTCAAGATGGGTGGCAGGGGTAGGTTCCAGCCTAACTCACAGGCGAGGAAAAACAACATCGAGGAAGGCATGGATGCGCTATCCAACCTCATTATTGCCCATATTCCTGTTGAGGGCCTCGACTTCTACCCCAAGGCCATCTACGTCGCCTTCATGACGCGACGTGTGCTCATGGCTCAGGCCAACATGAGCCTGGTTGACGACAGAGATTTCGTCGGAAACAAGCGACTTGAGCTTGCTGGACAGCTGCTCTCCCTCCTTTTCGAGGACCTGTTCAAGAAGTTCTGTGGCGACGTCAAGGCCAGCATCGACAAGGTGCTCAAGAAAGACAACCGCGCCGTGGCGATGGACGCCGTCACTATGATTAGCAATCATGCCAACAACATTGGACAAGGTATCAACAGAGCGATTCAGACCGGTAACTGGACGGTGAAACGATTCAACATGAACCGAGCCGGTGTCACTCACGTCTTGAGTCGACTGAGTTACATCAGTGCCCTGGGTATGATGACCCGTATCAGCAGTCAGTTTGAGAAGACGCGAAAGGTCAGTGGTCCCCGTGCGCTGCAACCCTCTCAATGGGGTATGTTGTGTCCGTCCGATACGCCTGAAGGTGAGGCCTGCGGTCTCGTAAAGAACCTGGCTCTCATGACGCACATCACAACCAACGCCGAAGAGGAGCCTGTCAAGCGTTGGGTCTTCACCGTGGACGATAACGTCGAACCCATCAGGAATTTCTCGGGTAGCGAGATGCATCGCGAGAGTTCCTACATTATCCATATCAACGGAACACCTTTTGCGCTCACCAAGTTCCCCAAGAGGTTCACGAACCGCTTCAGGACTATGCGTCGCCGTGGTTGGATTTCGCCTTTCGTCGGCGTCCATATCAACAATCACTTCAACGCTGTCCATATCGCCACCGATGAAGGACGTATCTGTCGGCCCTACATTATCGTCAAGAATGGCAAGCCAAAGCTCAAGGCGGAGCATCTAAAGCTTCTTCAGCTTGGCAAGGTCACTTTTGACGACTTTCTGACGAACGGTGTTGTCGAGTATCTCGATGTCAACGAGGAGAATGACACGCTCGTCGCACTATACGAGACTGACGTCAACCAAAGTACCACTCATATGGAAATCGAGCCCTTTACGATTCTTGGGGCCGTTGCCGGCCTCATTCCCTTCCCGCACCACAACCAGTCGCCCCGTAACACATACCAGTGTGCAATGGGTAAGCAAGCTATCGGCGCGATCGCCTACAACCAGTTCAACCGTATCGACACGTTGCTGTACACCCTGGTCTACCCGCAACGGCCCATGGTCATTTCCAAAACCATCCAACTCATCCACTACGATAAACTGCCAGCCGGACAAAACGCAACGGTTGTTGTCATGTCCTATTCCGGATACGATATTGAGGATGCCCTGGTGCTCAACAAGGCTTCTTGCGACCGTGGCTTTGGACGTTGCCAGGTATTCCGGAAGTATTCCGCTGAGCTGCAAAAGTACCCGAACGGCAAGCGAGAACGGATTGGAGACCCACAGTACGAAGAGATGGAGGGCAAGCCTAGGAGACGCATTGCCAAGCACGAAGCACTGGATCCGGACGGCCTGGCCATGGTGGGAGGCCAGGTCAGGGCTGGTGAAGCCATGGTGAAGAAGGAGACTCCCCTGGATACCGGATCGACTGGTATCGGCAACGATCGCGGCCCTAGTGAGTTCCGCGACTCATCCATATCGTATCGCATCCCCGACCCGGCGTACATCGACAAGGTGATGATCTCGCAGAGCGAAAAGGACAACATGGTTATCAAGGTGCAGACAAGACAGACCCGGAGGCCTGAGCTGGGTGACAAGTTTTCATCGCGTCACGGACAAAAAGGTGTTGTCGGAATCATTGTCGAGCAAGAAGACCTGCCGTTCTCTGACAAGGGCCTGGTACCGGATATCATCATGAACCCTCACGGTTTCCCCTCTCGAATGACGGTCGGCAAGTTGCTCGAGTGCCTCACGGGCAAAGCATCGGTGTTGGACGGTCGTCCCGACTACGGTTTCGGCGACGCCTTCCGCTCGCATCCTCTGAAGCAGATGAGCGAGGCCCTCGTTGACCACGGCTTCTCGTGGGAGGGCAAGGACTACTTCACGTCTGGTATCACGGGTGAGCCGCTCGAGGCCTACATCTTCAACGGTCCGATTTACTACCAGCGCCTCAAGCACATGGTTCAAGACAAGATGCATTCTCGTGCACGCGGTCCTCGAGCCATTCTCACGAGGCAGCCGACAGAGGGTCGTTCGCGTGAGGGTGGTCTGCGTCTGGGAGAGATGGAACGTGATTGTCTCATCGCCTACGGCGCCTCGCAGCTGCTACTGGAGCGTCTTATGATCAGCTCGGACGGCACAGAGATTGATATCTGCCAACAGTGCGGTCTATTTGGCTACAAGGGATACTGCCACACGTGCAGGAGCACGAAGGAGGTGACCAAGATGACGATGCCATATGCCGCGAAGCTGCTGGTGCAGGAGCTGATCAGCATGAATGTCGGTGTGAGGTTGCAGATGGAGGACGAGTTTCCACACCCAAAAGAATGATGTACATATATCAAGAAAAGAATTGACGAGCGTCATGATGTTCATAGCAAGAAGATATGTTGGGAATGTTTCGCACTGCTGGACCTTTTGCTAGAAAAGGATCGAGCGTCAGGTCAGAGGAGAGTCAATGGACTGTAAGAAGCCTGAGGTCTTCGACGGTCATCATAGATATTCGAAGAGACATTGATTTAGGCTTCGATTCGGAGGAATGGGGGGCGTGAGTCGTCCTGTCCCAGCATGATGGTTCGATTCCTGTCCGTCTGGCGTCGGCGACACCCGGCCCCGCCCGCGATAGCGCATCCCGGCAACAATTTTCTGACATCATGCTCCCGAGCTACCTCCCCCATTCCCCTCGCCTTCAACAACAACACCTACGCCTCCCACAAGACGCCCTCCTGTCGATGCCTACCGCCACCAAAGAGCCATGGCCACAACGCGCCTCACAATAGCAACAGCCCACAGGTGCTGCAGGCTATGCCGCCCGCCCTCCCAGCAGCAGCTCCGCGCCGTCGCGGACCTCAGCCTTGCCCGCGCTCCTGCGCCAGCTTCGGGAGCTTCAGCTTCGAGCTCGGCACCCACGACACCACAACCCCATCGTCTTTCGAGCACAGCACAGACGAAAAGAGATACCGGCCTCCCGAATCGTTACTTTGACCCGTCCAACGGCGTCCCAGGCGAAGGCTCTCAAGACCCGCAAGGGAAACCCCCAGACGAGAACAGAGTCAACCTCGGCCGCAGTACGTCCTCTCCAATGCCATTTAATTGACGACCACCGGAAGACCCTGTACTGACATTCATTTCCCGCCAGCACTCCGTATCCTCCAAGACCGCCTCCCGACCCTCCTCCAATACCCCCTCGACCAGGACATCCTCGCCCCCAACATCTCCCTCCACCTCTTCCCCTCGACACACCCCCACCTCCCCGTCGTCTCCGGCCGCGTAGCCTACACTGCGGCCCTCTGGACCTCCCCCATCGCCTGGAACCGCATCCCAGTCATCGGCAACGTCAGCCTCGAGGTCCACACCGCGCGCATGACGCGCCAGCCCATCCCGGGTGCAGCGCCCCTGCGGCCCGGCGGCCGCGACGAGCAGCTCGTCGTGCGGTGGTCGACGTGCCCCACGCCGGGCAGCGAGGCCGAGGGTCCGAGGGCGCTGGAGGTCGGCAAGGGGGAGAAGAAGGAGGAGCATTTCTCTGGGTTGTTCATCTTTCAGTTCGACCAGAAGGGGAGGATACTGAGCCATACGATTGAGACTGTCCAGGGTGGGGGAGACTGGGAGAGGGGGGTCGGGGCCAAGGTTGTTGGGCTGACGGATTGGTTGCTTGGTGGGCTGGGGAGGGGAGAGCCGTGTCCGGCCTTCCAAGCTACGCCTTCGGGGAGGGATGATGGGGAGCGGAACGGGAGGGACTGAGCGCTGAGTGAGCGGATGGAAAATGGGCGTCTTGATGGGGCTACTCGGCTGGCTAGGAGGTCCAACAGGTGTGGTTCGGCAGATGCGCATATCTTGTACAGCACAGCGGGTATCGGCTCCGGCCACGGAGTTCAGGCACATTGCGATAGACGGGGGGTTTTGACACTTGGGACGATACTGAAGGCGCGGAAACTCTGCTCTATCACTGGCACGATGTACAACAACTCGAAATAGACATCTCATGACATCCCCTTGAGGCGGAGAACTATCTTCTACCCCTGCGGATCATCCAACGGTACCTATGCGAGTGTTCGAAGACGACCATGATCGATACTGAAATCAACATGTGCTATTGACATACCCCACGGCCCACTCACTGTATGAGTGATTCTCCCCCGACTTGCACATGTGCCAGGTACGTCCAAGAAATAGGCCTACATCCGATCATATGGATCACGTTACCTACCAGGTTGAAAAGAGCGCCAGTTCAGCACCGCCCGACCAAACGACAAACTTGGAGACAGAACGGCAAAAACCTGACGATGGAACTGCGACCAATGTCGACAGACAAGACAGTCAGCCTTTGGTATTGATGTTGACGTTAGGTCGTCATTCTGGACACGGAAGGCAAAAAGAATTGGTGTTGATGCCTCGTACTGGAATCGAACCAGTGATCTCATCATTACTAGTGATGCGCTTTACCACTAAGCCAACGAGGCTTCTTAACATGACCCCCACTATCTAGTATTATCATTCTCAACGACAGTGATCCCAGGTCCATGCTTCGCTGCAACGTTTCTGTCCCGACTGATACAAGATCATCACTACACTACGCTGTATTATCTCGATGACTGTTTATTGCGCATTCCCGTGTGAACATCCAGTCGGTATCCCCTCATGTCGCGCGTCTTATGTATGAGTCACGTGTTGAATCGCTGGCTCAACAGAAATATCAATTTACCTTCCAAGGCCAATTCCTGACGTCGTCGGGGCAGTCTTTTTCGCTGCTTGCTGACAATTTCGTTGTGCAACCGATGTCAACCCTTAGAACAGCTCCGCTTGCGTGTTTCCTCATGGCCCATGGTCGAGCTCGGATACAATGTGCAATACCGAACAAGTCATAGCACCCAGGGATCACGGAGATGGAGTAGCGGAAATATCACATTAGAGCACTTGCTATTTGCCCGTCTAACCAGCAACCAGATGCCTTCCGAACCTTGCGCTGCTACACATACGTACACATTGGTCCTTCCCCTGCAAGCGCCGCATTTCGCCTTGGGAATCCAACACCTCGTCGCAAGCATACGCGGGATAGGTTCTCCTTCCCGCGGCAACCTCATACGCAGTATCTTTTCGTCTAGATCGCGTTAATGTCCTCCACCTCTAAAATCCTGACTCCCCCTTGTCATAACGCCGCGCACTTAAGCGACGAACTCCTTTGCGCCGCTCGCCTCCCACTTGCCGGGAATCAGGGCGAGCGGGACAATACCGGAAACGTGCATCTCGGGACCGAAGATCTTGGCGTTCAGACCGAGCTCCTGGGTGGCGGCCTTCATGTTCTTGAGACCCTCCTGGTAGTTGGGGCCAGCGCGACGGACCCAGATCTGGACGTTGTGCTCGTTCAGCGTGGTAGCGAACTCGCGCAGCGCGCGGATAACACCCTTGAATGTGCTGGCAACGTTGGTGAAGTTGGCAATACCACCACCGATGAACAGGACCTTGCCCTCCTTGGCAATGGGAGCACGGAGCATGAGGTCGAGGACGGTGCGGGTGTAGTGGTAGGTCTGAGACTCGGTAGGAGCACCGGAGTACTCGCCGTAGTTGGCAAGTTCATCAGCGAAGCCGGCCGAAGCAATAGCATCGGCATAGACGACGGACGCACCACCACCGGCGACAAGGGTCCAAATACGGCCAGTGGCGTTCAGGACGGTCAGCTTGAGAGAAGCACCGGTCTTGGCATCAAGATCGGCGATGTAAGCCTCCTCCTTGGTCAACTCACGGCCAAAGGGCGCAGGGAAGTCCAGAGGGGGGCCAGCATCGATGTTGACCTTCTCTCCGCCGGCGACGTTGGTGAGGCCGAGGGCAGCTGGTGAACGGGCAATGGCCCACTTGACACCGCACTCAAAGTCGGCGGTCTGGTCGATCTTGGCAGCAAGATCGAGGAAGTGAACGGTAGCGGAAGTGGCATCCTCGTTGGGAATGACAACGAGGGGGTTGATCTCAAGGTAGGCTGGTTTTCGTTAGCACATGTGTATAAGGCCAAGGTGTGAAGGCAAACTGACTGAAGTTGCACTCGACGTAGACAGCGTACAGGCGGCTGATGAAGTCGACGAGAACGTTGTGAACACCCTTGGGAACCTTCTTCAGGAGAGTACCGGCAATCTCTTCGTTGGAGGGGTACTCGGAGAGGTCGACGGGGATCAGGAGCTTCTCGGCCTTCTCATCGACATCACCAACATCGACACCGCCCTCGTGGGTGAAGAGAATCCAGTCGCCCTGTGGATCATAGTTAGCATTGTTGGTTTCTGGTGTCGGCAAGCGATGATGTGGTTGGTGGGTTTGACAGGGCCATGGGTTGCCAGTTATCGCGTCTTCCGTTCGTCCGTCGGCTCGGCAGAGTCTTCCCGTATCGGGCAGTCCAACGAGCGTGTCCACTTTTCAGCACAACACACATTGCTAAACCAAGCCATATAAAGGATCACGACTTTCCATCCGCGATAGAAGTCTTTCTCCTTTCTACGACTTTTCATGCCCAACTCGATTTCGACTTTGCAAAGAGCCTCGGAAACGCCCGGAATCCATTGACAAGGTGCACGAGCCCACAAGCTCATCATCCACCACCACCACTCGTCACTTGCAGGGGCAAAGGGGCAGTCGCTCAACTCACCTCACGAACGCTCATGATGTTGATGTAGTACTCCGTGTCCTGGGGGTGGGGAACGAAGGGCTCGACGAGGAACTGGCGCAGAACACCGGTAACGTGCTCGACCTGCTGCTCCTTGCCCGCACGCTCGGCGACCCAGGCCTTAGCCTCGGGCCAGGTCTTGTTGAGGGCCAGGAGACCGCTCTTGCCTCGCCTCTTAATCAGCTGATCGGGCTTCGCGACGAACTTGGCGCCGGACTGGAGGAGCCAGGGGTAGGTGACCTCAGCCTGGTCGAGGATGTCGTTGACGTTGGCATCCTCGGGGAAGTGCAGGGATGCGAGTCTGGGGGGAGGGTTGTGCTTGGTCGGCTTGGGGAGAGGAGTGTCCTTGACGACGGGGCTCCTGGTGAGGTGGTAGTTGAGGATGGCCTTGCCGTCAGCCTCGAAGATGCTCTTGGCTGCGAGAAGGTCAGAATCGACACGCCAGTTATATCTATGGCTCGCGCATTGCAGAGCCTGGATGAGGGGAAAACTTACCGGCCATTGTGTGGTTGTGTGAGGTAAGTCTGGGGAGGTTTTCTTTGGCGTTTGTGGTTTCGTTTGTCTCGTTATCGAGCTGGCAGGAAGTCTTGTCAGTGACCGATGGGAGAATATGTTGGCGTCTTTCGAGGAATTGTTTGGTTCGGAAGCTCGAGTGCAGCTGAAGGAATGCACGGAAAGCGGCAGCACGAGGGGTAGACTCGAGTGAGGGCTCTCTTGGTCCGGAGTTGGGCAGGTGGGTTGAGGGGGGGAAGATGGGTACGAGGACAAGTTCGACTTACCGACTACGATGGAGGTGCGGGCAACGGTCCTGGTATCAAGTGATGATCAGAGAAGTTGAGGCGGTGAAGGAAGAAGGAGGAGAAGCAGCTTTGATGATTGGGATGCACAGGAGGTGGAAGAGTGGCAGCTGTGAGGTGTGAGGTGGAGGGAGAAGATCGTCAGCCTTTCAAAAATTTGGACGCCCGACACGGAAGCTGGGTGTTGGTCAAGGATTCGGGTCGCTGGGGGACCTGAATTGGGTGGGTGGAGGGGGGATTGAGGCGCTGACGGTCTGGTGGGCGGTGGGCTGTCTGTCGGTGGGCGATTGAGAGGACGGGACGGACAGGCGCAGGGGGGGTGCGCTAACCACGCCAAACCTGAAAGCTTTTGGGGGGGATGCGCAGATGTGCAGGCAGGGAGATACCTCCCAGCGGAGACAAGTACCGGTACTTCAGGTCCCAAACGGTTGTTGAGGTTTAAGTGGACCTCGATTTGCAGCACCCCCCAGCCCCGCCGTTGGAGCTTCACCTCACCCTCACCCACCCGACCTCGATCTCACACCTCACCTTCTTGTTCAAAACGGCGCGACAGCTAGTGGCTGTCGTTTTTCTCGCCCAATTCTTCTCTCCAATGGGGAATCAGACATCGCGGTGCATTCATCGAGGCTATTTCGAGCTTCTGGCCGGCGATCCTGTCAGACGCCCTTTTCAGACCAACCCCCGCGCTGGGGGCCAAGGCAAGACACAGTGATCCAGGTCTGACAAGCTGTGAGGCTGATGCTTGCTCAAGCTCCTTCATGGACCCACCTATCGAGGGGAAAGGATGAGTGGAGAATGCACCCCCGGTCGCGGCAGCCCGCGGACGACCCGACAGTGGAACAGTTTATTGAACAACCTGCGTCACCAAGCACCAAAGCTTGAGAGCCCCTCGTTGCGGTGTGCGATGTGGTGCGTTCCCCCCCTCCGAAGGCCGATGGCCGGCGGACACGGCTGGGGACCACCGACAAGGCGAGCACAGCTCGGAGCTCAGGCCGGGCACCACCGTCGGTCGTCCTTTGGGATGCGGGTAGGGTCAAGATAGTTCTTGATCATCAATTGCCAATCGGTGCAACATCTGAGTGGCTTGCAGCCATCAGCCTCTCGCCTCTTTCACTGCTTACATTCTCATCCACCGCCCGATATCGCAAAGGGGGGATTTTTGGGGATGAGTTTTTAGGGGTTTTCGACGAGAGAAATTACGAGGTCCCTGGATCCTGGCGTTCCCCTGATGGTGCAGGCGCAGCGGAAGGGCAGCGGGCAAGACGGGAAACGGGGTGGGGACAGGTACAGGTACCTGGTCCCACGGTCTCGGACCACACCCTAACGCCCGCGACACGACGCGCAGTGCCCAGTGTCTCTACGCCATGAGTGAGGTGGCATTGTATTGAGGGGCCTGGTCTGCGTGGCAGTCAGTCAACAACACTTGTTGAACGTCGAGGCCCTTGATCCATCTCCCCCAACTTGTTCCAGGCGCCCATCGCCAATCGTCGTTCCCCAACTTTCTGACCGCCTGCCACTGGACATTCACTGCTTGTGGCCAACAGATTTCACCCCCCTTGATCGACTCGAACTGGATGGCCTGAACCGCCGAAGCACGAAAACGTCCGCCCACCAGCCATCAGCCAAACATCGAACAATTTCTTTCTCGGGTCGCCAGATCAACTGTCTTCTTCGACCACCCCCCCTTCTTTCCATTCAATTCTCTCTCACACCATTCTCCTCCCACCGCCTCCCCCTCTTCCAACCTCTCCGCCAACAACGTCAAGGACACTTCCTCCTTCACGTATCATCAGCAATTGAAAGCGAAACTCTGCTTCTTGCCAGTCGGACCATCTCTTGTAAGTTAACCAAGGTTCTCGATACGCCTGATGACACTCTTTTCTTTGTGGAAGACATCAATGCTGCCTCCCCTCGAGCTTCCTTTCCCAACCGAACCCCCTGTCCTCCATCCCAAAAGGACTCCATCCCAAATTTGAACCCATGCACATTTTGGGCCCACTGAAATTTTGGTGGTGCCCAAGTAAAGTAACCCCCCGTCGGATCCCCCAGCACCTGCCGGCCGCCGGACAGCCTTGCTGCGAATCTTGGATCCAACGAATTCAGCTTGCACCAAATTCCCTTTCCCTTCCTCTCCTGAATTCCTACTCCTCCCCATCCCACCCGCTGTCCACATCTTTGCTTCGTGCAACTTCCCCTCTCCAAATTTCCAACCTTTGAGTCTATCATCCTCGAATACCTCATCCACCGCTCACGATACCTTCGTTTGGGCGTACATTGTCAGGTTCTCCCTGCTGACCTCTTCTGCCACGCCAGAATTTTACGTTGAGATACCCACCAAACCGACCAGGGAGCTCAACTCCGGCGACATCTCCATCATGTCTTCCACCACCAAGCCCGGCAGTCTTTCTGCCAACGACAAGATTCAGCGTTTCGCTGCTCCCAGCCGTCCTCTGAGCCCCCTCCCCTCACACGCCCTCTTCAACGACAAGACCCGATGCTTCGTCTACGGCCTGCAGCCCCGCGCCGTCCAGGGCATGCTTGACTTCGACTTCATCTGCAAGCGCAAGACCCCCTCTGTTGCTGGCATCATCTACACTTTCGGCGGTCAATTCGTGAGCAAGATGTACTGGGGAACCAGCGAGACTCTCCTGCCTGTCTACCAGGAGGTCCCCAAGGCCATCGCCAAGCACCCCGACGTTGACACCGTTGTCAACTTCGCCTCCTCCCGCAGTGTCTACAGCTCCACCATGGAGCTCATGGAGTTCCCCCAGATCAAGACCATTGCCATTATCGCCGAGGGTGTGCCCGAGCGCGTGAGTCCCCCCCCCCCCCCCCCCCCCCCCCCCCCCCCCCCCCCACACACACAGACAAAGCTGTGTCGCTCCTGGGTTTCACTGACACCAGATTACAGCGTGCCCGTGAGATCGCCCACAAGGCCGCCAAGAAGGGTATCACCATCATAGGCCCCGCCACCGTCGGTGGCATCAAGCCCGGTTGCTTCAAGATCGGTAACACTGGTGGCATGATGGACAACATTGTTGCCTCCAAGCTGTACCGCAAGGGTTCCGTCGGTTACGTCTCCAAGTCTGGTGGCATGTCCAACGAGCTGAACAACATCATTGCCAACAACACTGACGGTGTCTACGAGGGTGTCGCCATCGGTGGTGACAGGTACCCCGGAACTACCTTCATCGACCATCTGCTTAGGTACCAGGCCGACCCCGAGTGCAAGGTTCTCGTCCTGCTCGGTGAGGTTGGTGGTGTTGAGGAGTACAAGGTCATCAAGGCCGTTGAGGACGGCATCATCACCAAGCCCATCGTTGCCTGGGCCATCGGTACCTGCGCGAGCATGTTCAAGACCGAGGTTCAGTTCGGCCACGCCGGTGCCTTTGCCAACTCTACTCTCGAGACGGCTAAGACCAAGAACGAGAAGATGAGGGAGGCTGGTTTCCACGTCCCCGAGACGTTCGAGGACATGCCCAACGTCCTCAAGCAGGTCTACGACAAGCTTGTCAAGGAGGGCACCATCAAGCCCCAGCCTGAGCCCGTTGTTCCCAAGATCCCCATCGACTACTCTTGGGCCCAGGAGCTCGGCCTCATCCGTAAGCCCGCTGCCTTCATCTCCACCATCTCCGACGACCGTGGTCAGGAGCTCCTGTACGCTGGCATGCCCATCTCGGACGTGTTCAAGGAAGAGATCGGTATTGGCGGTGTCATGTCTCTGCTGTGGTTCCGCCGCCGTCTCCCCGACTATGCCTCCAAGTTCCTCGAGATGGTTCTCATGCTCACTGCCGATCACGGTCCCGCCGTGTCCGGTGCCATGAACACCATCATCACCACCCGTGCCGGCAAGGACCTGATCTCCTCGCTGGTTGCTGGTCTCCTGACCATTGGTTCCCGCTTTGGTGGTGCCCTCGATGGCGCCGCTGAGGAGTTCACCAAGGCGTTCGACAAGGGTCTCAGCCCCCGTGAGTTCGTCGACACTATGCGCAAGCAGAACAAGCTCATTCCTGGTATTGGCCACCGTGTCAAGTCCCGCAACAACCCCGATCTCCGTGTCGAGCTCGTCAAGGAGTACGTCAAGGCCAAGTTCCCCAGCTCCAAGCTGCTCGACTACGCCCTGGCTGTTGAGAGCGTCACAACCTCCAAGAAGGACAACCTGATTCTGAACGTCGACGGCTGCATTGCTGTCTGCTTCGTGGATCTCGTCCGCAACTGCGGTGCCTTCTCTGCCGAGGAGGCTGAGGACTACCTCAAGATGGGTGTGCTGAACGGTCTTTTCGTGCTCGGCCGTTCCATCGGTCTTATTGCCCACTACCTCGACCAGAAGAGGCTGCGTACTGGTCTGTACCGCCACCCCTGGGACGACATCACCTACATCCTGCCCCAGCTCGGCGGCGGCGCGCCCGGCGCCGAGGGCCGTGTCGAGGTGCAGATGTAAGGGGAGTAATGGAAGGAAAAGAAAGGCTCGGGCGAGCCGGGGATGGGCGCGAGGCGGATTTGATAATAGAGCAATGGAGCAATGGATACCTCGCCCGGCCAAGAGGGTGCCGGTGCTAAAGGATGCTTTGTATGACAAGCTACGTGTATGTACTGTTGAGGGGCTTAGATCGCTACAAAGTTTGGCATTTTACGACGCCTGACGTAATGTGAAATGCAATGATGTTGACATATCTGTGTATACTGATTGTTCATTTCATGCCGAGGAGCTGGCTCATGCCTGTTCACTCCACTCGCTCTCCAGAAGTTCACCGCCTGACCCCAGGCAATTTATGGTCTCCCCCGAACACCCCTGCTTGCGCATTACTTCATAGAACATCTCCTCGCTGGCCATTGTTTCTTCGTGGTTTGCTCCGAGCAGTTCAGTCTGACCATCGATCACCTTGGTAAGGAGAATTTCGGCCTCTTGCCACCGGCTCCGAGCCATGTACACCTCCGCCAAGGCACGCATATCGGTTATGGTATCGCCATGCTCTCCTCCAAGCAACATGCTCTTCCCTTCTATGGCTTCCGGTAGTATTTTCTCGGCGTCTTCCCACCGACTCTGGATATTATAAATCCCCGCGAGGTCCGACATGCTCGTCAGGGTCAAGAGGTGATTTGGCCCCCGCGTCTTCTTCCGGACGCTGATGACCTTACAGAGAAGCTCATCGGAACGCGTGTAGTTGCCGTGAGCCATGAACATGCCTGCGAGGTCGTACATACACGTGGCCGTATTGTCGTCCTCGTCGCCGAGTGCCTCTTTGTGCAGTTTGAGGACGTGCGTTAGCATTTCTTGGGCTTCGCACTCGTGGCCGGCAGACCAGAGGATCTCGGAGGACATGCGGCGCATGCTGGACAGGGTGGAGGGGTGGGTTTCTCCGAGGACGCGTTTGCGGGATTCGATAATGTTGAGGAATGACTGTTCGGCTTTATGGAGCTTCCCCTGTCTTGCGTGCGCTGTCGCGAGCTCTTCCATGCAGTCGAGCGTCGTGGGGTCCTCCTTTCCTAGAGTAAGCTGGTAGACGTCTAGTGCCCGCGAGAGAAGGTTTTCGGCCTCGATAAATCGCTCTGCAATTGTAAATATTGAGCCCAGTTTCGCAGTTACTCTGAGAGTGTGGGGATGGTCATCTCCGAGACGATGCTTGAGTATGGCTCTCTCCGCTTCGCATAAAAGTGTTGCTCCTTTCGGCTGACCCTGCTCGAGAAGTATCGCTGCAATCTCAACCGTACTGTGGAAACGCTGCAGGTCTTGTACCCCGTGTCTACCGCCGAGGATGCTCGTCGCGGTGTCGATCGCGAGCGGGAGCAGGCCTGGCTGTGGTTGCAGGAGCTCGAGTGTCTTGTGGAGAGTCTTCTGCGCATCCTGCGTGTCATGATGCGTTACGCTTCGCAAGAGTAGTAGTTGATGGCAGCTCAGAGCAGCGTGATGTTCAGCTCCGTAGAACCGGCCCTGCTTTACTTGGTGGAGTGCGCTTTCGTGCAGCAGGGAGGCCCACGCCAGCTGTGTTTGCACACTGTCTGGACGTCGAGCAGCGGCCATTTCTGCATGTGGTACCAGATTCTCATGGGGCTTGTTGCCGTCTCTGATTGCTTTGCAACTCGTGAAGGCCCCGTTTAGCCTTGTCACGAAATCTGTGTTGAATTTGTCGAAACATCCTTGAGCTGTTAACCATGCTCGAATCGAAATCTGGACCAATCGCGACATCTCGATTCCGCCGGATGCTTTGCTGGCAATAAGGCAATGATTGTGGAGAATAGTCAGATCGGGGTCGACGTTAGAGACTATGCCGTTGATCTTCAAGCTTGATGCGACTCCGTTATTATTCGGTGTATGAAGACAGACTTCGTGTATCTCTCGGTGATCAAAGAAACTGAGCAGACACAGCAAGTCCGCCGCTGACGGGCTAACAGCCCGGATTTGCAATAACGTTGCCTGCCAAGTATCCAGAGCAGAGCGAGGTGTCACGAGACCTCGTCTGCTGTCATCGCCCCCGGTACCAAGCAACTTGATTCTCGATATGTCGCTTTCTCTTAACGCCTGCAGGTAGGTGTCTAGCGTCATATGTCGCTGATCACGAATGTGAAATGCTGCCTGCACGATCGCGAGAGGGATCAGATCAAGCTCCTCGACGAGGTCTGCTTTCGTTCCCAGTCGGCCATATGAGGCGCCCATCTTCCTTTCCAGTAGCAAAATAGCTTCCTCGAGCTCCATAGGACCAACGTCAATGACCGCCTGCGGCTGCGACGTCAGTCCTCGAGCCAAGCCCCTATCACTTGTTGTGAATAATATCGAACCGCGAGAGCTATGCGGCAGGATTTGCGCCAGTGTCTTGTTGCTGGCTCCCAGAATATCGTCGAGGAAGATGTCCCTATTGTCGGCGCCGTCGAAGACGAGCAGCCATTTCGCAGGCAGACGCTCATTTCCGAGCCACTGACAGATGGTCTGGATGATATCACTATCCGAGCTGTCGCGATTTGGAATTCCGGCAGCTTTTGCAATGGCTCGGAACCCCTCTGCGATAGATGTGAGCGTGGCCGCTCGGATCCAGAAGACACATCTCGCGGCATCTGCTGGTTCAGCGTCGTCAAGGATCCATGAGACCCAACTGCCACCTGCCGTACTTGATAGTGCTGCTTCTCTGTTCCGGTATGCATATTCGATAGCGAGTTGTGACTTGCTGTATATCATCGTCAACGTTGGACGGGTGACAGACACACTGACTGACGTACCCGATGCCACTAATGCCGACGAGAGCTGCCCGGCTGCCAGGACTAGAACAGAGTTCATCAATCCGATCAAGGATATCAGGTCGATCAACAAATGCAAGATCGCGAGGGAAAGGAATCTCAGTGGAAGACAGAGGTGATCTTGAATTAGGCTCGGCCCCATCGTGGGATAGCAGGCCCACACCAACGAGGTCTGACAGACCACCGGGTCGCAGGCTGTTGTGGTCTGCTCCATGTTTCGGTGTAGATGCATCGGAAACGGTCGATATTGTGCCGTAGCCCGGTTTGAATCCCAGGTTGAATGCTGCGCTGTTGACTACGATCGAGCCCATCGCTCATCAGAACGCGCGGTGTACTGGCGATGTTTGGCGTGAGAGGATGGTCCCGCCAGTCGAGGGAGCAGCAAAGCTGATCATCTTCATCTTGTATGAGCATGTGTGTGGCTGAGACGGCTCGCTTCTTTGCCAGTAAGTAGCGATCCCTGTCACTTGATCAACGGACCTCTGGCTCCCCACGCTGAATGTCAGCTGTGCTCAAGACCAGATCGGGCGCTTCCCGATCGGGCTACAAGCAGTAGCTTAGCCATATAGACATTCCAGGAGATGGAGGTGAATTCAGTGGTAATGGAGTGGGTCAACTCGACCTACGACCGCATCGGCCTGGCGATACTCCATGGTAGTGTTGATTCCTCGAACTCCCCGGACAGCAAGATAACTGGTTGCACTCAAGAGCAAGACCGTGAGTAAAGAGGACTGGCCACTAGAGCCAGCCTGAGCAGCGCAGATGAGGCAAAGATTAGAAGCCGGCAAACGCGTTTTCCAAATTCGATACGGCTGGTCAAGATGTCGATTCCTGGACATAGAGTCTTGGCACTCTGTTGTAGTTTCGTCACCTGCCCAGTCTAGCGATGTCGTCTTGAGCGGGGCTGATGCCGCAATTGTAGGCCGTCAGCAGGGCCGTTTTGGACATTATGGCGTATAGATAGGAATGCAATAAAGCACAGTACCTACTTTAAGTGTCCTATGGAGATATCAGGCGCGCTATCGATAGCCAGTTGTCGCTGTGGGTCGCATTCGATGCACGGACCATCTCGAATTGGCCCGACGTGCATTTTTTGGATACGGACCTCAACCACGCGACCGCGAGCTACAAGCATCGCCCAAACCGAACTTCCAGCCCGCGCAACGGAGAGAGACCTGGCTGCCAAACAGGCAGACGACACGTCGTACGGAGAAACCTCCTCCAAAGACAATTCAGCACCCGACTGACGCCCGCAGACCTCGACGAGCAGATCAACCACCACTCCCTCAGGGGACGAATCCGTTCAACGCAACCAATCCGTCTACCCAACACCAACTCATACGAACCTGAAGAAACTAAGCACCATGTCTTTCTTCCGCATCACCCTCCACCGCTCAGCCATCGGGCTTCCCAAGCGCACCCGTGGCGTCCTCGCCGCCCTGGGCCTGCGCCGCCGCATGCAGACCGTCTTCCACCCCGTCACTCCCGACTTCGCCGGTATGGTCTTCAAGGTCAAGGAGCTAGTGAAGGTCGAGGAGGTGGATCAGGCGCTGAGCAAGAGCGAGGTCAAGGCCGAGAGGACGCCGGCGAGGGGATTCTGGGTTGAGCGTGCGGCGCCGAGGTAGCCTTCATCCTCACATCAGGAGATGACGACGAAATCCAGACGAGGGGAAGAATATCTGGGGAGAAAATATGGACGGCTAGGCAGATAGACTGCCATGTGTACCATAGATGTATGCTAGGGAAAGACTGTACCATATTCTGGGGAATGGGACATTGAGACATCACGAGGGCACTACAACACGGAAGCTGGGTTTTGTGATCTGTTGCATTATGTATCTACGCCCAAGGGGAAAAAGCTATCATGAAGACAGCCGCGAGACAAGAGTTACTAGTTCCTTGCATGTTCTCTGCTCATTCCTGTAACTCCACTCCGCAGTATCGGAATCATCAGAAGCAATGGCAGCGCAGTGCACGATCGGGCCGAGGCCATCCACCGCTTCTGAGAGAAGGTGAAGGCAATGCTGATTGTATACCTCGTCAACGCTCTCGAATTGCGGAAAAATCACAACATGACCAAATAAAACCAGTGACACCACCCTCGCGGTAACCGGATCCCGTATGTGTAACACGGACATCAAGCAAACCAAGGCGCTCTTGGTAAGCCCGGCCCCGACTCGGTGTCAAAGACACGGTCAAGGACTCAAAGAAGACCCGCCATCTGCTCAGATATTGCGAGCGCGGTCGACGTACTCCTGAGCAGGCGTCTCATACTCACTGACAAAGTACTTGGTAGTGTTCTTACCAAGCCAGGCCGTGAACTTGGAGATCTCCTCCCGCAGACGGCTGACGGACTGCTGGTCCATGGTGGTCTGGGCGATGAGCTCGGGGAGGGAGACAATGAGGCGGCAGAGATGCTCAGCGCCATAAGTGTCGCAGACCGACTTTGGTCCGTTCTCCGTGGCCTTTTCCCACTCCTTACGGAACTCATGGTACTGGGGACGCTCAAATCTTTACGAGTGTTAGCGAAACATCGCTTTTTTTTTTTGGGGCTGTGGCGATCCATGGGCAGTGAGTGGTGCATACCGGTAGAGGAGAATGCGGCTGAGCGATTTCTCAAAGTATTCTTTCAGACCTGCCATCGTCTCCTCGAGGATGTCGACGTGCGGCGACTCAGGATCGCGCGACGGACGTTCGTACTCGAGGTAGTCATTGATGATCTGGTCAACCGGGTGCGCATGAGGCAGAGGGACGAGCTGGTTGTTCTTGGTGACATTCTCCCAGTCATCAACTAATATTCCCTTGATGTGGTCGGGAACAGGCAGCCTGATAGAGGGGCGTGTGTGAAAGCCATCCTCCTGAGAATACGGTCAGTGTCTTTCCTTCGTCGTTGATGCTAACAAGACAAGCATGAAACAGAACGAGCAAAGCCGCTTGGCTGAGAAGACTACACAGAAATTCCTGTGAGACTTACAAAGCTCGTGATTGAGCCGAACTGGGGTTCTTCAATGACACGGTCAATGATTGTGCGGTCTGGATCTGATGTGACAGAGTACGTGACGATGCATCCCCAGACCACGCAACTCCATTCACCAATGGAACCACGGGGAGTTTCTTCCGCAGGCTGCATCTGATGCTCAGACTTCTCAACTGCCAGAACTCCTGGGTTTTGGGCAAGAGCCTTGTCTTGCAGATTGACAGTCTTTGGAGTGGTCTGCTTCTGTGCTTGTTTTTTGGGCCTTTTCTCGGCCTTCTTCTGCACCTTCTTTCTCCTAGGTGACTTGATGACTACCGCGTTGTCGACTCGCTGGCTGTAGTAGATGTACTTGTTGTCAAACAAGCACTTGCCATTCGCGGTGACATACGCATGGTCTCTCTTGGGCAGCCTGTTGAAGCTGTCATAGACGCGCCGCGGCTCTCTCCATGTTGAGACGAACGACGTCAATCTAAAAGCCTGAGTTTTCTCTGAAGAATTGAAGCTGGTCTCGACCGAAGTGCAAGTCTCAATGGGAGAAGTGGCCATTGTAACAGTGCTGTTTCCAAAGGCTTCTGATTGAGAATGATGGTATTGCGCCCACGGGCAGCCGATTCCTTTTGTTGTTTGTGTGGTGGTAAGACGCTGCGCTTGTGTGGGTGAAAAGCGACTAGCGAGAAGGAAAGGGCGGTAGCATTGCAGTGAGTGTGTGCCACTGCAAGAAAGGAATGTGCTTGCATCAACGTAGGCCATGTGAAAGGTGAAAGGTGGAAGGTGCGAAACTTTGACCATGGCTTGCTACCCTTTGGTAGGCACAATGACAAGATTGTGGATAAATAGAGGCAAGCAGCCAGAATGGGGCCCCAGACTCAATGTTGTTCAGTCTTCAAGGTCCTTCTTGCCTTGGGCAAGGTGACTGCTCGGGGGAACCACCGCGCCACCTAGTAGGTTGTTCCACCGGGTGACATCTCCCTCTCGAAAGAGGCGACACCCCGGGTCTGAGACCAGTCGATCTTCTCCCAAAGAGTGTGTTCTGTGAGTGCGAAGAGATTCTCGACGTTGGCCTTGGATGCCTCCATCGCAGCAAGACTTCGCGAGGGCACGTTGTGCTCGATGAGATACTTGGCCCACTCGTGGGTGTCTGGGAATTTTTGCTCAATCATCTTTTGGATCTTCCTCTTGCGTTCATTCCTCTTGCAGCTTTCCTCGCGGCGACGCCTGCGCTTCATACTCTTAAGCTGGGCGGCAGTGGGAGGAGGAAGTGGCATGTCCGTCGTGTCATACTCGGGGTCGTAGTCTTCATCTTCAGAATATTGGAGTTGCTCTTCTCCATGCGCAGACTGTTCGCCATTGTGGGCTGAAAGCTGCGACTGTGGGATGGCGTGTGCCTTGTGAGGAATGACAGTGTTTTGTTTCTTTGCGAGGGGCTTCTTGGCTCCTTGTTCGCTGTTGTTGCAGCTCAAAAGAGTCTGCTCGCCAGGTAAAGTGATTGTATAGTCACTGGCGGTGATGTTGGCGGTGCTATTAAAGGTGGTAGCAAGGCCGGTAGCCTGTCTGGCTTGACCCAGGACAGATGGAACGTATTGAGAAGCCATTTTGAACGATAGTTGTAGCAGATGGGACTTGAAGTTGGTCCGAATGCTCGAGGGCTTTGTCTTCGAGATGTAATGGTTTGTTTTGAGCAAGAGAAGATGTGCTTCGGCAAAGAGAGCAGACTGTATTGCAGAAATTGATTGGTTTCTGACGACGAACGAGTGTTGTAGGACGGATGGTGTCTGGCAAGTCCAAGGCTCTGAAGGGCGGAAACGCCGCCCTTAAGTGCTTCGATTGCACACCTTGTGGACTTCTGCTGAAGGGATTTGAGTCTGAGTTTTGCTGACTTTTGAAGCTTTCGAGCATGGTGGTTGAGGTGGTCTGCTGACGATGTTGAGAAGAAGCGTAGCGTCCCGGGTGGTGTCCGACGAGGTGCGTGAATGTTGTCGAGGCGAAGCCTTGCGAATTAGGCTTCATGTCGTCCAGATCTTATGGTCGAGAAACACCTTGAGAAGAGCCTTTGGGACTCTTATGGTCTCGAGGAGACCAGTGCCTCGAGGGCTGGGTGAGTGAATGCTGGCCAGCTGGGTCACTTGATCACCAACCATACTGGTCTACACCCCGAAACAAGAAGGTGAATCACAGACCACGAGAAACATGACAGAAAAAAATTGAAAGACTAGAATCGATGCGTGACGAAAAGAGAATGTCACTTACCGTCTCCAACTCATAGTCTCGAGTCCGGCGGGGGCCACGGCTGGTAGCGAACAAGCTGGCACCCCTCTCCTCGCTCCCACGGGCAGAGTCGGTGCCATTAGGACGCAAACCTTTTTTGGGCAGCTTGGAGGTGCTCTTCTGCAGATTCTTCATCTGGGCGTGGAGCTGTGCAGCCAGTTCCTTGTTAGACTCGGTGAACTTGCGGATGCGGTCGGGGGCGACCCAATCGTCCCAGGTGTTTTTCCAGCCCTTGTAGTGAACACGGTACTGGTACACGTCGTTCTCTGTCTCGGGGGGTTGAATGTCGAGGACCTTGGCCTCGTAGAGCATCTCGTGGTGGAAGCAGAGTACGCGCTCGTCCTTCGCGAAGGAGGCCTGATCGGGTTGGCGGGATGGAGCCATAGCGGCGGTGGGTGATAGAGGTTGATGAGGCTCAAAATCTAAGTTTTGAGAGACGGAAAGTCAACTCTGTTTTGAAGTTTGGTGGAGTGAGTGAGTGGCGAGAGGAGAGGGCGCGAAGGTGAGGAGGTCGTGAGTTTCGTGGAGCTTGATGGATTGAGCATCAGTAAGGGGGATTGAGGTGAGTTTGAAGATGCTGCCTCGACTGTGCAACAAGGCCGGCGCACAGTGAGAGACCCAGGATTTGGGTGGACAAGATGCGCAAGGATGGGGAATTTATACAGTGCGGATTAGTTTTGGATCTCTTGGTGCTGCCTGGAACTAACACGTACAGTGCGTGGTGTCTTTGCGCGTTGGATTGTGTCCTAAAAGTGACCGAGTTAGCGGTGGCTGTCACGGGGGCTGTAACCTCCTACGTACCGTGAAGCTCCGCGATTGACACTGTCAAGTCTTCGAAGCCTCCCGAAATTCAGTCACTGCAAAGTTGTTTGGAAAGGAAATTCCGAGGTAGTCTGAATTAAGTTTAGAATTATGGAAAAGAGAACCGGTGTAGGTACCTAGATCTGGGTAAATGGGTAGTGAATCAGCCAGTTTTGCGGATGTGAAATAAGTGCCCGCAAACTGATGAGAGGTCGGTCAGGTCTGCCAAACCAAACCCCAACGCGCGCCGTGACAATCCCTCAACGCGTCTAGTATGACCGCGTCTGGACCATGCACACTCACACCCCTGCTGACTACACTCACCTCCCTCAACTCACACAAAGCTTATCTTCACTATTTTCTTCTCACCTCAAAAGTCAGCTTGACTTGAAATGACGAGACATCACAATCTTCACAATCTACGCAAATCGCCTTTTACACAGAGTCTTCTCCAAGCTACCGACCGCCGCAGCCATGGCGCCCACCGAATCCACCATCCTCACCAACTACCTCACCATCGCAGCCAAGCTGCCCACCATCATCTCACTCGAACAATTCACCGCCCTCTTCCCCCGCTCACAGCAATCCAACCCCCAAATTCGCTCTCTTTACCGTGATCTCCAACACCAGCGCAACGCCGTCGTCGACACTGTTACCGAGAACATCGCCGTTGAGGAGAAGCGCGGGCGAGCCATGCAGCGCGAGGCCGCCCGCGTCAGGCGTGAGGCGGCCCAGGAGGATCCCGACGTCGAGATGCAGATTGAGCGTGCGGTATGTGATTCTTTGCCCTCCCCTCGCTGAATGAACCTTTTGATCTGATCTGCGCAGCTCTTCGGCTCCATCGACGGCAGCGGCCCCAAACACACCCTAGCATCAATTATCCCCGAGCTCGACAGCGCCGTCGCAGATGTCGAAGCTGAGATCCAGATGCTCGAGGCTGGGATGGCTGCCCTTACGGATTCCATACAGCAGACTGTCGGCAGCCTCAGTGACCTGCGGTACGGCAGGCTGTCCAACCCGCAGCTGCCAGATGAGGTGGTCCAGGGCCTACAGAGCCTACAGGAGCAATGCGACGCGAAGAAACGATGATGGTTGCACGCACTTGGGACGATTCCATTATGGTTTTGCTCTACAATCATTACATTGCGAGACGGGGAGGGGGGACGAAAAGCAACCTATAAAACCCCAGATACCCGGCAGCCAGCCCCCGAGGAACCCCGCGCGATACCCGTCATATATTTCCCTTTCCCGTTTTTGCAGTAACCGCCCTAATCCCTACTAAACCTGTCGAAAACGGAACAAAGGCCAGAAACAGTTTAAGCGCGGGGCGGGTTGGGTCCGTTGGCCATGCGGCGGTTCATCATCCTGCGGCTGGCAAAGGAGATGAGCAGCATAACGGCCCAGTTGGGCACGGTGGCGAAGAACCAGATGAAGTAGCCGACGGGGACCGAGAGGCCGTTCTCGGCGAACCAGCTGTTGAAGGGGTGGAAGACGTGCTGGATGAGGTGCCACTGCTCGCGGTTGTCGGCGGCACGGAGATCAACGAGGGTCTGCGAGGTGACAGTCGTGCTGTTGAGGCGCTTGGCCCAGATGTCAACCTTGTTGCCGGGCGGGAGGAGGTCGATGGCCCAGAGGCTGTTGGCGTTGCAGGAGAAGATGGTGCAGAGGACGGGCTGATCGTCGCAGTTGATGAGGGCCATGTGCGGGGCCTTGGGCTCGAGAGCGAACTTTTCGGCGGTCGCGTTGAAGGCCACCTCGGCGGGTCCGCACTGGCCTAGGGGGGTGTCAGCTGTGTCGCGTTCAGGCTGCCGGATGTAGGCAGGTAGGGAAATGGATCAAAGTCAAGCAATGAACATACCGTAGCACGTCTTGTTGCGGCCTGTGATCAGCACCCACCACTCCTCAGGAGTGGTCTGGGCGGGCTGGACGCTGGCGTAAAGAGTCTCTTGCCAGTTGTCGAGAGTGAGGACAGAGAGTTTCTTCGCGCCCGTCTTGGCCTCCTCGGCATCAGCGGCATCATACCTGTTGGGGTTGGGGATGTACGAGGAAAACTTGTCGACGTAGGTCTGGAACTGGGCCTTGTACTCCTCAAACTGGTTCTCAGCGGCGGCAGCGAAGAGCGGGAGCGCGAGGATGGCGGAGACGGACAGACGCATTTTGGACGGATTGGCAATGGACAGAAAGACAGAGGCGGCGATGGTAGGGAGGTGGAGGAGAGGAGAAGAAGGAGGTGCGGAGCTGAGGAAGATGGAGGTGGAGAGAGCGAGGTGGGAGCTTGGGACAGGTGTCGGAGATGGGGATGGGCCTTTTCAGGGTCCAGCGCTGAGGTAAGGAGCGGTACCTAAGGAGTGAATTGGGAATGAGGGGGGGGGGATAAGATTAGAGGCCAACTATTGGAGAAGAGATTCCTTGATGAACCCAAACGTTTAGAATGGGAGGACGTTGATTTGCTTTTCTTCGGATAGGTCGCGACAGGCAGATATATTCATGACGACGGTGGGCAAGGGGGCACTTCAGGCAAAATCCAGCGCACCCATCCAGCGCACCCATCCAGCGCACCCATCCAGCGCACCCATCCAGCGCACCCATCCAGCGCACCCTTCCATCGCATCAACAACACGCGCATTCGCATCCAGCGCGTTCGACGCCCTTCTCTCTGCACTGCACAGAAGAGCTAGCTAGGCCCGCCATCAATCTCCCGAAACTTAGGTCAACTCGACACGCGAAATAACATCAGCACCACCGAGTCTGGGCCAGACTGGATCCTGCTGGGGTGTCGAGTCCCCTGTCGTCATTCGTCACTCGTCACTCGTCACACCACGACGAACTGCGGGCGAACGGGCCAGGGAGCCAGGGAGTCAAGGGAACCAGGGAACTGGAGCCGTCAGGATGCACAAAGTGATTGGCTGATGATGCTCCGAAACGGATGGTTGTCTTTCCGCTAGCGCTCATTCGTCTTCAACCAACGACGAAAGCCAAGACATCACCAGCCACAGGCTACTCGATAGCATCAGCCACATCGTCAATCCCACCATCACCACCCCACGACGTCAATAGTTTCGTGCCTTGGTATTGACGGTCGACAGTTCGAGCGGAGACCTTGGAATATCCTCACAATGGTGCGCTCATCTCATTCACAACTGTGCCATGACCCCGCTAACAGTGTGCATAGCCTCCCAAGGTCTCATCCCGAGGCAGGAAACGCGCGCCTCCCGTCGCGTCAGACGCGTCGTCGCAACTCGAACCACCAGCACTTCCTCAAGACGTCAATGAGGAGCTCAGCTTTGGCGACCAGGTCCAAAGCACACCCAGACCACCAGGAAGACCTACGAATAACAAGCCAATTTCCCAATCTGCTTCTGTCACCAAAGCGCAACCGCAACGTCGGGGAAGACCCCCGGGCACAAAGAACCAGCAGCCGAGCAACAGCAACCGGGTTGGTAAGGATGACGAGCTTGCAGACGAGTCTGTCGACACCCCGGGTACTGCCAGCAAAGGACAGAGAACAGGAGTGCTGTCTGACAGCCTGAAAGACGCGGCTGAAGAAGAGGCAGCAGCCGAGAACGCGACACCAAAGCTAGACCAACAGGGTCGCAAGCGGAAGCGCGGACGGTCAGCGCGTGCTGAAGCAGTAGAAGAGCCAACAGAGCAGGAGGTCGAGCCGCAAGAGCCCACACAGTCCAAGAAGCGCAAGCGAGGACGTCCGGCTGTGGAAGAGGCAGAGGACGCGCAGGACGAACCCTCGGATGCTCGTCCCCAAAGAAAGCACAAAAAGCATCCCTCAACAACAACAGAGCAGCCGTGGGCGAATGAGTCAGATCCGCCTGCCAAGAAAGCGAGAGGACGTCCACGTAAAAGCGATGTTCCTGCGCCATCAGATCCACTATCGCAAACAAAGTCCAGAGGCCGGCCCCGAACCTCCAACATCTCCATTACCGAAGCGCAACCCTCCAAACCGAAGAGCAAAACATCACGCCCCTCTATTGAAGCCTCAATCTCCCAGTCCGCCCCAAAGAAGCGTCGCGTCACCGAAGATACGGCCACTAACGACCTGCCCGCTCCCCCGAAACCCTCCGTCAGGTACCGCCACATCGGCACCAAACCAGCCTCCATCCCCCGCTCCAAGATTGAAGCAACTTGGACCCCCCTCCCCGCCTCCTCCATCGCAATAGCAACCTCCCTAATCCACCTCGCCGAGCGCCCCGTCCTCCAGCGCTTGGCAACAAACACAAAACGCCGCGACCACGCCGCCTTCGCCCTCCGCACCGTCTCCCACAACCTCGCCCGCAAGCTCGCCCGACGGTTCCCCTTCCCGCCCGCCGCCAACTCTTCGACCCGCGCCCGCTCCGCAGCGGCACGCGACACTGACCCACGCGACGAGGAGCTCGACTACGAACGCTGCCTCGACGCCGTCAAGGCCCTCGAGCGGACCCAGACCGGCCTCCTCCACGGCAACGCCCTCCTGCGCGCCGAGGTCGCTCGCGAGGAGGCCGCCCTTGAGAAGGAGCACGCCGAGCTCGACGCCCTTGAGGCGAACGCCCGCTCCGAGGTGCGCCGGCTGCGCGAGGACATGCGCAAGACGCACCCGCTTGTGCCTGACGGGCGCGGGACGCCTGCGGCCGGGGCCCCTGTTCCGGACGAGACGCTTCACGTGGCTGATGCGCCGCCCCCGGGCCTTTTCCAGGACATCGACGTCCCTGGCCTCCAGGGTATTGGCGCCCGTGTTGGGAGCCACATGGAGAGTCTGCGTGCCAATTTGCAGCCCGTCGAGCATGTCGTGCCGGAGATTGCGCGGAGCAGGGCGGCGCTACGAGACGTGCTGGCCCAACATCTCGAGCCGGGGCAGTTCCAGGAGGTCTTGCTAGGATGAATGGGACACTGAAGCCGGGCTTGCCGGTTGAGGAGGAAAAACTCGGACAGTACATGACTGATGACTCTGATTCGTAGCAAGCAAGATGATCACTGTTTCTCCAATCTGACTCATCCGCCTGTTGATGGCTTGTGTGTTCTACTTGTTCTCTATTGGATTCAAAAGCCAACAACGATGTTCGTTCAAAGCCTATACTTTTCTGATCCATTCATCCTCCATTATTAGTTCGCTCACAACTGATTCCCGTTCCATGCCGAGCCCTAGGGTATCGAAAATATATTTTTTCTCAATCCGTACTAGTAGTAACAATTTCCTCAAGTATGTCATGCGTTGTTTTCTGAAGCAGTGCAGCGCTCTCGCTGCAAAAGCAGTCATTCATGGCCTATCACAGTGGAGGTAAGGTGTGCTCCGAGCATGCCGCGTCGATGCTGGATCTCGCGGTTGCGAATGTCTCGCTTTTCGCGATCTCAAGCCTTCGATCAAGCTCTTCTTCGAACTCCTTCGTGCTCTCCAGCATCTCTGGTTGTGTAACAGACCTGCCTTTGCACGTCGAAAAATACCGTAGTTCTGACATCGGCTCTGTGGCTGATTTGCATCGCCGGACCACAGTTCTATTGCTCATTGTCGACATGTTCGATGGGGATCGAAGCGATGGACTGCGTGACATCCGGCTGCGAGGGGTCGCATACCGCTCTGTTGTCCCAGTAGTCAGCGTCGAGTCTCTGGTGCGGCGTGCTTGAAGCCTGCTTGTTGGCGGCGTAGCGAAGTAATCGTAGTTCGACATGACCGAGTCTCTGGCATTGCGGTTTTTATAACGCGCGGGCGTTACAGGCCGGGCTTGTATCTCGGCGGCTGCCATCGGGGTCACTCTGCTGACTCTGCTGTCTTCTATGGTGCAGCCGTGACTCTCATGCTCCGCCGCTCGTACCAGGATGGGTATCGTACGAGACATTGAAGGCTTGCGCATGTTCGTTGTTGGTGCTGTGGTAGTAGGTGGCGGTGGTTGGCGATTCTTCATGATACCGATCCCTTGTTCGAGTGCTTTGAGCTCCTTGTAGCCCCCCTCCGTTGGCAGAATCTCTAGCTCGGGGTATTCCAGCCGCCTTCCGACGAATACTGCATGCCCGTTCAAAGATCTACCGGCCTCATCTACGGTCCTAGACCGGGGGGGAAGCAGCTTTTCGAGTCCAGTCTTAACTACCTTACTCAGTTTGCCTGAGAAGGATCGAGAACCTAGTTGTAAACCAGTTCTGGCGGCTGCTGTGCCCTTGTCGGTGATCCACTCAGTGCGTCCATCGTGAGTGGATGCGACAATTGCAAAATCTTTGGACCTCATATTGTCCGAGTATCCTGCTGTTGCGGTCCGCTCTGCACGTGTCTGGGATGGCCATTTGGACCAAGCCTCGGGTGGCTGTACGAATTTGTGAGGTTCTCTCACGATGCCCTCCCCTTGGGGGTTGACGCTGTTCTTGAGTCCTCCTTTCGTCTCTTCATCTTGTAATGCTCGCGCTGTCAACTTTCTGGCGAGCGAGCTTGGCGGTTCAGCTTGTGCTTGAAAATCCAAGTCATCTTTTGCCGTAACGGGATTGATGTTTGGAGTGATACCTTCAGATACGCTCGTCGATTCGAGCGACTTACTCCGCCGTGCTCCTCGCCATCTGCCGGCCTTCAAGTGGACGCTTCCGTTCGAGGCCAGTTTCTTCCGCTCCGTTTCGGCAGCGGCAGCCCTAGCTTTTACCTCACGAGACTCACGCTCCAGCTGAACAGCTCGTTGCCATAGATCAGTAGCACTCTCCTCTAGTGTTGGCGTCAAATACAAGTTTGGAGATGGCGTTCGCAAGCTTGACCTCCCACTTGGGTCTGATGCCTGGTTTTGGGACTGGGCGTTACCTCGACTTGAGCCTGTGATTGGTATTTCGGGTGGCAAGTCAAGTTGCGGGGTGATCTGCGCATCCGTCTTCGAACCCGATTTAACCCGCTTCGGGACAGGAATATGTAGTTTCTGCAATAAAAAAGATGAACGGGTAATGGCTACTGGCGGCCCGGTTTCTTCGAAGTCCTCTCTGAACTTGCTGTGCTTGGGAGGAGGTCGCCCGCCCTTCGAGAGAACATCGCCAAATCGCTTTTCGATCGTCTTCAACTCAGCCTCTCGATGGCGATAGCTCGACGTCTCAGAAACAGCCAGTGAGGATCCCGGACCAGCGGTAGGACGGCGTGAGCCCCTCGTAGTAGGGACGGCCAGACTGTGGCTGGAGCCATTGTTGCATGCAAGGTAATCAGAGTCCATCATTGAAAAGTCTCCGCCGGAGCCGAGCCCTGCAATGGACTTGATTAGCTGTCATGTCTGGATCAGGTGTGGGCATGTAGTCAAACACTCACACCTGAATGGCGACAGCTGAAGGCCATGTAAGCTCATTGTTGCATGTCTGATCTCGCTGTCGGCGGTCGACACTCTCGGGGTAGGTAGGCGAGTGCTTCCCATGGAGGGGTAATTTGAAGATGAAGCATCCGCGCCAAGTGTAGGAACACCAGAGACCCTCATACCTTCCAAAGAGTTCATATCTTTTGGAAGACTATCTGATGCGGCAAGGGGGCAATCGGGCGAGTCTTCGCCCAGGGGTCTCTGGGCCAGTTCCAAGGCATACAGATGATAAAGTGCTTGTAAGTCAGAGCCATCCTTCGCCACGGACTGTTGAAGTGCGCCAACACCTACTGTTGTAAGAGGTGTCGAGTTGATCACCGGCTCTGTTAGCTTCCCGATGGACTGTTCACGAGACGATAGCCCTTGTGTCATCAACCACGTGCGGAGAGCTGAGTTCCCGTCTGGCGAACTGTCGTGCCGGGACGGGGTTTGATGCAACGGGACAGCATTAGCGTCAGGCACCTGATCGAGTTGACAAGCAGAAACCGACAGGGGCCTTGAGTTCAAAGAAGGAGCGTTCTGGATATCAAACTGTTTCAATGGGCAGATGCCTGGTGAAGGAGGTATGTCTGGTAGCGAGTTTCTCTCTCGGAGCACCACCTGGGTTGCAAGACCGCCCGGTGTCGAAAACGTGAATGCTTGCGGGCAGCTACTTCTACGTCGGTCGAGAGTATTTCCCGTGCCCTTGTCGTCCTGATTATTCTCGTTCGTGACTTTTTGCTGCTTATCTGCTGTTGATTTGCGAAATTCAGCATCAGGCACGGACGCATCCACCATGGAGAACTCAAGGTGATCACGAGGACCGCGTCCGGGAAATTCGATAGGCGTAGCAGGATGTTTGGCACTGGAAGTGGACTCTTGACTTGGTTCAGGCTGCTCTTCTTCGCACTTCAACTCGTCTTGGATCCGCTTGTGCATGATTCGCTTCAGCTCGGCTCGACGTGCCATTTCCTCCCCACTGCTGCCGAGCGAGGCTCGTGGTGAGCGTTTCGAGCCATGATGTGAACGGCTCCTAGTAAATTTTGTGCGGACCACGTCGAGTGGGCTGCTACCCTTCTTGTTGTCGACAGGAGTTTCTGTCGGCCCGACTTCTGAATCAGAGTCCTCGACTACCAATTCACCCAGTTCGATAGACTCATGATTTGGCATCAAGGACGGGTTGGATGACGCAGCCCCCAGAGACTGGAGAGATATCGCAGTACCCTGTCGGAGGTTTGGCTGAAGATGCCCGACACTGTTCGGTGTCAAAGACTCGCAGAGTCGGGCGTCGGATAGCTTGGCGGGAGGTGGGAGGACAGGCAAAGGGATCGTAGTCGGTTGCGGGGGGTAGCTTGCCACATCTTCGTTCTCCTCTCGACGCGGCCTGCAACAGCAGAGGACGGACATGCTTCCTTGGGGTTGGTTTAGCTGTCATCCGAGAACCGTTTGGAGAGCTGAGACGATCCGTGAAAGACGAATAAAGTGCATGAATCGGGGTGCCAGAACAAGACAATGTGGCTAGCGAACGAGACTGGCGAGAAGAGCCTGGAACATGTGGTAGTGGAAACAAGAGACAGGCCATGGGGTGACGGTTGACGTTTGATGAGGATGGATTTGGGTGGAAGTCAGAAGAGGCATCCGGCAATGGAGGCGTACCCAAGGCCATGACGGATGGACAAGACAGTGAGGCAGTGAGGCGGCAAGAACCCGGTAACATGGCGTGGAAAGACTTCCTTTGGTTTGAAGCATAGGCAAGCGTGTTGATAATCGCAACTGCCCGATGCCCGCGACTGATCGGTCCTGCTGGTTAAATTCGAGTTGCACCCGACAACGTCCATGGAGCGCAGCCCCCTCGTAGGTGCGAGGAGTATGACTTCACACTGAAGGACAGACGCCTCATATTAGGTACCCTACCTACGCACCTCAAACAGAGTGAGCAGGAACGAGCAGGAGCGAGGTGCTCCTCCTCCATGACACCCAAACAACTGGCGATATGCGGCTTGTCAGGCGCAGTGGGCCTAGCCATTGCTTTGATCTGCCCATGTTCTGGCCATCGATGCGTGTTCATGTCCGTTCTATCCGCTCCTTATTTGGCCTCCCCCATGAAGTTTGGAGCCTCAAGCCATCGCCGCCAATCGTACTCGACTTTGTTGCTGGTCAGCCTACGGCATGTACTGGTTTATTCGACAGACCGTCTGCCTACCTGTCAAGTACCAATCCCCGACTGACAAGCCTCACGCTTGTCCAGGCTACCACGCGACGCATATCAGCCGAGACTTGTTTCTGAGCCATGTCAGATAGACCAAGGCATGCGGACATACACGCGCCACACCAAGGCAGAAAGTCTTGCTTCGACGACACACCGGGCTTCTAACAGACTGCTTTCAAATGAAAAGCAAGGACAAACCCATCCTCAACGATAGACAGTGCATATCTGGAAGCAAGACTCAAAGTAGGTGAAACGACTGAGAAAACAAAAGAAGAAAAGAAGAAAAGGGCGGTGTTACATGGAGAGACACCTCAATATCCAATGATTCCTAAGGACCGTTTTCTAGACGTCCAGTCCGACACGACGAACGCTCGCCGTCTGCCGCATAAGCCCAACCGCGGTCGCGCGACTGTGAATGACAGGGCATGCCGCCCATCGCCCGCCTTCATATCAGGGTTGTACCTGCAGACCACGTCATCAAAAGGATCGAGAGGGAATATCAGACTGGTGCAAAGGTCGAGAACGTTCGGTGGTCTGCAACATGCCGCATCGGCATGGGATGCCCTTGAGGCAATCTCAGCATGTTCCGATCCTCCAGATCTCGACATTTGATCATTACGAAGAGATTGCAGACGTAATAAGCTGCTCAGTCATCCTACCGAAGACACAGGGCTCACCCTGATTGTCTTTAAAGTGCAAAGTTTCATCTTGGTGAGTGGTTTCCACTGGCTTGCGATGTCCAATCACGGCGGGAGATGATGGGCGCTTGGCTGACTGGGGATCGTCACCAGGGTCTGAAACCCCCCTTTTCCGGGGGACGCCAATGCTGGTGTTGAGCCAGTTGAGCTGGCGCGCTCTGCCAGCTGTCCACGGAACGGCCACCGGTACTGCGAGCAACGAGGCGTCGGTGGCTGGCGGCTCTTACTGGCAGCGTCGCATTTCTCGCAAAAGCACGGGCGGATCCGACTGGTGTCGAACAAAGTTGGCGACTGACAAGCGACGAACCACTTCAGATATTGGTCCACCGACGCCGGGTGTTTCCATCTAATGAACAGACCTGGCCAAAGCATCCACCCCGTCCCATACAGGTTTTCGTCCGTCGTCAATCCGATGTTCGTGCAGAGCAATCGGCCGGCAGGGCTCCCATGGACTGTCAAGAAGAAAAGTTTCAGAGCCCCTCGTGGCTGTGAGACGAAGGTCGACGATCACAACTGAAGAAACGACGTCGAAATGTCGCAAACGAGACGGGGTTGCAGGCAGCTTCAGCATCACGGATTCGCCATGTGGAACGACATGGCTCTATTGCCGCCCTGCTGGGCCTCATGTCTCACAACTTTGCATGCATTGCAAACCTCTGTCCACGTGCATGGCGACATTCAGTGGTTCGCTTCACAGCGATAATTACGACCGTTAGCCGCCTGGCGTACCGTACCTGGGCGCCAGCTGGAGGTGCCGGGCTTTTCAGTCGATCGAAATCAAATCTAGCAAGGGTGGTGATCAGCGCACGCATTTTCCGATTGTGTGTTTGGCACGGCGGCCTGCGGCCGGCACTCATGCACTGAACTGGCGTTCCTGATTGCGCAGCGTCGTCGACATGAGATCGGCAACTGTCGAAAAGATTCAGTTTAAACGTCATCGATTGAGTACTTGGCATGTGGTAACGTTTATAGTACCCGAGTGCGGTCTGGACCCCGACAGAAGGAATACATACAGGTACCATCACAAGCGCCCAAGGCCTCCCCTTTTCCATTGACGTTGTGGGTGTGTCCCCTCCAGCTCTTGCACCCCCTCATTGCGGCGTCCGAGCGATATCCAAGCTCGACCATACGAGCCCACCGTACTTCCCCTCAGCCTTGAAAAGCCGTGCGAGCCGTACGGGTTTGTGCTCCTTTGGCGACCGAGGACGATACTGTCATAATCCGGCAGTACGAGGCCGTTGTTACGATTGACCGAGTCGATTTGCGCAAATCAATTTCCAGCCACCGACCGGCTGTTGACCCCCGCCTCCTGCAGTTGGCTGGCCTGGAAGCTGCAGCGAAGAGATCGAGGGTCCACCGTCTGATGAGTGGAAAAGAAGCCAAGTTTTACTGCCAGGGAACGATCCCTCGTCCCATCCATCGGAGGCTGGGCGGGCGGGTTCAGGGGCCCGCGTCTGGTGCGACGATTCGTTACCGGGATGTTGCCTGCTGCGGCGGGGGTGATTGGTCCAACTCGATGAATCAAGTCGTGCGGTACCTGCATAAAGGAGCGAAATCCAGGGGCACCGGCTTCATCACTTCACACCACCTTCTCCTTTTCCTTTTACGCCAACCTGCATCGTCCACCGCACCCTGGCAAGGTCTGGGCTGACCGGGCCCCATCATCTCGGCCTTGAGGCATCCTTGAGTGGAGTCGACAAGAAATTAAGGAACAGGCCAGGAGGAAGAGGCAGTTGGGCAGTGTGGTGCCTACGCTACGCTACCGTATCATCGCCCGCCCCCCAGTGTTTGCCGTTTGCCGTTTGCCTCGTTCCCCCGCCAAGGCGCAGCTCTGCCAGATTACTTGGGACCAGGGCTGTCAGGCACCAGAGAGGAGTTCAGGAGAACCAGGGTCAAGAAGCGAGAACGATTGACAGTCAGCCTTCAGGGCCCATGACCATACAGACAAGGCGGCGGGGCGGGTGCTGCAGCTCATGGACTTTGGACTGAGCCATGTAAAAGGACTCACCCTCCTCATCCCCTCCACCTCTCCTCTTCTTCCCTCCTCTCTCACCTACGGTCCTGTCGTTCACTCGCACTCCATCCTCAGCCTTCCAGTCATTCATTAGTCCTTGTGACACTTACATTCCTTCATTTGCAGCATACAGTCCTTCTGATCACCCCTCACACCGAGATTCCATTCTTTTCAGCAAAGCAAACTGTGTCTGCTAGCTACCCACCGCGAAATTGACCTTTCGCCTTTTGAACCCGTGCATATCACATACCAACGACGAACATATCCCTCGAGGACTACCCGAACAAACGCACCAAACCACTCCGCACAAACCCACCAACAGACAAAATGAAGTCCGTTATCGCCGCCGCCGGCCTCCTCGCCGTTGCCAACGCCTACCAGCCCCGCCACTACCACTGGCGCCGCCAGAACGAGACCCTCCCCGAGGCCCCCGCTGGCTACACCACCCTGACTGTTGAGGTCACCGAGGTCGCCACCATCACCTCGTGCGCCCCTACCGTCACCAACTGCGCTGCTGCCTCCAGCACCCTCCCCGCCTCTGACCTCTCCGTCATTGTTGTCACCAACACTGTCGTTCTCTCCACCACCGTCTGCCCCGTCAGCGAGGCCGCCACCATCTCCAAGTCCATCATTCAGGAGCACGAGACCGGCTCCCTGCCCGGTTCCACCAAGACCGGTGCCGTCCCCGGTGTGACCGACGGCCCCACCGCTCCCATTGCCACCGGCTACCCCGAGATCACCACCTCGGCCGCTCTTCCCGAGGCCCCCGTCGGCGACGACGAGGACGAGGAGGGTGACGAGGAGGACTGCCCCGGCGACGAGGAGGACGAGGAGGAGGATGACGGTTCCTCTGAGAGCGAGGAGGTCGTGACTGAGGTCGAGGATGTCCCTACTACCCAGACCCTGCCCAACGGCGATGTCGTCACCCGCACCACCCAGACTACCATTGTCAAGACCATTACCTCTTGCCCTGGCGGCTGCGGTGGCGACGATGCCACCGTCACCGGCGTCATCCCCGGCTCCGGCTCTGAGGATGAGCTGACCACCACCACCACCGCGACCTCCACCGGCACCATCACCGTCACCGTCGAGAAGCCCGAAGAGACTGGCACCGGCTCCACCCCCGGCTCCGGCTCCGGCTCTGAGGGCTCTTCAGAGGGTGAGGGTGCCTGCCCCTCCGTCTCCGTCGTGACCGTCACCGCCCCCGCGTCCACCGTCTACGTTACCATTGGCGGTGACTCCACCGAGACCAGCAAGGCCGAGTCCACTCCTGCCCCTGGCGCCGGTGACGAGGAGGATGATGAGGAGACCGACGAGGAGGATGAGGAGGACTGCCCCACCGACGAGGTTGTCACCATGTCAAAGACCATCACCGTCGAGCCCGTCCCCTATCCCACCGGCAACAACGGTACCCTCCCCAGCGGTGTTCCCAAGCCCACCGGCGCGCCTGTTTACAAGCGCGCCCGCTTCAGCAACGCCAAGCCCCAGAGGCTCATCTAAGTCTCTGATTCAGAGACTACGGAGTCCTCTCCACAGAAGCGTGTTGTATATGGGTGTGTAGATTCTATATGTCAAGCTCCCTCTTTCTTCGTGTACGAGAAGAATCTATGAATTCATGAACAACCTTCGTTTTTTGCACATTTTCAGAGCAGGTGATTTTCAGAGCATTCGTGGCCTTCCTTGGGAAGCCGGCATGTGGTGCTCTTTTGGAGGAACATTTTCTATAGCGTTGTTGCCGTTGGTCTGGGACCAAATGGTTCAAAGAAAAAACAGCTTTCATTTCTTTCCCATGTATCATTACATGTTCGGCTCTCTTTTTTCTTGCTTCTCGTAGCAATGGGGATGCGGTTTGTGGTCAAAGCCGCGCGGTTAGATTCAATGTGTATAAGTGCATGTGTGCATGTGGTGTGTGTGTGGTTTGTAAGTGAAAAATGATTTTTCCCTAGGTACCTTACTTCAGAAGCCTTTCTGGCATGGCAGTTCTCAGGGGGAATCCTACCTCGTGGAGATCAGACGGCGTTGATCAATGCGACTTCCAATTGTTTGTTTCTTAATGCGTTGCCGGTCTGATGTTTGGCTAGGGATGAGGTGATCGTTCGGTTGACTAATGCGAGTCTCTCGGATGAACGTGCCTTGATTCATGCTATTGGGCTAGAACATGCTGATTTAGGGAGGATTTCGCGTGGCCCCTTTTCGTATTCCCGGGCCTGTTTTGAATGCTGAGCCACAGGGGCCTGACACGCTGGCTGTGATGTCTAGATGTGCTGAGCATCTCATGACAAAGGCTGGATGTTGTATTGACCAAGGGCTTTCGTACCTCTAGAGCCAAGTTTGCGGAGGATCTAGTGTGACAACCAAGATCCATCCCCATCCCCATCCCCACCAATCTACCTGCATCCAGCTCAAACGCCCTCAGCCCTTGGCGACACCTGCTGCGTCCCCCCAGGAGCATCAGCGGCCTCTTCCCTCCTCCGCCTCCGCATCTCAGCCTTCCGCTCCCTCTCCTCCTTCTGCTCCCTCAGCGCGATGCAAAACGGCGACGCCGCACGAATGCTGTCCCCCTTCCATATGAAGATGAAAGGGATCGGCACCATGACGGCGCTCAATCCGCCGAGCAGCGCGCACGCCCCCGCGACGCCGAGGCGGTCGAACAGCGGCCTCGTGGCGAGGGGCAGGACGACGGCTAGGAAGGACCGGGCCATGGAGGCGGCGGCGTTGGCGGAGGCAGCGAAGGACTCGTAGGCGTCGGTGAGGTAGTTGAGGAGGGCCATGAAGATGAGCATGAAGCCTGCGCCGAAGGGGAGGCCGGCGAGCATGGGGACCCAGAAGGGGAGAGAGGGGCGGGCGGTGAAGCCGAGCCAGAAAAGGGAGGCTACGAAGAGGGGACCGCCGACGCAGGCGAGGGGGAGGCGGCGGTATTCCTCCTTGCGGAGCGAGGGGTGGCGGCGGCGGAGGCGAGTTAGGATCGGGTCGTAGGCGAAGAAGAAGGGGAGGGCGAGGAGGGAACCGCCTCCGATAGGGAGGAAGGCTAGCCCCGTGGGGCCAGGGGCAAGGCCGTAGAGCGTGTTGAAGATGATGGGGAAGGCCTGGAAGGACATGTAGAAGATGGCGTATATCAGGGCGAGGTAGGCGCACGAGCAGGAGACAATGGGCTCGCAGACGATCATGCGGAGGGGTCGGGTGAGAACGACGGTGATGAGCTGGTGGAGATCGGTGGGCTCGAGTTCGCGCGCGGCCACAAGGTGAGCGTTGCCTTCAGGGTCAGTCTTGCGTAGGCGAGCGGCGCGGCGGGCGAGTAGAATTGACGCTGACGTTTCGGGGAGATAGAAGAGGAGTGGGATGAGGGTGGCGCCAGCATATATTAAACCGATCCAGAAAGTCCACCGCCAGCCGATAGAAGGAGAGCAGTAACCCGAGATGACGGGGGCGAAGAGAGGTCCGAAGCACGTAGTCTGAAAGTAACGACATCAGCATGCAAACGACGCATAAGGGGCGGATGGAAGGACATACAGCCATGAAGAAAGCCATGGCGCGACCGCGAGTCTCGTGATTCCCGTACATGTCGGCCATGATACCTGGAACGACGGCAATCGGGGCGCTCGCGAAGATGCCGACGAAGAGGCGGAAGATGTTCAACGCCGCAAAATTAGGGGCAAGGGCACACGCTAGGGTCCAGACGGTGAACAGGATGAAGGACACATTGGTGATGATACGGCGGCCAAACTGTTCGCTAAGAGGTCCCCATAGGATGGGTCCGAAGAAGTAGCCGATCATGAAGACGCAGATGGGCAAAATCTGGCGTTGGGGTGAAGTGATTTCCCACTGCTCCGATATATACGGAATGGCATTGGATGGCAGAGCCGACCCCATGGTGCTGTTGATGATGAGCATCATCGTGAGGAGCAGGATGAGAAGCTTTTTGGTCTGTCAATTGTCAGTCGTCTCTCGAGGATTCGCTGCTGTGTTGCCGCAGTTTGGCTCCTGTTTGCGCTCACGCTGGACCAGTTATATGGATTCTCAGGATCGTCATCCTCCCATGATACTATAGTCTTCTCATCGTCTTCACCGGATGTTCCCGGGCCAGGAGACATCCTTTTCTCGTGGAAGCCCAGTGCTCGTTCCTCCTCGCGAGATTCAGCTGCTGCATCCACATAGTCAGCATGCTTGGCAGTGTCGAATGGTGTTGTATGGTGTTGTTCTGCTAAGGTATAAGTGCTGTCCCATGATTGTAGCTAGGCCTTGACAGAAACTCACGCTCAATGGCATCTCTGGCGTTACGATGTTCAATACTTGGTGACATTTTCAATTGCCATTACTGATTGCATCTATGATCCATGATACTAATGACAGTGCTGGCCCATCAACAAAGGAAGCAATAGACAGGATTGCCAAGCATGTAGGTGGAAGGGCGCGCGATGTGTAGGTAAGGTGACGAATAGGTGGGTAAAGAGTGACGGGGGTATCATCGTTCAGGTAAGGGAAGACATGGCGGGCTTGGTGGTCGGGTTAAGTGTTCAATCATGGGCGGTATCGGTGTCCCAGGACCAGAGCATCCGCCCGTATCGAGAGGTCCGATCGAGGATCGACCTGCAGCTCGGAACTTTCGAAAAAGGCGCTTCCTCGCTTGTTGGACGAAACCACATATTTGGAGCGAGACCGGATCTAAGACGGCGACAGCAGTGCTATTTCCATTGTCGGCCCAAGTTTGCCGGCCATGTCGACAGTCCCGGGGCTGGTGATCATCAAGAATCTGTCCTAGAGAGAGAGGTGAGGGGGCGCCGGCCACAGACAGTGACGCCAGCGACTTGGCGCGGGGGAGGGAACATGTTTTCCGGCCGATCAATGGACTGTTAATGAGCCGTCTTAAACCGTTGCTCGGCACACCGCACGTGAGGACACAGGTTTCGCTGGGGATATGCCAAGTCCAGCTTTCCGACGATGAATGCCGGTAGGAGCAGGATGGTTGAAGGTCGAGCTACAGGTAGCCACTGCTCTCGTAATGCGTCTTCGGATTTTGGGTATCTGTAGATTTGGTCGGAACATCCCTGTTGTGCTGTCGACACTGGGCCGCTTTATATATCCTGCTCACGTCTCGAGGTTGATACTCTTGCCGAACCTGGCGTAGAGCGCGACCTTGAGCTCCGTCATCTCCTCTGTTGTCGACTCGAGCTTCGCTTCCAGCTTTTCAATGTCCTCCTCAATCTTGGCCGTCGCCACGCCTAGCATATCCAGCGCTTGGGGTTGCAGAACGTGGAAGAAGGTGTCGCCGACCTTGTAACTAGCCATAGTGTTAGCAAATATCGGGAGACATTGGGTGCATCCAGCGTACGGCACGGTATCGTCCTCGTCGGTCAGCTCGAGCTCGGTGTTCAGATCGTCAAGCTCCTCCCTCTCTTTCTGTTTTCGCAATATCCAGTCAGTGGTTGGGTCTGCAACAGCATTCGGAACCTTGCACGCACATTCTTAAGCTTGAGATCCTCCTGTATCGCCAGTTCGCGCTGGTGCAGGCGGCTGAATTTGTTGATCTTATCCTGGTCCTCTCTGCGGACTTCGGTCTCGTCGCCGGTCGCCTCCTCGTCCTCTTTCGTGAGCTGGGCTGTGGTCAGCTCAGCCTTCAGATCGGTCGCTTGATGATTTGCATACCATCCGTCGGGTCATCATCTTGGCGGCTTTTGTGTGAACAGGTCGCGTGGTGGGTGGTGGTAGCGGGTGTTGTTAGGAATATTTGATGCTCCGGAGCATGGCAGCTCCTGGAGCTCGACAAATTGACAGGAACCCCTCCATCGCGGGGATCACCGCGTGCGTGCGGATAGCACAAAAGCACTGTACTTCGCACATGCCTCTCGAAGGCTTGTGGTTCATGTGATCGCATCCTGCCCAACATACGTGCAAACATGGATCGATGCTCGCATGTTGGCTTCCGTTCAAATTATTTACACCCGAGTCCATAAATTTTTAGATTTTCTTCTACTTCTTCTCTAACCTGGAGACCTTTCTTTCACCACGAGGTTTGAGGGAGATATCTTTCGCTCCTGGGCCTCATAATGGCCGTTCTGAAACTAATGGCCCACGTTGCTGGGTGATCTCGCCGACAGCTCTATTGTCAGATCACCGCCAGCTGGGTGCCATTTTGCTACGTATTGAGAAGAGTCTTCTTACGGCACTTGTAGCTCTATTATTGTTGCTCACCATGATCTCAGGACCCTCAGAGTATGCGCAATTGGGGCGTTTGTAGGGGCGGGGCTCATTGGTGGGCCACACGCTTGAGTAATGCTCGTCTCCGTCTGGGCCTATACTCGAGCACGTCAAGAATCGATATGTCGAGCTTCAGAACCTGAAAGCATGTCGCTTCTACGAAGTGACGCGAGACCTTGTAGTCAGCCATGCATCGGAGTAGGGTCGCGTAACAGTGGTGGTCATTTGTGAGGTATTCCAGGACCAGGTTGAACACCTCGGGTGGCAAGTATGGCAGCTGGGGACCATCTGCCTTGCTCAGGTCCTGGCTATGCCTCCCTTTGCCTGACCGATTTCATTTTAACATGCAATTTCGACATTTTGCTTCTTGACGCAGCCTGACGTACCGTATATACACGAACAAATTGGCTCACTTTGAGGTTCCCTTGAGCCCCAATTCTGACTCACATGTCAGGCTGGATTCCTCCGTTAAGAATTTGGGCGAGAAAGTACGGCCAGGGAGGTGAACAGTGACATATCGCGACCGCGAAGTCCCAAGGCATGCGTCCGTAACGTCCATGACTGCGCATCTGACTTGTCTGATCATTGTCCGTGTTGAGATGGCGGCTCAATTCCAAACTCGGGACATGAAGTCTACCTGCAAGCCATATACGGATCGTGTCGTAGTCTTCTAGATTCGTTGCAATTGTGTCGAAAGACGGTGTCGAGGTTGGATGCTTGCTGGTCAAGAGAGGCTTCATCCTCACGTGACAGGGCGTCTGTCATGCGCAGGGACGTGGGACCTCTTCTGCGGGGCCCATGTTCAGCGTGTCGACATCAACATCCACTGATCGGACCAGACGACAAGCACCTCGCAGACTCAACACCCGACACAGCTCAGCATGGCACCCATAAAAAAGGCATATCCCCGCGCGACGGTCAAGAAGATCATGAAGGCACACTCTAATTGCAATGCGACGAAGAACCTCGATGTACTTGTGCGTTGTCCCTTTGCCCCGCGACGCAACTTGACGCGCTTGCTAATACATGCTAGGTGTATCTCAACTATATGCGATTCATGCAAACGTAAGTACCCTTGGGCTATTGCAGCCCCCCCTGGAAAGTTCTGACTTATAGCAGAGTGTTGAAAGAGGCGGCAATTGACTCCAAGGCATCTGGAGAACGGACGATTACACCAACAAGTGTCCGGAAAGCGACTGTGGTATGTCCCCTCTGAACTGCTGTGATGAACCAAATCTAACACTTTGAAAGGATGCGCTGGCCAAGTTCAAAAGTTGAAGAAGCTGCGCTGCTTCTGTCGATCCAAAGATGGACCGATTAGACATGACGATTATAACGAACGATACCCCTTGGCTACGATGCCTACAGCGCTCATGACCAGATGAAGGTGGTTGAAGATACGTCAATAGAACGAGGTAACCAACATCAATTGCGCGGGAGGGAAGGCAAACATGCGTCTGCAGCATCGTTCACTTCAAGGACTGGTCCGACGGACAGTTGTCATGTTGATTGGGCCGTTCCCAAGAGGAACGAATTGGCCTAATGGACAACGTCTGTGGCCTTCGGACACTCGCCAGTCTGAACATATCTTGACAAACAGGCACTGCGGGTGGGAAGGGAATGCAAGACGCTCAGCGAAAGCAATAGAGGAGCTCATGGCATGTATGTATTGCCGGTGTCGCGCATGTCCCAGCAGTCCACACTCTGAAGGTGGATGCTAAGGAACAGCTTGCCGTCCTGTTCGAGCTAGGTCATCAGGATGGTGGCAACGAGACCAGCAATGGCTCCAACAGTGTAGTCGCATGAGACAAATCAAAATACTGTTCGCACACCACATCCAGACTTGTGATGTGCCAATCGGATAGGCTCAAGATCGAAGAGCTGAGCTAAACAGCCCAGGTGGTCCCGGAGTACTTTTCTGCCTAATAACAAGGTCGTCGGCAGGTGAGTGACGCAAGAGCAGCTTAGTGCCAGTGCGGGGGAAGTACAAGGTGCGAGGAGCACGAGACCCTCTACTATTTGCCATTGGGCGCTTCTCAGGTTGCCGCAAAGACAGTTGCACCTTCAAGGTGGAGAAAGGAGTCTACTTCTATTGAACATTTACCTGAGGTAGAGAGGACAATGAATGGGTGAGGCGGATTGGCATGAGCGATGACTTCGTGAGGCCAAAATCTATGTATCTTTCGTTCTTGCTGGTTCTAGAACCCCAGCTTGGCTTGCCCTAGCTGAACGGCACTAAGAAGGGGTCCTTGTCCACCCTCAGCGAGGTGCGCCCGCCCAGTGGTGCTGTGTTGGTGCTGGTGCTCCAGTGGATGAGCTCCCCCAAAGCAGGGGTTGCTAGCATCCGCGCTAGCGTGGGCGAAAATCGCCTGCACGTCTCCTTGAACAGCTCACCTGCCGACCTGGTCCAGCTTCCTCCACCTGGCCAACACCAAACACCAAAACACCAATTCTCGCGATCCCTTCCTAGAAGCCCCAACCTAACACCCCTCGCCTATTGTGCACTGTCGGTGATCGTCTACTGCAGCTCATCCTGAATTCATTGCCCCGCCTTTCATCAATACTGTCTTCTACAGCCCCTTCCCCGTTCGGTTGCAAACTTTCGCGCAGCCCCAACCCTAACCTACCCGTGCCTACCTCACCTAGTCCTACAATCGCCACAATGGCCGCCTCCGACATCCAGAACCCTGCCGTGCAGGCTGAATCCAAGTCGCAGAAGAAGAAGAAGGCCAAGGCCGCCGCTGCGTCTGCCGTCGAGCGTACCGAGTCGCCCGCCCCCACTGCCTCTCCCGCCGGTGAGAAGGCTACCGATGCCGGTGATGATGGATCGGAGAGCCCGTACATTCGTGAGCTCCAGAAGTAAGCCAGACAGTCGCGAATATCTTTGAAGTATTGAACGAGGACTGACGTACCTTCTGCAGGAACATTCGCAACATCAACAAGAAGATCGTGAGCTTGCTTCCGCTTTACACCCGCAAGTCAAACATTGTGCTGATTTCCCCTTTCAACAGTCCAACATGGCCAAGACCGAGAGCGTAATTGCCGAGAACCCCAACAAGTCCCTCGACCAGCTTCTTGCCGCCAAGCTCATCAACGCCGATCAGAAGGCTCAGATCACCAAGAAGCCTGCCCTTCTTGCCCAGCTCACCCAAAACGAGGAACAGATTGCCCAGTTCAAGAAGCTCGACTCGGAGTACCGCTCTAAGGCCCATCAGGACAAGGCTGTCCACGAGAAGGAGATGGCCGAGCTCAAGACCTACTACGCCGACAAGGCTGAGAAGGAGGTTGCTGCCGCTGTTGAAGAGGCCAAGAAGGCGTCCAAGGGTGACGCTGATACAGCTGTCTTCGAACACCTGAAGGAGGTCTCCGGTTTCCTCCGTCTTGCCGCTGCTCGCCGTGAGGATCCTGCCGGTCAGTCTGAGGAGGCTGGTCGCGCCATTGAGGGCGTCCTCGGCAACATGTACGTTGGTGACGACGATGCCGCCGGCAGCATGATCGCTCTTGTTCGTGGCAGCAACGAGCGTACCTTCGATGTTGACGGCAACTTTCTTGATGTTACCTGTAAGTGGTTCTACCCGGGGGTCGTACGACGTGGCTCCTGACTTTTTTTCGTTTAGTCGCCGACCTCCGCACCTGGGCTCGTGCCTACATGAAGGAGGCCCCTCAGGTCCGACGTGCTCCCGAGGCCGAGGAGGCCGAGACTGAGGCCCAGGCTGCCGCTGAGGCTGTTTCTGGCACCGACCTGACCGTCGCCAACGCCAGCCTCACTGAGATCAACGCTGGCGATGACAGTGCTCTCGTCAACGGTTCTGCCACTGAGAAGGCCGAGACTCCGGTTGCCAACAACGCCGATGCCAGCAACGATGCTGCCAATGCTGCTGGCGACAAGTGGGACACCGGTAACGACCTCAGTGCTTCGGCCATCTCTCAGGAGTGGGTAAACATCCCTCGCGACCCTGCCGAGACCGAGACTGGCCTCGAGGCTACGCCTGCCGATGCCAGCAACACCCAGTCTTGGGCCGACGACCAGCCTGAGCAGCCTGTCCAGGTAAGATAAAGCTCTCCAAGAGTGACGGGAAACGCAACTGACATGATGATAGCCCGCCGTTCCCGCTGACCCCAACGATGGCTTCCGTCAGGTCCCTGGCCGCAACCGTGGCAACGGCAACCGTGAGGGTGGCTCTGGTTTCCGTGGTGGACGAGGTCGTGGTGATTACCGTGGTGGCCGCGGTGGCTTCCGCGGTGAGGGCCGTGGTCGTGGCCGTGGACAGCGCGGCGGATCCTCGTCCACGCGCGGTGGTCCCCGCAGGAACGAAGAGTCGTAGAGGCACTCGGTCCATCGCGGTTGTCCGATGTCTCGATCGGCGGGTAAGCTCACATCATATGGCTCTCCACGCATAGCTCGACGACGGCTTTACACGGCCTTTTGGCGGCAGCACGCGACAAGAGGTCGACTCCAGTCCTGAGACTAACGACGTCACACGCATTCCCTCGCTCTCTCTCTCCCGCTCACCCCACCCCGTTCTACCCCACCTTCCTACAATCTCCCCTTGGCGTATGGGAGCAGTGGGTTGTGGAGTGGGTTTCCCTAATAGTCGGTTGCGGAATGGAACAAAAAAAAGCATTTGGTGGCCGGTCAGTTGGCCTGGTTTCTGGACTTTGCGGTTCACGGAGGGGACGGAACGGAACGGAACGGCATGGCACCGGCGTATGGCCTGGCTTTTCTTTTTCCGGGCCATTCTGGCCTTTTTGTTATTGTACAGTACTACTAAAAGCATAACGCGACATTGACAGCCGAAATGATTAGACGATACCCCGTCCAACAAAGCAAACGATACCGTGGGGTGCGTGTGAGATGCGTGTATGGAGGGGAGGGGTGTGGATGGGTGATTTGCTCATGCACCCTCAGTCCCTTATGAAGAAGGGATGGCGCGAAAAGAGCACAGCCGCCCTCTGTGACAGGGGTAAACCAGCCTTCCTGGCTCCGGCGGTCCTCGGGGGTTCATTCTTCTTGTCTTCCTTCTTCCGCCGCTGCTGGAAGAGGATGGAACAATTCGTATGCTGGTACAGTGATCGGACGAACAAGTCTGGCAATGTGAGCAGACGGGGTCCAATCAGAGCTTTGAGGACAGCGGCTCTCTACCTAGACTTGCACCGCGACCTGGTGGACGTGCCACTCGTGGTTGGAGCAGATGTGATGCGAGCTATACGGCTCCAGACACCTCACGCAGAGCCTCCGGGTGAGGTTCGCGAAGTAGCGGCGCGAGGACGGAACGGACGGCATCGTGTGTACTTTATTCTTTTCTGATACTGGGGTTTCTGCTGGCTCTCGGCCTTCGGGATTCAGGCCCTGATCTGTTTCTGGGGTTGCAGCGAAAACCGGTGGATGAGATGAGGAGAAATGGGTGGTAGGATTTGGGTGCTGTGTCACGGAGGCTTGAGCGATGGTCAGGATGCGCGCAAAAGGGGGGGGGGGGGTGCTTTATGAAGGGGGATGCAGCAGCTGGAGCAGCGCGAGGCTTGCCTGTCTGTTAGAGAGACCGACATTTCGACATCGTCAAGGCGGATTACGCGGAATCTTGGAAGGCATTGCGGCGTGGATTTGTTAGGCTCACCGCTGGTAAGGGGAGCGGAGGGTGGATTGGGTGTATGCATGTCAGCAGAGGCGGTCTCACGGCCGCATCATTTGATGGTGAGGGGGTTTGCTGACTGGCTGTCGATGCGGGACGGGGGCGTTCCGAGTAGAGACCATGATGAAGGGTGTTGAGTAAGAACCCAAGATCAAGTCAAATATGGGCGGACGTCACGCGGGATTTAATCAGGCTTTTTGGAGGGATACGATCGCTGCGATTTGGCGATTTGCGATGTGCGATTTGCACTACACTAGAACTTCGTATAGATTGCGGCAGAGCACTATACCGCACGCCATGGCAATGACTATGGCTTCAGCAGGTCCGCCTCTGGCACCTCATCTGACAGGGCGCCGGACGGGTGACGCCTCGAGCCCGCGGCGCGGCCCTTTACGAGCACGGCCTTGTTCCAGCACAGGGCCTCGTCCCATGCCTGGTCGTGCTCAACAGAGAGCCAACCCTCCTTGTTCAGGTGGTGACGGTCAACAGTGCCAAGAGGCACGTCAACAAAATCGGACCAACCCTCAGGCTGCTTGAAGCTGGGGCCGAACCACTCAGCCTGGGGGCGGCAGTGAAATGCAACGGGGCCGCCGCAGCGGGTGCAAAAGCTGCGGGAGGCGGCGTCCTTGTCGCAGATGAAGGAGTGGTAGAAGCGGAGGGTTGTGTCCTCGGCGCCGGGGACTCCGGGGCGGAGGACGTCGAGGGCAGGCAGATATGGGGGCCTGTCGGCGTCTGAGGCGGCAACTTCATATTCGGTGGTGGGGCGCTCGACGAGACGGCCGGTGTGGGATTGGGGCTTGCGATCGTCGCCGACCTGAATGGCTGAGACGGTCATCTGGGGTGCAGGGGTTTGGATGGCTTCAAAGGAGGAGTGGCCGGAGGCGACCCGGCAGTCATTGCAGTGACAAGCCAAGACCAAGGGGAGACGGGGTGTACGGGGGTTGGCGAGATCCGGAGAGGGGCCGAGGGTGAAGGCCGGAGGGCGGTCGGCAAAAGGTGGAACGCCAATGCGGTAACTGAGAGTGTTAGATACTTGACCGAGACTTGATGACAGAGACAAGGTACCGAATGGCGCCACAATTGCAGCCGCCAGTGATGGTGAAAGCGTGTTCTGGGAACGGCATGTTGAACAAGATCGAAGTGAGTTGAGATGAGACGGTTGACTCCCAGTGATAAGGTGGTCAGATCAAGGACAATAATATATGGTCAAGAAGATATTATATCCGTGGTCCGTACGTAGGTAAATGAGACATGAGCATTGGCCAGCTTGGGACGTGGTTCAGCTGCAACTCATGCCAAGCCGATGGCGTTGAGCCAATCTCCAATTAGGCTCACGAAGGTGCACCAAAAGATGGGGATTTCTGGTAGCTGTCGTGAACGTTGGTGCTACCCCGAGATTACAATGCGCTTCGGCCAGGCAGCCATGGCGATCATGGAAGCAGGATGCTAAGCTGGGTCGTCGTTTCTCCACAGATGTACGAGCCAGGGCTTTGATTCCCCCACAGCCATGTAAGTTGGCCATGCGAAAGACATTCAGTGTCTCAATTGGGGTGATGATACGCATGAGTGCCGCAAGATAGCAACCAAATTGACACCCTCCTGAGTGCAAATCGAGAATACACATGCCTCGAAGTTGAAGCATGAACCAACGAGTTGATCTTCGCATCGGCACCTCACAACACCTTCGAGGCTTAAACAAACGACTGGAAGGGCGTGCCCAGGACTCTGCCCGCATCGTCGATCTTGACCCCCTCCCGCCGAAGCAGCATCCTCTTCTCATCAAGCGTGATGCCCTCGCCGTCGCGCGGCCACCGCCCCTTGAACCCGCCGAGCTTGCCGCCCGTCGCGACGACGCGATGACACGGCACCTGAGGCGCGAAGGGGTTACGACGCAGCGCGTTGCCTACGGCGCGGGGCGACGAGCCGAGATGCGCCGCGAGGAGGGCGTATGTCGTCACCTGGCCCTTGGGCACCTGGCAGAGGGCCGTCCAGACGCGCTTCTCGTGCGGAGTGCGTGTTGAGCCGGCGATGCGAGCGAGCTGGGGGGCCATGTCTTTTGTGTCGTATGTGGTCATTTTGGATTTGGGGGCCGCTGCGGGCTTTGGGGATGTTGGGGGGGAAGACATGCTTGTGGTATTTGACTGGCGTATGTTTGATAGTGGTGGAGGATTGAAGTGTGAGGATAGTAGTGATGATCACCGGGAAGTAAAGCCGATATTGTGAACAAGATGAATGGAAAGCGAGCCGAATGGGGATCGATGAGGATTTAGAAGGAAGGATTCCAGAATCGGCTTCAAGCAAGGTAAGGTAGATAGATGAAGGCCCTGGCATTGTCAAAGGAAGGGCGCGTCGGGGCGATGGCTTGTGACGCGAAAGAAGTGCCCCACCCTAGAGATGACTCGCGAAGTCATGTGACCTTGTGAAGCCTCAGCCTCAGCAGCATCAAGCGCAACAGCAACTGAGCAAGCACAGTTGTGATCCGCCAATCTGCCAAGCGGAAGGGTATCAATTCTGATATGGAAGAGAACCACCCAAAAATCATCCATGGTACAATTTCCCGTAACGCCAAGTCGTTCATAACCCAGGTTCCGCATCGTCCAACGCGGATGCCACCCCGCCAAAGTCCTTAATCACCAGTGTCGACCTCGAGGTCAAGCTGCACCCCGTTGCTCACGCCGTAATCCTCCAACGTCAGCTGGTCCTTGAACGGCCTCTCTCCTTGCCTCTTCAGCAGAATCTCATGCGGCTTCCTGCCCACTCGCGCAGCCACCATAATCTTGAACATCTTGACAGGGTCTGAAGGCAGGCAAGGAATCGCAACCTTGGTGCCAAGCCGATCATTGACGTGCACAACAATGTACTCCTCCCCACCAGAAGGCGCGGGCGCAACCTTCTCCTTGGACGCCTTGTCCTTCTTCTTCTTCTCCTTCTCTCCTCCGACGGGGGACCTCGTGCGGTTGCTGCTGCTGCTCTCGGCAGCTGCAGGTCGGCGCGGTGGCCTGTCGTCGTCGCGTTCGCGGTCGCGGCGAGGGGAGCGTGAGCGGTTGCGGTAGCCGCGGTTGAGGGTGCGGCGATCGTCGTTGCGGTCGTCGGCGCGAGAGGACTTGTCTTTCCAGCGGAAGCCGCCGCCGCCGCCGCCGCCGCCGCCGCCGCCGCCTTGCTTCCGTTCGCGGGGGCGATCTCTCTCGCGGGAGCGGGAGCGATCGCGGCGCGGAGAGCGCGATCTTGACCTTTCTCGGTCACCCATTCTCGTGGCGTGTCGAAGCAGCCTGGCTGTGGGTGGAGGGGCTGTGGGTGTGGAAGATTGACGGTTGCAAGAAGGCTGGTTGGAAGGTCGGCAAGTGAAAGAGCGTTTTGGATTACTTAATCATGGAGTGGGGGAGGCTGCGCCAGTTGAGAACTGCCAGTTGCATCACTGGTTAGGGAGCCCCCGCCCATCCACCTGGTAGTGGGGTTTGAACAATCTACAGCGGGAGTGGCAGGCAACAAGTCATCAATGGCGAGTCCTAACCTTGCCGTACACACTTCCTTAGATCAACCAAGGTTGATGTCGATTACTTCCGGAATTCTCATTCACACGCGCAAAATGCTCTTCTGACTAGAGTTCGACACGTTATCCTGTTCGTCGGCGAGGTTCGCGTATCCACGACCTCTCCTATCCGTCTCTTTGTACTCGGACACGATGATTTCCTTCGTTTGCAGGATACCGTCCATGGGACCCATCTTACGTCGCACGGGACTCAGCATGTAATCGTCGCCATCGTCAGCCTCCGTTCTGGTCTTCCGCGCAGTCGACCCGATCGTACCCAGACCAAAGTCAGATACCCCTCCCGTGGCCTGGGAGTTCGACGATGCCTTGGCCTGTCTCCTCTTGTTCCACAGGCCGTACAGCGTCGGTGCATTCACGACGAGAGCGGCGGCGAGCAGCTCCGTGCTCGCCCAGGTCGACCTGTTGATCTGGCTGTCCTTGTGGATGCTGTTGATGGGCAGCCGGATGATCGTGATGGCGATGATGAAGATGCCAAGGAGGAAAAGCGCGTACAGCTGGGCTTTGAGCTTCCAAGCGGCTTTCATGGTCATGACTAGAGGAATCGGCAGGACGAGAAGCATGAAGTCGGTGACGATGTTGAGGACACCAACTATGATCAACTGTAACTGGGCTTTGACGCAGCTTCCTGGGAGAAAGTACCATGGTCAGCTTGGCTGCCTTGAGAGGAAGATTCAACATGAGTTGGGGAGATCAATCGTACCTGGATCCGGGACGACCTGCCAGTACAGGTGGAATGGCTTGCATTCGATGAACGTGCTGACTTGGCAGGCGACATATGTGGCAAGAAAGACAGCGAGAAAGCTGTAGATGGTGGTCTGCTCGTACGGAAGGTTGGCCAACAGGCGACGATAGACGTCTAAGAGCACCAGCTTCTGGAGCCAGAGACTATATCGATGTCGAGTCAGCAGCTGCTACAGCGGTAGGGACGGGGAGGGACGCGAGCTTGGGCGTTGGGATACTGACTAGGAGTTGTAGAAAACGCGATTCGTGATAGAGAGCTTGCTGCCAACTTCGCGTCGATGGATATCTTCTGCCGTGAAGACGTGCGTCTTGCGGATGGCGGCGGAGACATTGTTCGTCTTCCAGGTCAACACCATATGGATGAGGCCCATTCGCGCCACGACACAAACACAGGCGGCCATGGTCAAGTAGTCGCCAACGTTGAGCGGCTGTCTGGCCGCCTTACGCCAGACCAGCCTGGCCACCATGATGGCGAGCGCCAGCCAGCTGAACAACCAGTGAATGAGGAGGGTCGGGTCATCCATCGAGACGCTGGAGGCCTTCGAGGCCACGACCCGGTTGTCGACTGCTTGGTTGTTTGACTGGCCCTGCTTCGAAGAGCGACGGGACCAAAGATCGGTTCGAGCTGGCCAAGTATGTGGCAGCCGAGTGGCTAAGCAAGAACTACCTCATGCTCCTTTATTTATTACTGCTGCCATCGGTGCCCTTCTCCCCTTTTCTCCTCCCCTTCCGTATCGAAAGTCTCTGGTTGACCCATGAATTAGACAACTTTTAGTGTGAATACTTGTATGAAGCGTGCCCGAGGCATTTACGCAGCTGCCGGTACTAAGGTCTCTTTAGCGGTCCAACACGCCGATCCCTCATATTCGATTTGTTCGACAGGGGAACTAGTGGCATGTTGGCAGGGTGCTTGAATCGTGAAGCGAAATATGGCGCCTGCAGGTCAAGGATATTGTTGGATCGACTGTCGCTTTATAAGGTGCGAACCCTGCTTTGGGCCGTCTGTTTAAAGTAACGTGTGTTTTTATGCTGAGAAGTACCGTATCTTTAGATCAGGATCGAGGTCTCTCCCACAGTGTTGCTGTTTCATCACATCACTGTCACACGATCCCTCCAGTCTGCTTTGCCCAGTCTCAAAGGATTGCCCTCCCGCAACTTGTGTAATCTCGTCAGATCACAAGCAATGCGTTTCACTCGGTTTGTTACCGTGGCTGCAGCCCTTCTCGGGGAAGCCTGCGCGCACCCCCACTCGCGAGATGTCGATTGTGCCACCGAGGTCCCGTCTATTCGTTCCTACTTTATGATCGGGGGGGCCTACGTCGACGATGGAGCAGGCGGTCACATTTATCGTGATCAAATGTACGTCGAGAAGCTGGTCCCCGGCACCGGTGTCAGTCAAGACACGCCGATCGTCCTGATACACGGCCAGGCACAGACGGGAAGTGTAAGTGAGCCCTCTACTTTCATCGATCGATCTCGTCAATCAACATGAGAAAATACTAAGGTCCGTCCACAGAACTTCCTGAACAAGCCTGATGGCGGCCGAGGCTGGGCATCCCAGTTCGTTCGACAGGGTTATGAGGTGTACATCGTCGATCAGACATTCCGTGGCCGCTCCGCCTGGATGCCGGCCTACGGCGCCGCCAGACCCTCGACCTACTCGGCCGAGATCATCCAGCAGCGTTTCACCGCAGTCCAGGAGTACAACCTCTGGCCCCAAGCCGTCAACCACACGCAGTGGCCCGGCACCGGCATGATGGGCGACGACGTCTTCGACGCCTTTTACAGCTCCAATCTTCAGTTCATAAATAATGCCACCTACCAGCAGTCAACCGTTCAGGCCGCCGGCGCCGCGCTCCTCGACAAGATCGGCAAGCCCGTTGTCCTCCTCGGACACAGCCAAGGCGGTCTCATGCCCGTACTCATCGCCGATGCCAGGCCCGAGCTCACCAAGGCTCTCATCCTCCTCGAGCCCACGGGGCCCCCTTTCCGCGAGGCCGTCTTCAGCACCAGGGCCTCTCGCGCCTGGGGCCTGACTGACATCCCCATCACCTACTCGCCTGCCGTCACTGATCCCGCCGCCGACCTCGTCCAGCAGGTATACCCTGCCAGGGGCGAGGACTTTGTCGAGTGCGTCTTGCAGGCTGAAGAGCCCGCGCCTCGCAAGCTCGTCAACCTGGCTGGAAAGCCCATCCTCCTGGTCACGGGCGAGGCTTCCTACCACATGCCCTATGATTACTGCACTGTCAAGTTCCTCCAACAGGCCGGCTGCTCCAAGGCCGAGCAGCTCGAGCTGGGAAAGGAAGGCATACATGGCAACGGACACATGTTCTTCATGGAGAAGAACAGCGCCGTCATCCAGGGTGTACTTGAGAAGTGGATTGCGGCACAGTAGAATAACGACATTGACCAAGTCGACCCGATCAATTTACACATAATTTAGTTCCAGGCGGCTACCTTTCCCTAACTCCAATGATCTTTGACCGTTGAACGAGTGCCGCCTTGGCTCGGACAAGCAATTTCTCACCCCTACCGCAAAGACTCGCGGCTGAGACGTGCATGCTGTATTGAATGTTCGATACGTCCATTGGCCAGCTCATCCAAGGGTCCTGCACATGCGAGGCGCCCGCTTGAGGCGAAGCACGCCAAGACGTATTGCGATAGCAACCACGGTCCAGGAACCCCGCTCTCATCCATCAGCCCTTCTCACTTCATTCCTGTTTCGATGAAGAAGATTGTCCATCAGAAACTAAATGATGAGCAAGTGGTTTGATAGCGGTATCCCTGTCTCACATTCCTTGCCCTGCCCGCAACGATATGGGTCCCAAAAGGCCACACGATCGCCAAGGTTTCGGCGTGGCTATAATCTGCGCCCTCACAACAGAAGCGGATGCCGTCGAGGCTCTCTTCGACAATCATTGGGACGAGTCCGACGAGCCACCGTATGAAAAAGCCCACGGAGATCCCAACGCATATTCAAACGGGTCCATCGGCCGCCAAAACGTCGTGCTCGCCCACTTACCGGGCATCGGAAAGGCTGGGGCCGCGATCGTTGCCGCGAGCTGCCGCGCAAGCTATCCAAACATCAGTCTTGCTATTGTCGTCGGTGTTCTGTGGTGCGGTGCCCTTCAAACCCGACGGTAATGATGAGATTATACTCGGCGATGTCATTGTCAGTGATGGCGTTATACAATACGACCTCGGGCGCCAGCTGCCGGGAAACTTCGTTCGTAGGGATACCCTCCTCGATTCGCTGGGAAGACCCAATCTGGAGATGCGAGCGCTCTTGGCGAAGCTGAGGGGCCTCCGCGGCCGGCAAAACTTGCAGAAGAAATTGATCGACCATCTCGGCGTGCTTCAGTGCGATACTGAGCTGGCAGCAGAATATCCGGGCGCGGCTTATGATCAGCTATTCGAGGCGACGTATTGACATGTCAGTGATGGGTAAGCCTGCAATGAGTGTGGTTGCAGTGGAACAGTGGTTACTCGCCGCCGACTCGGTCAGGAAACACAGCTGCCAGCCATACATTTCGGGCTGGTCGCGTCAGGGGACACTGTCATGAAGTCGGGGCAGCAGCGTGACACAATCGCACAATCAGAAGGTGTTATTGGCTTCGAAATGGAGAGCGCCGGCGTCTGGGACGTCTTCCCGTGCGTCGTTGTCAAAAGCGCCTCCGACTATGCAGACAGCCACAAGTCGAAGGTCTGGCAGAGGTATGCTTCAGCAACCGCAGCGGCATGCACGAAGGCGTTTCTGGGCCATTGGGCTTCTTCTCAGCCTGTGGTTTCCGGTAAATGAACACCTTTCGTGCAGCATCTACGTATTTGCGCTGATTTTTACTTGGTGTAAGGTCCCTCAGAATCTCGTCTCATCGTGAGACAACAAACCGCCGGGCCTTGGTGTGAGTATCAGCCTACGATACCAGCTACCTTAGGCAGGCTCTCACATGACCCCAGTTATTGTACCATACCCTAGAAATGAGAAGTTCATCAACCGGGATGGAATCATGGACCAGCTTCCGTGCCAGCCTCCTGTATCGACATCACAAACAAGGATTGCGCTACTAGGCCTCGGAGGAACTGGGTAAGTACCCCGGGGTTGTGTTGCTCTTACATTTTACATGTGCATGTAGCTGAATTCTTTCAAAGGAAAACTCACATTGCACTCGAGTACGCCTATCGGTTTCACAAGATGGGTTCAGATTTGTCAGTCTTCTGGATCCATGCTAGCAACGCCGAGCGGATCCTCCAGTCTTTCCTCGTAATCGCACAAGAATGCCATATACCGGGCTGCGACGATCCAAAGGCCGATGTCCTTTTGCTGGTTAATGACTGGCTGGGACACAAGATTCATGGGCGCTGGCTTATGGTGATCGACAATGCCGATGACGTGCAGTTTCTCTCCCCATCGAATTCAGACTCCACCAACAGCGTTCCCTCAAAGACATATCTGGGGTTGTCCATCCCTCAGTATCCCCACGGCTCCATTCTCATCACCACTAGGAAATAAGGAAGCAGGTTTGAAACTGAATCAGGGAAGAACCCCCATCGAAATTGACGAGATGGAAGACTCTGAGTGTGAGCACCTCCTTCGCAGCAATCTCGACTTGGGGGTCCAAGGCGTCGGCTCCGCCGAGTTACAAGCGCTCGCATCGAGGCTTGAACATCTACCACTTGCACTGGTCCAGGCAACATCCTTTATCAGGACCAGGAGTCTTTCTGTCGACAGATACATGCGTCTTCTGGGCGAGAATGACGAGAGCGTCATCAATCTGCTCAGCGAGGAGTTTGAGACAGTGGGCCGAGATTCGGAAACACCGCGGGCACTGGCACAGACATGGATCCTGTCATTTAGGCAGATCGAGCGCCAGAACAGCCTCGCAGGACATTTCCTCTCACTCGTGAGCTTCTTCGACCGCCAGCGCATTCCGACAGCGTTCTTTTCACACTATAGCCAGGAGGAGTGCAACGGAGGCCCTATAAGCGAACTCGAGGTGGTCAACGCTCTGGGACTTCTCAAGGCGTTCAGCCTGGCCACTGAGGAGAGTGACGACTTCTTGAATATACACCGTCTCGTACACTTGATAACGCGCAAGTGGCTTCGCATGGAGGGCACCATCGGTCAATTTGAGAAAGCAGCGCTTTCGACGTTGTCGAGCTTGTACCCGCGTCTCGGTATCGACTCTAGGACGACTCGCACAGAGTATCTTCCACACGCCATGGCTGTTCTCAAAGTCGAGGTTGACCTGAAGGCACATGGTGCAAAGGAAAAGGCATCTCTACTTCATTCTGTCGCTAATCATCTGAACTCTGAGGGTCAATGGAAGGATGCAGAGAAGTTGCTCGAGAAGGCGACGTGGATGAAGAAAGAGGTTTTTGGTACCGATGACCCCTCTTCACTAACAAGCATGTTGGACTTGGCCAGACACACCCCCTTACAATCACTAGCATTGGTCAAGCGATGATTATTGGGACCGAGAAACTCGATCCTTCGAACCGGCCGCCGTGGATAGGGGTGCTTCAACGAATAATAGACGAGAATGAGAGCTCTCGTGTGCCTGTCGTTTCCAGTCCTCCGCCTGAGACTAGCAGGCCAGGCAACGTCATGGATGTTTGGGAGAGGTTCCAGATATACACGTTGAAGAAGCAGAAGAGTGCACTTGGGGAGGAGCATCCGGAAACACTCAACACGAAACACGAATTGGTACTGATATACCACACGAAAACACGAATGGAAGAGGCAGAACAACTACAGATATAGGTCCTGGAGGCAAGGAAGAGGATCCTCGGCAGCGAACACCCCCAAACACTTCGGAGATGGACAGCATGGCACGGATTTTGTATGACTTGGGCTCTCACCATGATGCGCTGGTCATTATGCAGCAATGTGCTCAGCTTCGAGAAAAGGTTATAGGCAGAAACCACGCTGCCACTCAATCTTCTCTGTCAACCGTCTTGCTCTGGCAGGGTTCTGGAGCCTGAATGGTGTCGTTCGTACAGTACCTACCCTACCTTAGCTACCTAGGAAGCGGGCAATGTATCGTACGGTAGTGTGGCTTGACATGCGATCTTGTACACGTATTTCCCTACGTTTTGTCTCTCCGTGGTATAATCCTTCAATCATGGGCGGAAGCTGACATGCGTTCCTTGGTGAGTTTTGGTCTATATGACCCAGGAGGATATGGCGATTACGCTCCACCGCGACCCAATAAGCTGCGTTGTATGTACCCGGACGGCCATTGTCAACTTGCACAAATGTCTACACAGTGGCTCGATTGATCATGCCCTCAATGACTATCCTTCCCCTCCAGCCACGGCAGCCGAATCTCAATCGCCTGCATATCCGCCTCCACCATGTCCACCACAGCCTTGGCCTCCAACCCTTTCAACGCAGCCAGCACCTCAGCATACCCCTCCTCGCTGATGCCCTCCTTCCGATCACAATAAACATCAAGCCCCTCCTTCGTGAACATCGTCGGCGCAAACCACGTAACAGCCCACCTCTCCACCCCTCCACCGGGCAGCTTCCGCTCCCCCCACCCGAGCACCTCCCAGTGCGACGTCACGAAGAACAGCATGCCGCTGCCCCGCCAGTCCCACGCCGCCGTGTCGCTCCCCGCCGCCGTGTCGATGCCCGTGATGGTCTTTAGCTTGGGCGTCGAGGTGTTGGAGGGCTCGTACTCGACTAGGTCGTCGATGCGCGGGGCGCCTGCGGTGGAGGCGGGGAGGGGCTTGTATGTGATGCGGACGTTGCGAGCTGTGCGCCACATGGTGAGGGTTGAGTGGGTTACTGTCCAGGTGCGGTGGAGCCAGTCAAGAGCTGGAGGGCCGGAGGATGGTGAGGAGTGCGTGGATGCGGTCGAGGTGGTGTATTTTGAGGGAGAGCAGAGGGTGATGGTTGATGTTGGGGAGGCCATGGTGAGGTTGGGCGGTGGCTGGGATGTCCTAGAAAGATGTTGTATAGAGGATATGCAGTATCCAGGTATTGAGTGCTCTCAGTCAGGTATCTTGACGCCGAATAAAGAGGAGTCGGAGGTGAGAATAAGGTTGGTGAGATGTCAAGGTGAGGAATGCAGCGGACATGAGAGATGATGAGAGGTCGTTGAATCTGCCGAGACGACCCAGCGCTAGCTCGGGAGCTTGGGCTTCCGTTTCAGTGTCCAGGGGTCGGTCGGTCCATCACAGCTTCCCCTGCCTGCAGCTGCTTCGTCTCAGAGCGACCAATGATGTCATTTTTTAAATGAGAGACATGCCGAACCTGAAGGAGAAGACCAGTATCGAAAAAGTAACAGCCACGGGTGGATTCGAACCACCGACCTCCTGGGGAAGAATATAATGATTTTAGGTCTGCGGAGTCGTATGGGTTCTAGGAAAGAAGAAACCCCAGGCGCTCTACCACTGAGCTACGCGGCTTTCTGTTGGGTGCTATAGGGCGTATGCTACTTAAAAAGTAACGGAATAGACACTTGTTTGACGGTGATGGGCACCATTGAGACACCCCCAGGGTCGGAAGTGGCTGTAGGCTTGATGCTATCGGGACTCATGGCGTTCAAACTTAGGCCTTGACCAGTTTTCCCGCAACCCTACTAACCCGTTTACATCCTGGGTGTGAACATCCGGCTGAGGAATTGTAGACCTGGATATTCACCTAGATATTCACCATAAAGTGTTGCGCCATAGCTCAGAAATGAACAGGAAAGGCCTCCAACGGAGCGCCCAAAGTCAATTACCCCCTAGACAGAGAGGAACGCGTCGCCTGAACTATTTCAGCGGCTCGTCATCCGACTACGACTGCAACCCGCCTCTCTAACCCTGCCTCCCCTGGCCCAGCCTGAAAAGAAAGAACGCCGTCGAAGCCCTATGCGCCCTTGCTCCTGTCCCGGTGGCGGCGGTGGTATCTCTAGAATATGATCCGCTTCTCAGCTCCGGAGAAGCTTGCCAGCTATGTGCTGTATATGTATGTCCTTGCCTTGCCTCTGAAGGCAAGCCGGCAACGCTTTACCTGATGTTTGTTCAGTAATAAGGCCCTCAACGCCGGTGCCCCAAAACTCCTGGTAAAAAGATAAGAAGAAAACGACTCGAGACTGGCAAAACATGTAACCCAAAAATAATGAATCGAACGGGAAGAAGACAAGTGTGGTGTCGACGAGTGACGCTATGATGTAGAATTCGAGTCTCCCCCGGCTGTGCTCGGCCTTTCCAGCTCAGCGTCGACTTCAGCCGGGGACTCGAGCGGGGTGACAATATCCTTCTCCTTGCCCTTGTGAATGGGCTGGAAGGTGATGCGGAGTTTCTCGTCTAGCATAGACGCGAGACGTTCTTCATATTGGTCGAGCAAGCCACTGATGACCGACTCATCCATGGCCTTGCTCCTAATAGCCCTGTCACCGAGGGCAGCTGCCGTGAGACGAAGCTCCGTGTCCAATTCCGTGAGTACCTCGTGGCCTATCGGCTCCGTCGAGGCAAGCTTCTTGCGGTACGCCCGCAGTGTGCGACAAGCCTGCTCGGTTGCCATGTTCAGTGTGCCAAAGCCGCCTCCGCTGCTGCCGCGGAGACTTGGCGAGCTCTTCTTGCGGGAGCTGACGCTGAGAGCTGGAAGAGAAGGGCGTCGGGACACTCGCGGGGCCTTGGGGCTGATGGGCGGGCTGCTAGACCTGTCCCCAGAGGATGGCCGACGAGAGGGTGTGTTCTCGGCAATAGTGGCAGTGGCAGCGCTGCTCTGTAAAAGCCCTTTAGGGGTACTGGTGTTGTGGACGGACAGGCCGTATTTGGAGGGACGCCTCTGAACTGTTCGTGGGGGCGAGCGACGTCCACCTGCTGGAGATGGGCGTGAAAACTCGGCAAGCTCAGCCTTTGACAGGATACGCCGAAGCGGAGGACGCGAGGACGCAGCTTCGAGCTTTACCGGCGATGGATCCCTACTCATCGACGCAGGTGATGGCTCCTGCAGGTCCATAGTCCACAACATCATGGTCCCGTCTGACCCGACACTGATGATGCTCTGACCTGCGTCGTCATCGTCAACAAGGGCGACGCCATTGATCGCTTCGGTATGTCCCCACTCGCGATCGAGAAAATATCCAGTTTGGGTGTCGTAGAGCCTGACCGATTTGTCCGTGTTGGACAACCCAAGGATGAACCCCGTCTCCTTCCCGGGGCACGATCCTGCGACCAAGGAGTCGAGAATGGCAGCCTCGACGCCCCCTTCATCAACGCAACGGAAGGAAGAAATCTGCTTGCCACTGTTTAGGTCATACTGACAGACAGACCGATCCAACATGGAAACAAAGGCTGTCTTTTCCCCCGGACCGAGCACAATCGAGGTGGGTGACGCTTTCAGGGCGATATTACGTGTGTTGAGGGCAGCGACCGCGTCCGGGTTGTCGTCTTTGCTGACGATATCGTAGATCTGCATCGACCTGTCCAATGAGCACGTGATGATCCGAGTTTCCGAGGGCATGACGACCTTGACGACCTTGGCGGGAGAGTCGAGAGTCTGAACGTGATCGATCGTGCCAGATGATGATCGAAGGAAGAGCTGGACAGTCCGATCCCTAGCGTAGGACGCCATCAGGAGCCGTGATTCATCTTCGTGCAAAGTGACGCCCAGACAGTCTGCTGAATGAGCCTTCGTCTCCAGGAGGTACTCGTTCGTCGTCAAGTCGATGACTCTCAGGACACCCAGCTTATCACCCGCAACGAGGAGCTTGCCAGCCTTTGTGGCGCGAACAACACTGAGCTGATTGACGGGGTCGCCCTCTTCCTCAGGAATCGTCTGTTCAATGGGGACATTGAAAGAAGCCTTGATCCTTCCGTCCATATCCCAGAACAATACGCTTCCCGAACCAGACCACGTGAGAAACGCGGCGTTTTGGTGGTTGGGCTTGGACAAGGCCTGAATACCTAGGATCTGGTTGCCGTGGCCAGGGATCTGAATGTGAGATAGATCCTCCTCGGTCTGCCCGGGAAGGTAATTGGAACTCCAGATGTCGATGTGGTGTTTCTTGTCGATGGTCACCATGTTTTCAATCAAGAAGCCCATGGCTACCAAGCCGGTCGGTGATTGGCTTTTGGTCAACACACAATCCAGCAAACAATCCAGTACGGAGCGAACGCTGAGGGTCGCGAATTGGCCTGCTTTACCACCGATATAAGCAGTAGCATGTCGAACGGTGATGGACCGAATCGGAAAGCCGAGGTTCACACAGCCCATCAGCTTCATCTGCTTTCCATCGTCGTCGACTATGCAGACGTCGCCGCCTTCGGAGCAGATGATGATTTTGTTGTCGTCAACCACAGCGGCGCAGGTAAAAGTTTCCTCAAGGAGTGGTCCGAGCAGGACATTCCGCCCAGGCAATGTCCTTCGCGAGGATGGGGAAGCTGTAGACCCTTCTCCCGCAAACTTCTGTTTAGTTGGGGAGGTTGACGATCCGTCATCGACCTTCCAGACCTTGATGTGACGAACACCGAGAGTCACAAGACTATTCCCCATCCAGACCATACCTCTAATATTCGAGGTGCACCTGTTCTGCTGGTGAAGTTTTGCTGCTCCAGTTCGGGGGTCAATCTTCCACAGGTAAAGAAAGCCGTCGTTGGCGGCACCGAGAGAAGCCAGCCAGCGGCTGTCGGCAGACCAAGCGACGGCCTTGACGCCGAAGCCGTGCTCGCTGATGGAGATGAGAGGGACGTCGGACGAGTTGTCCTCGAGACTGAAGATGAGGACACGCGGAGCGTAGCCAGTTTCGCCCACGGCCAGATATTTTCCATCTCGGCTCAGGGCTAGACATGTAGCTGCCTTGATCCGCTCGCGGCTGGTCCATGTCCGCGAGGTTGGCGACTCTGACCAGTCGAGGGTTCCATACGAGGAGTCGCGAATGCCGAGGGCCACACGGTTCCTACTGTCGTTGGCCTTGGGCGTGGAGGTTGGTGTAGAGGGAGCGTAGGAGGAAGAGGAGGTACTATAGATGGGCTGTGTCGACGGTCGTGCCCTGTAGAATCGCTGTGAGTACTGTTCGCCATCGACATCGACTACAACGACCGCACCGCCGGCGATGTAGGCGAAGGAAGATTGAACCGTGTCGAAACCAGTGGGCGAGGCACAGGTGGTGCCGATGACCCGTTTCAGGGCAAGTCGGGACTCATGGGACTGGCGGCCACGCAAAGGAGAGCGCGAAGGGCGCTGGAGGAAAGGCGAATTGGAGGGGGTCAGTTTGAGGCGGTTCGTGGGTGTTGCGTGCATCATATCGCCATTGAGTGCTCCGGGGAGAGTCAATTGGCGTAAATGTTTGTCTGATGAAATCCCCTCGAGCTTCGGGACAAGTGCAAAGGGCTGGAAATCGAGAAATCTCGTCGCTCGGGCGAAGGTGACGAACGAAAAAAAGGTCGGCTAGGTGGGAAATCGTAGCTGGTCGAGAACAAAGACAGTGAGGGCGGTGTAAGTCAAAGAGCCGCCTGCCCAATAAGATGTAAAGCTGCCAGACAAGACAAACCCATTAGTATATAAACAGTCTGGTCTTCAGCTGAGGCTGATGAAGAACTTACAGCGACATCAAGAGGTATGAATCCAAAGCTCGTTTTGCAGCTATCACAGCCAAAGAGCGAGGCCGGGCAGTGGTGGTGAAAGGTCACAGACAACTGAAGCGTGCAGCCAGGCAGAAGAAGAGAGATGGCAGGCAGGCAGGCGGGGAGGTAGTGTGGCAGGGGCCATGGAGAGCTGTTGGCCCACCGTCGAGGTCGGATGCACGGGGCGCACAGGGCGGCTCCACTACACCTTTCGGGTGACAGGGTTGACCTAGAAACCCACGGCTTGGGTGAGCAAAGGCCAATCATCACTGGAGCGCGGTTCAGTGACCTGAAGGCCCCCCTCAGGCTAGGTACTGGTCGTTCCGACAACCGCTATCAAATCAGCTTCTCAAACAACCTGATTGCTGCTATCATAAAAGACGAGTCCTACGAGAGACTGGACTCGACGAGACTCGGCCCACGGCTCGAGTCGCAGACATCATTGGAAATCCCCATCATTGTACTCTGCGATTCAGCGATAACGCGTCTCGCCCCTTTTAGCGTGTCTCCCCTGCTTGACGACCAACTTGTCCCAAAGCGAACACCCGTAAGATGAGCTCTTGCTGGGGACCCTGGCGATGTGATGAAAATCGCTGGCCCATGCTTCGCTGTGTTTTAGGTCGATACTTCGGCACCCCGAGACGACGCCCCGAAACAGTGCTCTTCTCTGTGACAAGTTGTACCGTTCTACCAGCCCTCAAAACGATCATCTCAAATCCAGCCGTGGCCTTCCCCACGCCATGGTAGCCGGCCCCTCACCGGTCTCACCGACATATTTGACTGGTGCACTGCCCCGAGACACTGGAGATTTGATACACTGCTATCTCTGGTGACACATTGTTATACAATTACTGATCTTACAGGCCAACAGCCCGCTGCGGCAGCCTGAGACAGTTCCAGAGCCCGCCAGCCCGGCTCACAGGAACCCTCCGCCCACCTTCCGCTGCAGCCTCGCGCCAGCAGCCTCCTTGGCCTCCTCCTCCTTGCGCCTCGCAATGGCAGCCTGCCTCTTATCGTGATACGACGGATCTCGCGTCACGCCCTCGGCCCGCCACTTCTGCGGCGGCTTCATCCCGAGCTCCGCGTACCGCGCCCAGACGTCCTTGCCGCGCCGGAACCAACGCGTCTGGCGCTCTTCCTCCTCCTCCGGCGACGGCTGCCACTTGCTCTTGAGGATGCGCCGCACTGCCTCGGGCGACACCTCGAACTTCTCCACCAGCTTGGCCGTCGTGTATTCCTCCGGGAACTGCGCGTGCAAGGCGCGGATGCCGGCCACGGCGTCCGGCGAGAGGCGCTTCATGGGGCGCCAGCCTTCAGGAAACTTCTTCTTCAAGGCATCTTTTTGGAGTTGCCAGTTTTCGCGGCGGTGTTGCGGCTGGGTTGTTCGTGATTGCTCGGATTCACCCTCAGATGCTGCCTTCTTGGCGCTGAAGGAGGGCTTGCTCGACGTGAAGATTGAGTCTTCCGCAGACTCCGCTTTCGCATTCTCGAATTCTGTCTTCTTGGATTTTCTTTCGGGTCTGGTTGATCTGGGTTTATGGGGGCCTCGTGATGCGCTTTTCGCGTCGGTGCTTATATCGATTGTCCACGTCAAGTCGTTGGCGTCTTCCGAAGGTTTTAATGTGGAATTTGAGGAGAGATCATCGGCGGTGTCGTTTGCGAGGTCGCGCGCATCATTTGCTGGCTTCCCTGCAACGTCGTCTCTGGAAAGGGGGGTTGTTGAGAAGGCAGCTCGAGGAGCATACGCTGCCGGCGTTATCGGGGCCCGGTGAAGAGCGCGCAATACAAGTGGCTCGATGCTGTGCAGTTGGGATAGCCCCCGTACGAATAGACGCAGAGAAGAGGCGCGGCAGGAGCAAGCCATGTTGGATGTGATGGTTGCTGGATTTTGCGATGTCGAAGATCAGTCAGTCTGCTTGAACGGCCGAAAAAAGTCGAGTTGCGAGACAGAAGCACGGGGCGCGGTCGGGGGTCGGTGCTTAGAGTACCGATACGGGTCGTGCCTACTTATGAGTGGGTCCATACAGTCGTACCTTTCCAGGTGATTGGCAAAAGAAGCCGGACTCCTCCATGGGGAGCTTACTCTAAACCGTGTCACTACACCTTCCAATGATCCAATGGTGATAAAAGTTGAGCTGTAATAGAAAATTACGCTTGGTATATCATCGAAGGGAGGTTTAGACCATTTGATTGAGATATAAGGTGATAGGGGGTTACTGAAGTTGGGGCCATATCTGTATACCACCTGCCCTAGGCTGATTTGCAGTCCGGCTTTTTTTGGCATCCACTTGCTACCTTACCTAGGTACCTAAGGTACCTTACCTACCTAAGGTAAGGTATGGTCAGGTAAGGTAGCCAAGCTATCTCATCTCGGATAGTTCACCCGGACCACCGTAGTTAGACGTACGACCATGAGAAGTCGTTGATATAACGTGCCTGTCTGTCCATATGTAAGGTATGATTGAGACTTCTCTGATGGTGCTAGATGATGCCTGAATTACAATAACATCATTTCCAACCCACCGCCGTCTCCGTCTCCATATAAAACGATCTACAACCTATGCACGACCTTTCAGTACCCACGGCCGACCTCGACCGCAGTGCACAGCCAGAAACCCTGCTGCCCGGCACATGTCAACAAGAAAGTCTAGATCACACTGCAAGACCTTCTTCTGAAGCCTCGTCCCTCTCCAGCTTCTCAAGACCCGTAGCGAACGCGCCATACACGCGCAACGGCACCGCAACCTCGAAGCTCTCACAAGCTAGGTTCTCAACGGCCACGAGGACGAGGCCTCCTCGCTCGTCACGCGAGATCTCCTCCAGGAGAGGATGGGTGTTTCTGGAATCTCCATTGCCACTACCAGTGCCGCCTCCCACCAGAGGCGCGCTGGCCTCCTCGGCCTCCTCTGTCTCTGCAGCAGGGGTCTCTTTGGCTTGTTGAGCGGAGGCGCTGGGCACGACGAACTCGACACGGATCTTCCATTCCAAAGCTACACCTGACGTCATGAATTCAGGGGTGGCCGTGATGGGAATGGTGGGCGTAAAGACAAGTCTACGGCCATAGAGTGCTGTGTCTGATGCAGACGCGTGCACTCGACGCGTGACGCGGTGGACTGAAGCATCAGAGCGGAGCGCAAGCTGCGGGTCGGCAATTCGTTCAGCAGACTCGAGTGCACAGTGGAGGGCGTAACAGGGCACGTCGGCGTTGGAAAAATCAACCACCATAGTCACGGCCTCGCCAATGCGGTAGGCAGCCCTCGTAAGTGTGACAACGCCAACCCGCTGGCCGTTTCGGGCTATCTCAAAGCGGTTGGGGCTTTGGCCCCCCTCGGGAGCGTAGGTACTGCGCAGGATGGCAAGGTTGATTGCATCCTTAGCCGTAGTCGCGTCTTCAAAAGCTGACGGCCGCCTGGAGCTGGGAACCGCCGTAGGGGAAAGAAGGCCTGTATTGCTACCATAGCGGGGTCTATTCAACAGGTCGTCGACATAAGTGATGAAGTCATTCAATGAAGATTCGGTTCTTGGGGCTTGGGTTTTGCTCCGTGAATTCGGGAGTGATTTTTCGAGCGGTGTGATAACCGCTTGGTCGCGTAGGATGATATAAGGGTTCATAAGGTCGTAGCCGAGGATCTCGCCATGGCTGTTGACGCCGCCTAGCACCCTAAAGGGTACCTCGACTTTGCGTACTTGTTGTTCTTTTGTCCCGCCGGCTCTCTGTGTGCCGATAACTAATGTGTATGATATTTTAACAGCCTTGCCCTTGTGGGATGGCGGCAGGCCTCTGGGCAGCTGGAATGAATATTCAAAAGCTCTGCTTTCGCCAGGTGCGAGCTGTAGGTCAACGAACAGGATTGACTGCGGGGTTGAGAGAAGCGGCACAGACTTCGAGCTCGCAATGCCGCGCATGTCCTTCATGCTGCTGAGCTCACCAGTCCCGAGGAGATCGCCCAGGGAGCTGCTTATGCTCCCCCATCCGAAGCTGCGAAGGAGACCGCTGTCGCGTCTGGTGGAAGTTTCGACGCCTATCACACCGCCTCCTTGGCCACCAAGTACTGCTTTGCGCTTGACTTGCTCGAATGGCGCCAAGTTGATGAGTGAACCATCGAGCGTGAAGGAGCCTTGAACTTGCGCATATGCCATCATTATAGTTTCAGGTCCCTTCGCCTGCTGCTGAGAGGCAAAGTTGGAGCTTCGCCTAAGATGTGACGGCCTTGGCTGATGTTGACCGCGAAGCGGCTGCTGGTGGGCCGGATACTCTGAGATGAGTGTCTCCGACGAGTGATTGCTTGCCGCATAGAACTCTCCGCTGCTTCTTGGTGTTCCTCCCATACTGGTCGAAGAGAGGATTCGCATGGCTGGGGTAGTCGCATGCATGTGTGGGTGATCTGGTCCTCCGTGAGACCCGTCTTTCGTCCGGAACGCGGATATTGATTCGTTCTTAGGACTCAGAAAGCTGTCGTCGGTGGGGTTTACTGGGCTGTTACGGGATTCGGATAATGGCGAGGGCGCCATTGGGAATTTGAACTCGGGCATGTTACCGGAAGGTGACCGTGACTGTCGGAAGGGCCCGCCAGTGGCAGGAGTGTTCGGCATTGTAGCCGGACCTGGAGACCGGGGGTGTCGATCGGAAATCTGTGACGAGCTGAACATAGGAGAGCTGAACTGTCTCGGTGATGCTATAAAGACATTAGGTCTGTGTTCGCAAAGAAAGTCGTAGAGAATCCATACCTGATTGTGGTCCAGAGATTCCCAGGCCAGCCCGAGGCATGATGTGTAAGCTATGAGCTCGCGCATGTCCACGGCCAGGCCTTTGGGTCCTGGCGAAGGATGCATTGCTTTGCGCATCATCAGGGGCGGTGTTGGCCGATCCAATAGAGACGATGGAGATGGACCGTCGATGGCTATTTCCCTGATTGTCGCTTGATATCGGAGGATGCGGCGGAGGCTGAGGCCATGCATTCGAGCCAGACCGACTTCTCGAGAAGGCCGCTGGTGCGCTCAAGGACAGAGTAGAGCGGTGGCCACGAGGGGGGCCGGCAGTTGACGAGGTCGGCGGGGTCGAGCCAGCGATGGGCTTCCCGCGGTGCAGCGGCGCGGCATATCGGGGACGATCAGCAACGTTTGCTTGGCGTTGAGTCTGCTTCTGTTGATTGGGATCGGCCGCGACGTTCTTGAAGGTGATGGTGCATTTGATCTCCTCGCCCGCAAAGACAGTCTGATCGTCCCAGCGAATGAAGACGCGGATGCTGCTGGAGCTGTCCGAGACCATCGTAGCGCGCGTTGGGGCTGGTCGAGCACAATGAGGAGAGGTCGGAACGGTATCGGTCAGCTGAGATTTATGGCATGGCCAGCTTGCACCATTGTCGCCGGTCGTGGTCTGGAGGTTGGGACAGGGCGTCCTGATAATATGACAACAGCTAGGGCGAACGTCATGCTCGGAGGTGACAGGTCGAGGTTGAGGCCGCCAGGGACACAATGACTGGCTGGGGCGGAGGGTAGCGCTTGTCGTTCAGCTGCAAGGGTTCCTGGGCCGAGACCACTGGGCTGGCAAGCTGGCTGAGGTACAAGTATTAGCTTTCAGGGGCTGGGATGACTCAGCAGGGCGGACTTCATCCAGACCACCTGTGGCCCAACGTAGACACTGGTGCCTTCCCCAGCATGGTATCGCGAGCCTTGAGATCTGACTGACCATCGTGTCTATTCGGAAGGTTCGCCACTCGCGGAATCAGCTTGAAGCAATTTTTGTCGCCGAAATCTGTTCAAAAGTCTCAGACGCGTGAGTTTATGCCCATATAAGGTATCTGAAGGTAGGGGATCATAGACATGCTTGGCTACGATCTACACACTCAGAACGTGGAAGAACATCACGAGAAAAGTTGCCATTTGGTTCTGGAGGCGGGTTACTACATCAGTGCCCGCAGCGCCACTCCATGGGTCCGAAGTCAATTACCTGCGCAGCCGAGCACTGAGGGCAATAAGAGAAAGCTACTGAGCCAGCGCTTTGTAAACTTCCACTTCAACCTGAGCCCACAAGTTGAGCACTGGGCCGTCAGCAAAGGGCAAAATCTGTGTGCAGACCATCCCCGCGACCCTTTTTCCCGGTCACACCACCACCACAAATTGGCAAGGCCAGCCCATTGCACGGTCGTCGACGAGCGACCCGTGGCGTTGTTGTTTGCTTACATGGAAGTTGAACCCCAGCCCTGAGGAGCGTTGCCTTCAATCGGGTAGAGCTCCGGGATGGGATTCGTGGGGTCAGGTTTCGCCGCTGGGATGCCTTGTCGGGCGTAGTCAGGAAACGAGGAGACTTGGTTCCGAAACATCTCATGGACATTTTCTTTGGAAAGAATCTGGACGCCAGTTCGGTGGCAAGTCCCATCGTTCATAAGCACAGCGAGAACCTCTGGCCAGAATGGTCAGCCGCGTCACAACAAAATGATGGCGCCGTCTAGAGATGCAGAAAGGGGCTTTCGACGACATACTGGTGTACTCTTGGGGCTGAGCAAATATACCAGCGTCGCCACTGTTGAATACTGACGCGATCTCTTCTTGATTGCCCAGATCTACCTCGAGTGGACGGCGCAGCAGGTGGTCCCTCGGCCGAAGAGTGCCGTCTATGTCCCGTGCGCGTATGTGAGCTAACTTGGCTCGCATCTCTTCGTTTGGAATCATCAACATGTTCTTCAAGCCAAGCGGCTGTAACACATGCTCCTGCAAGTAATTGTTCAGGGTAGTTCCTGTGCGTCGCTCAAGGGCGATGCCAGCCCAGTCGATATTGACCTGGTCATTCGTCAGACCGTTGATAAGATGGGCAAGATATATGAAGGAGGAGTCAATCACTTACGCCGTATTCCCATCCCGTCCCTGGCTGGAATTGAAGTGGCATCCTCATATCCTCTATGCGTCCCGATAACTCGTCAATACCAGCCGGCAAAGACCAATCTCTTCATCTCTCGTTAAAAAACGTGTAACCGAAGCCTGCAGTATGACTTAGGAGCACCCGCAAAGTAATTCGGTTCTTCTTATCTTCCAGCACGCCGTCAGGTCTCGGTAGGTACTTTGAGTTCCTTCAGCTCCGGGCAGAGGTCTTAAGTTGTTCTCCATCATCCAGTGCCAGAAGACCCCGTTCTACGAGCTGCATGCACGCGACACCTGTCAGCATCTTATTGCATGAGGCGATCCAGAAGATGTTGTCGAGGGTCATAGGCTGCTTGGATGTTATCCCCTGAATGCCTGCCGAATGGGCAAAGAGGTCTTCTCCATCCTTGCTCACAACGACGACGGTGACTCCGGGAATGCCTTTCTTTTGATCTGCGCACGAATCGTCTACTAACGTCCGAAGTTTCTCAAGGGCTTGGGTACTGAGCGGCATGTTGAAGGTTACACTCGTGGCGATAGTGGTAATCAGCCAGTATGGAAGCCGCTGTTCGAGGCTCTGCATGAGGTGAGTTTTCCTTGTGGAGACTCAATTCAAACTCTTTCTTTTGTATGATTGTGAGATTGGAGTGATTGTAGGCCTTTCTTGGGGGTAAAAGCTGTCGTTTAACCACATCCGAAAGATAGGAGCCATCTTGTCTGCCGGGACTGCGAATTCCGAATCATCGTTAGCGTTTATGACGATGCTGCCCAATCGAACACGTAACTGATCACCAGGCACCAAATGAGGGGCAGAATCGTCTGATGCCGTATGTCTTGTTCTTGATTGCCAGGGAAGTGGAGGTTCCCAGCGCCTAGGGGTTAGATGCAGAATCACTATCACTTTCACTTTTCAGCTTGGTCAAGACCCCCCAACGGCAGCAATTTGACTCCTATCCGTCCACCCGGCGGCATTTGCGGATTGGAGGAAGGTCGGGAGTCTCAACAGCAACGCTTTTGCCGGTTCCCTTCTTAGCTGCAGCCACACTCTGAAGCTTACCCATTGTCGTGAGTGTGGTTTGGCAATGAGTGAAGGACAAGCAATGAGTCCGTTGGTAGGTAGCTGTAAAGACGTAGAATAACCGATGCCCTCCTTCTCCTTGTCTGGGCCTCTGGCCGCATATATATACATGATTCTGCCAACGCTAGGCCCCTGATCTGCCGCTGACCCCCAGGGTTCCGGCCCCCTGGCCCGCTGGTCATCCGTGGTCATGACACCCATGTTGGATTTTGAATGGCCAACACATTGACAATCCGTGAATGAGGAGCTTTGATAGCATAGTGTGGCTTTTGGTGGCCCACAAGGACTGAACCAGAGAGTATGTGCAATAATGTTGAACATTATATGTTGGCGCAACTTGAAGAAGTTTGGTCTTTCAACAGGGCCAGGTTTGGGTTATTTTTCTGGTAGCAGCGCTGAGAAGCTCATGTTCAAGTTCGAGCTGCACCATGGCAGTTCAGTACCTACCTACCTAGGTAAGGTAGCTAGGTAGTATAGGGCATAATATATGCTCTGCAGCATGCCAGATTTCAGATAAGCTATGACAACTTAAAGTAGGGTACAGATAAATTCGTCACACATGCTAATCCGTTGTGAAGTCGTGAGCAGGCAGTATATTTCATGTGTGCCTGTATACTTCAAGTACAAGCACTTCAAACAGAGATCAAGTTCCTTAAGTAGAGATCAACACTTCGGCATACTTTTATTGATGTAAGGTAGGTATGGTGTTTGTCGTGGTCTATACAGCCTGAGAATGTGTTCGAGGGTTAAACTGTTCACGAAGTATATCGAAGCAGCGCCTACCAAGGGTACCAGCCTGATCTATGATGCTGGAACTTCGAAGGTGTTTATACTGTTTGCAGTACCTCCTTATACCAAGCCTTTTCTCGAATTCGAGCTGCCCTGGGTGGCTTGAGTCTACCCACCATTTTTTCACGCCTCACCCCTTGGAGATACGGGAAAGAGCCCCCCGCTACATGGTTGTCAGCCTGGCAATTGCTTTTACTCACAGCCAGTTTTCCTAGGAAGGAGCACCCAAAGCTTGCTGCCTTCAAGCACTTTTGGGGGCAGGCGTGCGTTCCATCTGTGAAGGAATTTCTCGTGCCTCAAACCTGCGTAATCCACTCCACGGACCTTCAGTTGAACCTTCTTAACACCCCGCCCACCGCCCATTCTATCTATCCTCTTGGCCGGATTTCGTCCCTCAGTTCCTTCACTTACCTTAATTCGAGTACTGTCCCTGTGAAGTCCTGAATCTGCGATTTGTCACTTCCTCTTGCCAATTCAACAGGTCTTTCTTGTTGCCAGCGCACTTCAACGCCATCATCCAGCAAGGTGACAATATGAGGCACAGAGACTTTCCAAGCATCGAAGTCGGCATCCGTACGTCGCACAATATTCAGTATCTTCAGAAGCTCCGAAAGCTAATGTTTTGTGATTTAGGTCTGATGGGCGACTACGGAGACGCATACGAATACAGAGACCCCCACCCCGAGCTCGGATACCAAGGATCGACCGGTGGCCGAGCACAGCGCGAGATAACCGCCTTCATCGAAAGCAAAGATGATGTTGGTTTCGAAGTTGTCATTCATGTGGATGATGACGCCTCACTGGACCAATGGATCTACGATAACTACTGCCTGGAGTTTCAACTTCTAGTCGACGGCAGTTACATGGGCAAGCGGACTGTGAAGATCGTGAACATCCGTCGCAATGGCCAAAGTTATACTCATGCCACCGAGTTCATTGGATGCAAGGGACCTGGTCGCAATTTATTCGAGACAGAACTACGGAGGTTTGTGTTCTCGCCTCTCACCACTGGTCAGTGCACCCATTCCGTCCTTGCTTGTTGCAGGCCCGTCGGCGCCATGTCTGACCATTTATCTTAGTCGACGATGGAACATCTCTCGAGGAGATAGCTCTTTCGAGAGCACTCGGAACGATCGAGATAGTTGTTCGATGGGCAGAATTCATGGGCTTTGTCCCCGAAAATGGTGGTCGTGATGGCGACGATCGCGACGGTCGCGAAAAGCGATTCCGACACACAGAACAGAAGATACACAGCGGTGGATACCCCTATTCAGAGATATCCGAGGAAGCTCTCAAAGGAAGAGCACTGTCGCACAGCACTTCGTCAGTAACAATCACTCAGCGCCATCATCTTGCTAACTGCCACCTAGATATGCCGTACCGGAGGGCGTCACTGGCCCCGGGGGTTGGAGGCGCCCTCGCAGTCGGCTTGTGGACCGCGGACGCGCCGTTGTGTCTTACATGTTCAAGTACCGCTCTATGGGTCAGTCACTTCTGATCATGGCTTTGAACTTTCTACTCACTATGTGAATTGCAGAGGGCCTAAAACAGGAAGGGATTGTGGAACGATCTCCTCCCCCGGACTATGAGGACGACGTACCCAAGATGGAGACACTCCCGCAGCATGAGATCGAGCGTCTCGCCCGCGTCAAACTCATCCAGATGAAGGTATGTTAATTTGGACACGATGGTCTGGACATATTCGCTCCCAGAGTTGCGTTGACCCCTTATACAGCGAGACCAGGACAGGCAGCGTCAGCCGCTGACGAATTTGGGAACCAATGAAGCATCCCGTCACAACGGAAAGCGTCGCGTTGGCGAGATTTATGACCTCACCGAGGAGGTTGAAGGAAGTCGACCCCGGAAGGTCTTTCGCATGGACCCCTCGGTATCTGTCATTGACCTGAGCGAGGAATGAAGTCAGATGTTGACCTCGGCCTGTTGCGCAAAGCGTGCACACCCGCCAGTGGATGGTTGGGCGCTCAGTCCCGCAACGTTTGGTTTTCGACTTGAAAATATGCGATTGGCTTGTTTGGTCTGTGTTGTGGGCTCGGGATTGACAGGGCTTTTCTCTCTTGTGGTTTTCAGTCTGCCGTTGGCCTTTCTCAGCAGCTTGTTAAGTTCTTCGGAATAGTAGTCCTGGTGGACATCGGGCATGTGGCATTGACAGCACCACAAGATTAGCTGATAAGGATCATGGTATCAACAAATACGACCTGTTCACATGATTGCATTGAGTTCTGGTTCGAAAAGAGGTGGTTGACTATGGGGGCAGTCATCAATCTCAGAGATATCCTCGACTTCAAAGGGACGAAGGAGAACAAGTGAAGCTGAATTCAGGAGACCTGAAAAGCTTGCTCCATGAACACAATGCCCTAGAGGGGTCCGTGATCACGCACGAAGGGAACATGGAGCTAGTGAAAGATTAAGCTAAGATCTAGGAACATTACATGAAGAGGACATTGAACTGGGACAATGTATCAGCTGGTGCCTACAGAGATGACGAACTTGGCTGGTATGCCATGATCACTGCGGAGGGCGAAGAGCAATGTCCCGAGGGACAAAGCTCAACATTTCAGGCTGAATGTCGTCTGCCATTCCGAGTTGGAAGTGACCAAAACGACCGCTTCCAGGGAATGAGCAGTGACTCAATCTTTGCACACAGACTAGTTGACACGATGTGGAAGAGAAACTTCGGGGCAACTTAAGAGTGTGCAATGGAGGCTATTAGCCATATCTGCCATGTCGAAACAATACAGATGCGCTTGTCATATGCGCACTGCCGTCACCATGTTCATCGTCAAGACTCGCCGTCTTCCTGCGCAGCGCACCACGTTAGTCCTCGTCATCGTCGTCGTTACCCACATCCAGCACACTGTCGCCAGCACGCTGAAGGACCATATGGCTCAGCGAATTCACCGCCTTCCAGACAGTGTAGATGAAAGTCATGGCTCCGATCATGACAAGTGCCCAGCTGATACCGTCGCCTCGGTTACGGCCGCCACCTCCGCGACGGCCACCTCCACCCATGATACCACTGGCCCTCATGTTCCACCATTGCCACGGGGACATGGCAATGAGATACTTCAAGAAACCAACGATACCAAGAGAGAGAAAACCCTTGACGAAGTGTTCGTACCATGTACCATCACCAGGAACGTGCATGGGCTCTGGAGTCCGCCCGAAATCGTCGATCGAGCCAACAACTGTTTCCGCAATGGTCCCAACAGGGTCGGCCCAGAGGTTGAAGATGGGATCTGCGACAAAGCCCAGCAGGAATACCGAGAACACGAAGACGAAAGCCGTTAGGCTGATCTGTGCAGCGCCGCTTTGGAGGCGTGTGCCCCAGGAAAGCCGGGTCAACTTGTATTGATACTTGCACGTTGGACACGTGAAGAAGTTGGCGGACCCTCTCGCCTGGTCTGCCGTTCTCCAAGCTCGTAGACAGCCCTCGTGAACGTACTTCTGCGATCCTTTGCACTTGCAGGGCGATATCAAGCGACCCATATCGTCTGCGGACATGTACACAGGCTTGGAACCAGAGCCCAACATGCCGCCCAAAGCGCTTGTGGTGCCGACGTTGGGCCACGTGGGATGGCATTCTTCCAGGCAGATCCTACAGCTGCGTGGACCATAGCGTCGACGGCGCTGCTGTTGCTGTGGGTGCGGCTCGGTATCTGCCCCCGGTTGGTGAGGCTCTGCATCTGGTTCGTGACTGTCGTCGTGTTGGGGCTGACGAGCATGAGTGTCGTAATCATTCGCATTTGTGGGACTGGGAACGTCTTCGGGCCAAGTCCACTGGGCGGTCGAGGAGTTCATGGTGAAATTGAAAGGACTTTGAAGGCTGTTTAGGGTCGGGATCGGCAACCAGGCCAAGTAAAGGATGGGGAATGTTCAAATGGCTTGGTTGGAGAAGCAGGCGTGGTCAACAAGTCCAACTCCGCGGTGGTCAGAGAGAGCGCGGATCTCGTTCAACATTCGCCATGGGGTGATGTTGGTGTGATAAGACTAGAGGTTAGAGAAAGGTGTCTTCTTGTAACCGGGTAGGGGGGGGGTAATGCCCAGGAAGGGGGCTGGCGAGGACGTAGTCGGCACAATTGGTAGAGGGGAAGAATAGAAGAAGAACTCAAAGGAAGACGAAGAAGATTCCTGCTGTGTCCGACGGAGCCGACCAGTTGCCCCAAGCTCCTTCCCCCCCGCAATGCGAGGCGCGAACCAGTTGACGCCAATCATGTCACTCAGGCTTTGCTGATATAAGCCATATCTTGGAACGTAGTCACGTGTGACTGCACAGACCAGCTCAGGCAGCCTGTGGCCTGCGAAGACACTGGAGCTTGACGCGGCGCGAGTTGCCTGGGTGGCAAGCCAGAGCTACAGCCCAGTACAGTGACCCGTGTGAAGCTCCAACAGCCTCACCCCATCTGATTCTACAGTGCAGCCTCCATCGCCGAAACCCTCTATCAACCGATCCAAGACCTTCCACTCGTATCTTCACAACAGTACCACGCCATGGCTGACCGATACTCTTTCTCGTTGACGACCTTCTCGCCCAGGTAGGTATTCCGGTCAACGTCAATAGGAGCTCCAATACTGACCTGATGTAGCGGCAAGCTGGTCCAGATTGGTATGCCCTTGCTTCATCCACGAAGCCCGACCCGTAGCACTGAAACCTGACATTGTGACCAGAGTATGCGCTCAACGCCGTCAACCAGGGTGTCACCGCCCTAGGAATCAAAGGCAAGCACCTTTGCCATCCCCTCCGAAGCTGCCCCCGCGGAGTGCTAACCCCTCGAAGCGACGAACGGCATTGTCCTCGCGACCGAGAAGAAGTCCTCGTCACCGCTCGCCGACCCCAGCTCGCTGTCCAAGATCAGCCTCGTCACTCCAAACATCGGCATGGTATACTCTGGCATGGGCCCCGACTACAGAGTCCTCGTGGACAAGGCACGTAAGGTTTCGCACACTGGCTACAAGCGCATCTACAACGAGTACCCCCCGACACGGATATTGGTGCAGGACGTGGCCAAAGTCATGCAGGAGGCTACTCAGTCCGGCGGCGTTCGGCCGTACGGCGTCAGCCTGCTGATCGCCGGCTGGGATGAGGGCATCCTGCCTGAGGACGAGGAGAAGGAGGCTGCGGAGGGTGAGGAGAAGAAGCCCAGCGGCAAGACCGGCGGCATTCTGAAGGGCGGACCCATGTTGTATCAGGTTGACCCGTCCGGCAGCTATTTCCCATGGAAGGCGACCGCCATCGGCAAGAGTGCGACCTCGGCGAAGACGTTCCTTGAGAAGAGGTACACGGAGGGTCTGGAGCTGGAAGATGCTGTGCACATTGCACTTCTGACGCTCAAGGAGACGATCGAGGGAGAGATGAGTGGCGAGACTATCGAGATCGGTAAGTTCAGTTGCGTCTAGCTTGGTGAAGACGATTTACTGACATGATGCCAGGCATTGTTGGCCCCCCGGCGGATCATCTGCTGGGCATTGAGGGTGTTGAGGGCGCCACTGGCCCTCGGTTCAGGAAGCTGACCCCTCAGGAAATCGAGGATTACCTGACGAACCTGTAGACGCCCAACGGCGGACAATGACCACCCATCACCATGTACCATATCAGCCATAGAGGGAACAGGAGGGAGCATGGGGCTCCAGCACTCACACAAAAGACTCTGTCATCATCATCTAGGAAGATACTAGTGTGTTCGGACTTGTCAGAGGTAGCGGCCAGAGTGGCCTTGCTATTTTGGACGGTGTCCTCACGGAGTGCGTGTGGAACTGCGATAGTGCAGCAGTCACCATTCGCAAGGCATCATCCCCTTGCGATGCTTGTTTGTGCACCATGATGAGGCGCCATTGGGTAAATATGGTGCACAAGATGTACGACTGCTGATCGTTCCAGTACTGCTGCTGCATGTTCGAGCTGGCGCTGCCAGCAGGACGCTTTGGTGGGCCTCCTGCAGGTCGCTCACTATCGCACACCTCAAAGTTCGACCTAAGCAACAGGTAGCCAGCCTGACCTCATCAACCTCAAAACGTCTTTGCTCCCCCAACAATGGGCGTCTGTCCAAAAGAATAGACCACGCCAGGCCACCACAGAACCATAGATTGCTTACCTCCATCCCCGAACTGTTTTTTTCTCGCTATTCCTGATCTCCGGTATTTGAGGTGGCTCGCAGGTGCGCACTGTTTGATGGGCTTCTGGTGTCATACTTTGCGCGTCAATTTCGTTGAGCTGGGTGGCGCATATGTTGGAACTGAACCATGGCCGACGACTCAGACTCATCTTCCACTTGTTCGCGAAGCAGTGGGCGCATGGTTGACGACGATCTTACCACAGAACAAGCGCCCGACTATCTAGGCTCAACCACCCCGGATCGCGGCTCTCAAGATGCCACCCTTTTCCCTCCCACCAACCAGTCTGATATCGATCATGGTACAATCAATGCACGAGCGTATCAGTTGGAGATGCTGTGGGAGAGCCAGATGAGAAATATCATTTTAGCTGTGAGAACCGTTTCCTTCCCTGCCAAATGACAGATTATTGATATTGCACCAGATGGATACAGGCAGTGGCAAAACCCAAGTGTATGACGCCCGTCCCGCAAGATCCTCCACAAGCACTGACAGCTACAGCGCCGTTCTGCGAATTCGAGCGGAGCTAGAAGAAGGTGTCCCGAATAAAGTTCGTCGCATGCCTCGGGCAGCCTGACTGATGCTGACGGGGTTGCAGATGGTGTGGTTCATGGCTCCTACAGTTGTGCTTTGCGCTCAGCAGCATTCCGTGCTGCAGTCCCAGATGCCCGCTGTTCAGACCAGACTTCTTCGCGGCAGCGACAACGTTGACTCGTGGTCTAACCAAGAGACATGGGACGCAGTGCTTCTCAACATACGCATCGTGGTGTCGACTCCTCAAATTCTCTACGATGCGTTGAGTCATGGCTTTGTTCAGATGAATTCACTTTCCTTGCTCGTCTTTGATGAAGGTATGCTTCAGATTCAGTCCACCGAGAATTCCATTTTGATAATGTTGCAGCGCACCATTCTGCAGGGAAAAGCGCACCGAGAAGGATCATGATGGACTTCTACCACACACGTAAACAAGCGGGTCTGCCCATTCCCCATATCCTAGGATTGACTGCAAGCCCCATCATGCGATCCAAGATAGAAGGCCTTGAAGCTCTGGAACAGACGCTGGATGCAGTCTGCGTCACACCCAGATTGCACAGAGAAGACCTGTTGATCTACGTAAAAAGGCCAACCCTCAGTTACGCCCGCTATGAACCAGCACCTGTGGGCAATGAGCCCCACTGCATGAGCAGTCTTCGCGAAGCATATCGAAACATCGACATCACCAAAGACCCCTTCGTCCTCCACCTCAGAGCCGTAGGCACGGATAGAGCACGCCGTGACCTCATCAAAGTCTTGGAGAACCATGACACCTCCTCCCATCAGCAGATGAAGTCTTTCTTTGACCAAAGCTTGCGGGTTTGGCGAGACCTCGGGCCTTGGGCAGCGGAGTACTACGTTTGGAAGGTCGTCACAGACGTTTTGGCGACCTCTGAAGCAAGAAACCCCTGCATGAACGACTGGAGAGATCAAGAGAAGCAGTATCTGGCGGAAATCTTCCGACAAGTCCAAGTCAGCGAGCCGCCAGTCAGCTTACTGACTACCAGTAGTACGTCACAAAAAGTCGCCGTGCTCATGCACAATTTAGCGTCCGATGAATCTGACGACACCGTTGCGGTTGTGTTTGTCAAAGAGCGATCAACTGCGGCCATGCTCGCACAAGTGATTGAATCACATCCCACCACTCGGGGGAAATACCCAAGCATTGGAGTTGTTGTGGGCACCTCAAACCATTTGGCCAAGAAGAAGAACGTTTGGGATCTGTCTCGATCAGCTTACGAAGCAGAACCCCTGCTTCAGTTCAGATCGGGCGCATTGAACTTGCTCATCGCTACGAACGTACTGGAAGAGGGCATCGACGTTCCTGCCTGCAATCTGGTCATCTGCTTTGATGAACCTGAGAACCTGAAGTCATTCATCCAGCGACGTGGTCGAGCTCGTAAGAAGGACTCAAGGCTACTGGTTCTTCTCCCAAGCACAAACCCCGTGCCAAGGGGCTGGGAAATCATGGAAGCTAAGATGAAGGAGCATTATGAGGACCAGAAACGCGACATCCAACGAATTGAGGAAATTGACGCATCCGAGGCGGCAGAATCCGAGCAGTACGTCGTTGAAAACACCAATGCCAGGTTGGACTTCGAAAATGCCAAAGCACATCTCGACCACTTCTGCTCTGTGCTTTCTCCCGGCGAGTTCATAGATACGAGGCCCGACTACATGCCTCGCGTGGTGGACAACGAGAATCCTCCATCTTTGAGGGTCACAGTTCTTCTACCGGTGTATGTGCCAGACGCTGTGCGCCGTGCTGAGAGCCGACGTGCTTGGAAATCGGAAAGAAATGCCTCGAAGGACGCAGCGTTTCAGGCCTACTTGGGACTTTACAAGGCAGGGTTGATCAACGATAACATGCTGCCGTACACACGCGAGGATATTGTGCCTGCGACCGAGCGTCACAAATCAGTCTTAGAAGTCAATGGTCTGGTGAATGTCTGGCTCGGTATCGCCAGGGCGTGGAGGGATAGCTCTGAGTTTTGGTCGATAGCAGTATGTCTCAAGGACTCGGCCGGTTCGATACGAGGCACATATCTCATGAGGACGCCTGTGCGCCTACCAACGCTACATGCGGTGCCGGTATACATCGACCAAGCAGGGCCATGGCTCCTTGAATTCCGCCAACAAAATGGCGTCCAACATTATCAAGCACGCGACCATACGGCGGTGCTGCTTGCGCTGCACTTCAGCCATCGTTGGCCGGCTGATTCTCGCCAGCAAGTCGTCAGCTTCAGCTCAATGGACGTCGACCTCGATATAGGTCAGATAGGTGCACGACATCTCATAGCCGCAGATGTCGTCCACCGAGAGCTACCGTATTTGATTCGGGATATGTCAGGGTGCCCGTATATATACCACCATTCTATCGACAGCAAGCCATCAGTCGAGCTCGTCAAACAGCCTTTCCGGAACTTTGGTGATACTCCAGGGTTTTTGGACGCACCCAGCGACGTTCCGTATTTGGCCCTGAGAAAGTGGTCACGCCGCGCAGACTTCCTCCACCGGCAGAGCGCAAGCGGTACGACTCAAGAGCCAACCAGCACGAAGCCCTATACAAGGGTCTATCCGGCAACGTGGGCCAAAGTCGATTCTATTCCGTTAGACCACGCTTATTTTGGGGCGTTGATTCCTTCCATTTTACATCACATTGAGGTTCGGCTGGTGGCGGAACAGCTTTCATCGAGTCTTCTTCGAGACCTCAACTTTTCAGACCCATTTCTTGTTCTGACGGCCATCAGCGCAAGCGGCGCCTCAGAAGCCTCAAGCTACGAACGTCTCGAGCTGTTGGGCGATTCCATCTTTAAACTTTGCACCACGGTCAATGTCGCTGCTCTCCGTAAGTCTGCTTTCCCTGAACCCCGTGACATTACCCCGGCTGACCTAGACCTAGACCCCAACTGGCCTGTAGGCTACTTGTCATGCAAGAAAGATAATCTGGTGTCGAATTCAAGACTGTGTCGAGCTGCGCTAAACACTGGCCTGGACAAGTTCATACTTACCAAAAGCTTCACGGGCCGTAAGTGGCGCCCGGTGTACGTCGATGACTTGCTGGAGCACGGTGCTGACGGCTCCGGACCACGAAAAATGTCGTCCAAGACACTTGCCGATGTCGTGGAAGCCCTCATTGGAGCTGCGTACGTCGATGGTGACCTCCCGAAAGCACTTGCGTGCATTTCTATCTTCCTCAAAGAGCTCGACTGGAAACCTCTGGATGCTTGCCAGCTGACCCTCAATGAACTGGCTGTTTCTGATGTCACCCTGCCTCCAATGCTCGCTCCGCTGGAGGAACTGATCGGGTACACGTTCAAAAAGAAAAGTCTCTTGGTCGAAGCAGTCACTCACGCCTCCTTCACCGCCGGGCACGCTAGCAGCTGTTTCGAACGACTGGAGTTCTTGGGCGATGCCATTCTCGACGATATTGTCGTTTCGTACCTCTTTCCCCTCAATTTGTCACAAGACAGGATGCATCTCCTCAAGACTGCTTCCGTCAACGGCGACTTGCTAGGCTTCTTCGCGCTCGAGAGTCATGTCGAGGAAGACGAAGTACTCATCGACACAGATTCTTCTCCTTCCGAACGGGATTCGAAGCTGCGAGGCGATACCAAGGATCAAAATGAAGTCCTTAGTTTCAAGAGGGTAAGACGAAAGCTTCCCTTGTGGACATTCATGCGCCATTCCTCCCAAGCAATTGTCTTGGAGCAGAGCAGAGCGGCTGAAAGCCACGCCAACCTCCGAGAATCGATCCTTCACGCCCTGGAGCACGGTTCGAACTATCCCTGGACTCTCCTCGCGCATCTGCGTGCGAAAAAGTTCTTTTCAGATTTGGTAGAGGCCTTACTGGGCGCCGTCTGGGTTGACTCGGGGGACATTGACGCTTGCGCTCGTGTCGCGGAGCGAATAGGCATCTTGCCGGTGCTCGCGCGACTGACAAGGGATGACGTACATGTGCTGCACCCCAAGCAGGAGTTGGGGCAACTGGCTGGTCACCGGACGGTCGAATATCTCGTCACTGCGCCCGAGATTGCGGCAGGCAGGAGAAGCGTAGGGATTACCTATGCCTGCAAGGTTATGGTCGCGGGGCGCTGCATTGTAGAAGTGGATGACGGTATTGCTCAGGATGAGGTCGAGACAAAGGCTGCCCATATCGCGGTGCGGATCTTGAAGGACGAACAAGCTGAGGCGAGAGCGGCGGGAGAGTCATAGACAGTCGCACGTTGTGACGGGCCATGTCTTGATGAACAAGTAATGATCACCTCCATGTACTTATTTGAAAGTAAGTCAATTTGTTTCAGCCAAAGAATTGCGTCGTTCCGCACAAGATGATGAAATCAAGCCTGGAGAGAAGTCTTCCTCTGCAGGGGGTATACCAACAACGCCCTTACATCTTGTCAAATCCCAAGTGGAACGAGCCCATCAATGGAAAGCACTCCTATGCGACATTTCGGCTCTGGTGAGGACACTCAATCATCGTCTTCGGTGAGGTCAATAGCCCTCACTCCGCTCTCGGTCCTAGTATACTTCCACTCACGCTTTGCTCGCGGCGCGGTTAGGTCGATCTCATCTCTCTCACGTTTGAGGGAAGTCTTGCTCTCGTCTTTGGATGAAGTCGCGTTTTCGGCTTTCACTCGACTCGGTCCCTACGCTGCGTCAGCTCGTCCCCCAGGTGATGGAGTGCTCTGTGGTGCGGGAGCCTTAAACTCGTCTCAGCAGCGAGATGCCTCATGGAGACTCACATTCATTGACCGAAGTCGTTGGGCTGCCAGTCGCCTGACTTGCTCGTTCGACATACCTTCCAGGACTTCCAGCTCTGGATCAGGTGAAGGTGTGCGGGGAATGATCAGCTCCTGCTGGAGAGCCTCTGTGGACTTTGTTAGCAACGTGCACGAAACGAACTCGTCATCCGTCGTGCCACAGACACGTACTTCGAGACCGATACTTGAAGTTGATGACCGCGAAAGGCCTCTTGCCGAATGGATAGTCAATCTTGACGTGTTGGCCTGCCGGCTCGTAGCCCCCTTTGGAGAAACTCATCACAGTCAGTTATGGAACTGGCTTGCAGTGGGCTGGTGTGATTTACGATGTGCCATGAGAAATGGCCTTTCCCTTCAGCGACTTTTCAGCCAGTTCAGACAGGGTTCTAGATGCCCGCGAATCAAACCTTCGATCCGACGCATCGCCCACGTCAACGCCCGCGAAGAAGCGAAGCTGAATGAGGCCCAGGTGCTTCGCCGTTTTAAGGTCCTTGGCGATGCGTGCCGCGTCTGTGTCGTCCACTAGAACCCCATCAGCGCCGAATGACAGACAGCGGCAGAGACATCGTGCTGTCAAGCAAGGAGCGACAATATGTGTTCAGCCGATGGACGTGCGCTTTTACATACCTGTCGACACGGACGAGAAGACCAGCTTCAGCAGCCTGACGTATCCGGGACGGGATCGCGAGTTGACTCTCTTCGCTTCAAACCGAAATCTGTCCGGGACCACTGGCCCTAGCCGCACGGGGGAGCACCTGCCGGCAATGTACTCTCCATCCACGTAGAGCTCCCCGATCACGGTGTTGCACGGCGGAGGGGCGTTCCGGATGACCTGCCCTCTTATGTCGACTTGAACCGTGAAGACGGCATCGTCAGCAGACTCAATGTACTTGAAGATCTGATGCTTGGCTGGCTCCTCGTCCAATTCCCGCGCGGACACGTCATGGTCGTCGAAGACCTCTGCTTTCCGACCGTTGACTTCAACCCAGGCATCGATACCTGGGACCTCATGGTCGATTGGCATTGTAGCAATATGATGATCAATTTCAATGATTCGGAGCCTTGGGCCGACTGATGGGGTCGACCGGGAGGTATGATGAAGCGATTTGGCAGGTCGTCGGCTGACTGAATGTCAGGGAAGGGGAATCGCGAGCGACGCAAGTAGGTACCTAACTAAGGTACCTTAAGGTACCTTAGGTACTACAAACATGACCCGCTTCTCAAGGTGCAGATGCAGTCCAGCCCAAGTCGCGGGTTGCCTGTTAGCGGACGGTAGGGGCTTGAGACGCACCTGTTGCGGGCCTACTTGGTACCTTACGTTTTAGGTACCTCAGGTAAGGTACCTTAGTTTAGGTGCTGGCAGTGCAACCTCGACAGGCGGATTGGGCGCATCAAAATTCGAGTCCTTCAACCGCAGCCCCTGAAGACGCCAGGCAAGCACTCACTATCGGACACCAACCAACAGTCTGTGCTGTTGGTGGCTTCATTGGACATCAACAGGCTTCCGTGTCTAGCGAGACTTGCGAGCGAGCGTCATATCTGTTCGACTGCCCCTTTTGCGATGCGCATCCTCTAAAACGCGCCATACAAGGCTACTGCTGTCTTGCCATGCTGCTCAATCTGCCCCCTCGCCAGTGTAGCTGCGAGACTCCGTCCGATGCCAACGCTTGGGCTCTCTCCCAGAGGCTGCCTGCCAGTCTCATGCATCAGTGAAATATGATCGACCTGGCCAATGTGATGCCACGACTTTGCGATTGCATGAGGGTCTCGTTCAGGCACTGTGGCTGTATGGGATGTGCTAAGCCACATCCAGGCCCAGGAGTTTACCAGTATTAGTATTGCTCTAAACGATGAAAGCATTTATCGAGCTTGAACGACTGCCGGTCCGCATGCTTATTATCGAAGTACACTGTTACCGATCACGAATCTTCAATTCTAGGTCTTGGCTTCGACGATTCGAATCGGCAAAAAAATTACGACGTAGCACCAAGAACGTCCTCCACGCCTCAGACACGATGCGCCCTGCTTGACCGACCACCGCGTTTTCACTTGTCCTCCCCTAGGATCCTCCAGAATCAACCCAGCGCTACCTCACACCTTGCGCCCCTAGCCCGCCGGACCGTTGTACCATCGAGCCCCCTTTCGACTGCTTCCGAGCACAGCATTCGTCCTGACACGGCGCGCATCTGTCTCAGCGCAAACGTGGTTCCTTGACGATCTTTTCCTGCCCGACCAGGTCATCCCCCTGACCTTGACCTGTGGTGGCGGCTGTCCCGACGATACACACCTACAATGCACTTCGCCTATCCCCCGCGGAAAAGCTCGAACCCCGCGCCCTTCCGCCCGCGGTCCTCAAAACTGCCCTCGGTACGGCGGAGTCGCATACGAGCCGTGGCGATTGTGGCGCTTGTCGTCGTAGGCACCACATGGGTCCTCTCGAAGCTGGTCGGCACAAGTAGTGCCGCCGCATGGGAGCCGTCCGGCAGTCCGCCGGCGGTGCTGGTGACGGTGCTGGACGAGGCGAAGTACGGAAAGGCGTACGTGCAAAGCATACGGGAGAACCGGGAGAAATACGCAGCGTTTCACGGTACAATCACAATTTCCAAATGGTTACGACATCTGAGGATTTAGACAGTCAGCTAACAGCTTTGCGCCAGGCTACGGAACCCTAATCGCGAACGTGGGCGACTACCCACTGGACGAGGAGTCTCCCTCCTCGTGGTCCAAGATCCTCGCGGTGCGCCACGCCATGACCAAGTTCCCGGAGTGCCGTTTCGTCTGGTTCCTTGAGCAGGATGGCTTCATTATGGACCCGACCAAGACGCTCGAGGAGCGGCTCATGAGCGCCGCCACGCTCGACGAGCTCATGATCAAGAACGAACCCGTCGTCCCGCCGGACAGCATCATCAAGACGAGCACCCGCCTCCGGGGCAAAGACGTCAGCTTCGTGGTGACACAAGACCGCGAGGGCTTGTCGGCGGGCAGTTGGGTCGTGCGGAACGGTGTCTGGGCGCGGTTCTTTCTCGAGACGTGGTTTGACCCGATGTACCAGATGTACAACTTTCAGAAGGCCGAGGGGCACGCATTGGTGAGTTACCGGGAGCGGAGGACGAGTGTTAAGGCGGACATGACTAATTCGCTTTTTCTAGGAACACCTCGTCCAGTGGCACGGGACCATCCTCTCCAAACTGGCCATGGTGCCGCAGAAGAGCCTCAACGCCTACAATCGTTACGACAAAGCGCAGGAGCTCTACAAGCCGGGCGACTTTGTCGTCCGGGCGGCAGGGTGCACGCCGACGGGCGAGCGAAGCTGCGAGAATGAGCTCGCGAGCTTCAAGACACAGTGGCAGGAGGCATTCGCAGCTATGAGCTAAAGGAGAGACAGGTACGATAACGAGAGAGTGGAAGGCGATGTCTTTTGGCGGCGTTTTTACCGGCAGCGTTTTGGCTCGAATCTCGGAGCTGGGTGTATGAAATATGGACGACGGCGTTCTTTGCTATTCAACGCATTCTGGGGAATAGAAAGCTTGGGGAGAGTAGCATATTCGACGGCCTCAAGGCCTACGATTGTGTGCGTTCAGATATTGCATTGCATGGTAGGTAGGCTGAGCATTCTCAGCGTTGAGACGAAGACGAATCGAAGTGTTGATCTACCACTGGCTCCTAAGGTCTTGACGATGGCAAAGCCATGTTCACGTTCGCCTTGAACACCGCTCGGAGTTGAGGGTATCGAAGAGACTGCCGTGAGTCCTTCGGCAATGACGTGCCGGCCTCCCTCGTAATCTCTCGTTCGAAGGCAACCACTTGGATCTGCGCCGTTAGATAACATCCATCCCCAGTGGCTGGTTGAGGTCATCATGACAATGAACCAATCGGCGGCAGCTCCGAAAGTCGGCCGATACATCGAAGCAGGGGCCCAGGCGGGTGTGGCAGCCACTTTGCCCCCGCACCGCGGCCGGCCGACCTGACAAGATAACCAAGTTGGAAGGTCCGCAGTGTGGTGATGTTAAAAGATGGCCAAGGCGGTGGAGACGGCACTCGATCGAAGTGCGCGGAGCTGTGAAAGATGCAGTGAGGTTGCAGCGCGATGCAGCCAAATGAGGTCAACCAGCATCCAAAAGGGCAAGGCCTCGGCTCGCTTGAGGGACGTTGGGGGAAGTTGGGGGGGGTTGGCCCCTGTAAGACCCCACTGGCCGGGCTGGTAGGCCGGGGCATGTGAAGGGCCAAAATATCCAAGTAATGGCCATGCCCCACCATTTTTTGACGGCTTGGGTCGCTGTCCTCGCCTTCCATCGACTTTGGGGTTGGAGGTCTCGGGGGCGCTTTAAGTCCAAGGCCGTGCCCGCCGCATCCGCCCCAGGATTTCTAGAATTGTACCATCAACACCATCACCACCGCCAACTGCACATTTCCCATTGATCAGTGTCGGACTTTTCTTCAAGATGCCCGGCAGCTCGCGCATGCCCGTGAGCCTTCGGGAAGGCTTCAACCATGTCAAGAAGTCCCGGCAGACTAACCCCTTGCTCATCCTGAACCTCGATCTGTTAGTTGTGCTCTTTCTCGTCCCACCATTTGGTGATTAAACCGCCACCCGACAACATCAGCTAATATCTTCCCTCACAGCCTTCGAAACATTGTCTTCTTCTTCTTTGTTGTCCGATGGACCCGCAAGACCTTCTGGAAACTCAAGGGCCGCGGCCTCATCGGCTCCATCGTCGAGTTCTACACGACTCTGCGTAGGGTCCTCTACGGTTACTTCCTGCGCGCGCCTGGGGTTCGCGGCCAGGTGCAGAAGCAGGTCAACGAGAGCTTGAGCAAGCTTCAGGGCAAGATGGTGCCCGCGAACCTCACTCGCTACCTGACCCTCCCGAAGGAGGGCCTCTCCGAGGACATCATCCGCACCGAACTCGATACCCTCGCCAGCATGGATCACACACGCTGGGAGGACGGATACGTTTCGGGTGCCGTATACCACGGCGAGGAGGACTTGATCAAGCTGCAGACTGAGGCCTACGGCAAGTTCACCGTCGCGAACCCCATCCACCCGGACGTCTTTCCCGGCGTGCGGAAGATGGAGGCCGAGGTTGTCGCTATGGTCCTCGCCATGTTCAATGCGCCCCCTGGTGCCGCGGGTGTGTCGACCAGCGGCGGCACCGACAGTATCCTCTCGGCGTGCCTGAGTGCACGACAGAGAGGCTATCACGAGAGGGGCATCACCGAGCCTGAGATGTACGTAGCATACCCGATCTCCACCTCGGCTAATGGAGAACGCCGGCTGACAACTATATTACAGGATCCTCGGCGAGACAGCACACCCAGCATTCCGCAAGGCGTGCGACTACTTCAAGATCAAGGCTCAGTTCGTGCCGTGTCCGGCGCCGTCACATCAGGTAGACGTCAAGGCAGTGTCGCGCCTCATCACCAGTAACACGATCCTCATCGTGGGATCAGCGCCGAACTTCCCCCACGGCATCATCGACGACATCACAGCACTGTCAAAGCTGGCGCTCCGCAAGAAAATTTGCATGCACGTGGACTGCTGCCTGGGCTCGTTCCTCGTGCCGTTCCTGGATAAGGCCGGATTCGAGACGGAGTTGTTTGACTTCCGACTCAAGGGAGTCACGAGCATCAGCTGCGATACGCACAAGTACGGATTCGCGCCGAAGGGCAACTCGACAGTGTTGTACCGCACAGCGGCGCTGCGCAAGTACCAGTACTACGTCTCGCCAGACTGGTCCGGCGGCGTCTACGGCTCGCCAGGCATGGCAGGCTCTCGGCCGGGCGCCCTCATTGCGGGCTGCTGGACGAGTCTGATGAAGACCGGTGAAGCTGGCTACGTGGACGCGTGTGTCAAGATTGTGGGCACGACCAAGAAGATGATGGAGAGGATCCACGAGGTGCCGGCGCTGGAGAGCGAGCTGGAGATTGTGGGACGGCCGCTCGTGTCAGTCATGGCGTTCACGGCGCGCAACCTGGACATCTACGACATTGCGGACGCCATGAGCGCCAAGGGATGGCACCTCAACGCACTGCAGAGCCCGCCAGCGATCCACGTGGCGGTGACGCTGCCAATCACCAAGGTGTGGGAGAAGCTTATGGCGGACCTGGAGGCCGTTGTTGAGGCGGAGCGGGAGAAGGAGAGGGTCAGGATCGTCGAGGGCAAGGGAGCCAAGGGTACGGCCAAGGGCGACTCGGCGGCGCTGTATGGTGTCGCCGGATCGCTGCCCAACAAGAGCGTTGTGGTTGACCTGGTCAACGGCTTCCTGGACCTGCTGTATAAGGCGTAAACGCAACGCGAGGAGAGACAGAGATGCGTATGATGGGCGTCTGATTGGCGTGAACTTCGGCGGTTTGGCGCCAGCAGCGGGAGATGTGTTGTCGTGATAGCAAGCCTGATTACTGTATTCAAATTTGGTCACATATGCTGTCCTCTGCTAGGCGGGAGCATCTTGTCTGGCGAAGCCGTGATTTGTTCACCTCTCCGAGATGTCTAGCCACCGGTCGATGATATGTTGTCGCGGATCGAACGACGTAAGTGACCATGGTGCCATTATGTCGAACGCCTGCGTTGCACGGTGATCGTCCAATAAGTACTCGTTGGCAAAGAAGGGCCCAAGGAGCTGGTTGTTAGCGGTAGCGTTCTCGCCTGATGGGTCGAGACTGCTGTATCTCGTTCAGCATCCGGCGGAGGCTGCATCCGGCGGAGGCTGCATCCGGCGGTGAAGGTCGAAAACTGCTTCCGAACCTCCACCGGAAAGGGGGGGGAGGGGTCGCCAATGTTGTCCCATCGTCAACATCGGCCGGGGAACGGATCCGAGGGAGCGCCGGCGGCATGACGAGGTGGTTTTGAGGGGCATGGAATGCCGGAAGGGCATTGAGTGGAAGCCGGGATATTTAGTCGTTGGCCGGGCCAACACGGCAGCCTTGTACGGCAGCAATGGCGGCGCGGCTGGCGACCTCCGTCATGGAAGAGGGGGGCCAAGTTGCGAACCAAACTGGTTGCCTCGGCCTGTGGCGACCAGGGCCCGGGAGGGGGTTGATGCCTGGATGCCCAATAAGTGTAACGGCGGCGACACCCTCTTGACATCCCTTCTCTTCGATCATCCTCGGTGTGTGGGCTGTTACCTGCCAAGCCTGCATAACTGGTGTCGCCTCAGAGAAGGCAGGCGATGTAGGGGAAGAAGAGGCAGGCGGAGGAGGAGCTGACTGATGATCAGTGAAGGTGGTTACCCAGCATCGTGGGCCTGTCTTTCCTTCTGTCTCGGGCATTTCCTTCCTTCCCTTCCCTTCCCTTCCCTTCCCTCCCCTCCCCCCCCTTAGGTATCTCGTCTCACCGCGCCCACTGATAAACCTCCACGCGATTTCGATCCCCTCGTCCTACAATCTTGGTTCAATGATCTCTAGTTTGCTGCCCCGTGTCGCCTCACGAATGTAAATGTTTCGTCACACAGCTTGGGTGACTCAACGTCCTCCGGGCCATCATCCGAGTGCAGCTCTCCCCTTGGTCTGGCAATGCCGAGCGACGAGACAAGGCTGGTGGCATTCGTCCCCATGACCATGGACATGGCCATCCCATCGCCCGAATAGGCACGTTTCCTTGTCTCTGGTACTCATCTGCCGTTCGTCCCGTCGTTGCCTTTCGTCGATACCCGACGCATCGCACCGCTGCAATGAACACCGCTTAACCCCTCTTTCCCGGGTGGCCAAGCCAAGGTGGGAGGGATATCCTGTTGTGTCACGACAACGGCATGAGGCAGCCACGCCATCGTTCTCTGGTGTACACCACTTTCGCCCGGTGTCTCTGGGTTCTGGACTAGTAGAGTGTCGCCGTGCAGCCCCCTCGCATAGCCTCTGCGCCTGGCCAGCCAGCACTTACGTTTCCTGACGGCCGGCTTATCTGATTCAGCCCTCATGTCCGACAAGGCTTTTGAGTGGCCACCATGGCCAACATGGTTGTTAACTGGTCGTCTTCGCTATCATGGTGTTTGCCTACTGCTTCGAGAGGAGAAGCTCAGATATAGAGTGATATAATAAGTGCCCTGCTCCCGATTTGCGCTTTCCTACGCCCTCTAGTTGTCCTGCACATTTGTTCTTCCGCTCTCTTCCTCTCTCTCGCCCGTACTCTACATACCTTGTCAGAATTTGATGCTACATTGTATCCTGAATACATGGTGGTCATGTCAAACGTCATCTCGAATGCTGCCACTGTTGCCAGAAAGAAGGCTGCCAGACCGGTCGTCGTGTATACCACCCTGGAGCCGCGCCCTCTGCCGCCATCTCCGCCGCCGCCGCAGGTCGAAGACGTTCCCGACGACGAAGATGGCAAACATACGCCCGATCCGGGACTGTCTTCCACGTCCTCCGAGACGTCATTCGAGAGTGATACCGATGACAAACCCCTTGTCAAGGCACCGAAGACGCCACCTTCACCTGCTACATCCCACAGCTCCGCCCGTCTGACTATCCCGGATACCCAGCCACGACACGACATGTCAGGCGTAACGCCTTGTCTTATGGATGAGCTGCGGAACATGATTAAACAGGAGAGTAAGTCTGTCTCCGTGTTTCAAAGGAGGCAGAAAATATTCATGAAATGGCTGACCTAATCATGTAGTCACCGACCACCTCAAGCTGATGGACACGGCTCCTTCGCCGCGCATCACGCCCACCTCACTCATGAACTCCATGTTCGGTACTGCCTATCCCAGTCCTCCGCCTTCCGTTGCCGCAGCCTCCAAACTCTCGTCCCCTCCAAGCACATCTCCCCGCTTAGCTGTTGCCGTCGCCGTTCCCGAACGTGCGACCGTGCGCTTCCGCAATCGCGGTTCTCCTGTCATTCATGCTCACCCGCGATCCGACGTGCTACCAGGGTCACCAGGGATCCTCGGAACAGAATCCATCGGTGCTTCTTCAGGAGAAAAAGCCTGGGGGAGACTCTTCGATGCCGAGGGTAACCCGACACAGCGCCTGGGGCATGCCCTGCGCAGTCTGGCGTACCATGTGGTGAGGAATACTGTTCGGTGCAAAACATTGATGGAAATGAACATATGCTGATATCGCAGATCACCGAGTTTGGTATCCCTGGCATAGATCTCGTCACGCCAGACAAGATGCAGGCTTTCTACACCAAGTACCGCGTCGAAGACGAGGAGTTTCCTCTACAAGGTCAGCCCACCCCCGTGTCATCTGAATTCCGATGGCGCGCTTACCAAGCCAGATGTCTTCAAGCCGTGCAAGGACAAGACGTATGAGCGCACAGAATACCTCTACCAAGATCTTGACTGTACCTACCACCTCGCGCAAGCCGTCGCCAAGTCACGCCCTTCCATCCCGGGCCTGGCGATCGCCGGCTTCGTCAAGTGGCTCACAACCAACATTCTCGCCTACCCGGAGCAAGAGGCCCGCCGCTTTGCCCTGCTGCTACCTGACCTGCCCCCTATGACCGTACCGGGCCCCGATGGCGCACAAGAGCGGCTCCCGCGCATCTTGCCGAGAGCCCTACTACCCGCGACGCACAACAAAAAGATGCGGCGCTTACTTGACGAGGCTTTGCTTGACTGCCTTGAAGACCACGATGTATCATCGCTGCTGCCCGGGTTCAGAGGTTGTGAAAATGCTCATGCAGGGCCGGGACAAGGTCATTTCCTGACGCGAGCAAACTCCGAGACGTCAGGAATAACAATGGCGCAACGGGGCCTCGCGGCTCTTCCACCACCGCCGGTGGGACGCTACAATGCGCGGGGGAGAAGTCCCACAGGTGTGAACCGGTGTAGCGCAAGCGCGCCCAACATGGGGCGTGCCGCAGAAGGAATGAAGCTTCTGAGACCAAGGACGGGAGGCGTGGGCTCAAACGAGAAGGAAAGGGACAGAGACAGGGCCCAGGAGAGGGAGAGGGAGCATGCCGAGAGAAGAAAGAGTCTGGTGATCGGAGGACCGACTTGGGGGGATTACTATAAAAATGGATCGGGAAGGCGAGAGGAGGGGCATCGGGGGAGATGAGCCTGGGAAGACCTCCTTCGTATGGTGTATGGGAGTCTGTTTGAAGACTCGTTCAGATTGCCCCGAGGGAGCGCGGTTTAAATGTTACGGGAGACCGCTGAGGATGCAGCTGGTTGACCGCCTCCTGACTTCAAAGATAGCAAAAGTCATGGCCGCTGGACATTGCTTGTGATGTGCTTGACTGACCAACTGATAAGCTTTCATTTTTTCTTTTGGTAAGCTTGTGTCCTGTTGGTGGCCACGTTCTTCGGTCAAGCTTCTGGGAAGGAAGGGCGGCTGAAGTGGCGAGTTCTTATCTGGTCTCGAAGCCCGACTGCAGTGGATAGAGGCGTGGTTGACCATGGGCCATTACTGGAAACCAACAAATCGTCCTCTCACATTTTGCTCATTCTCAGCTTTCAAATTTCTTGATTGCGAACCGCGCAGACTTCTGAATGACTCCTATCTGTGCTGCTCCTTTCACTCCCCATTTCGCAAGGCTCAGGAGATAATGTACATTGCGAAATGGACGACATCATCAACGAAGCCGTCTTTGAGGACTGAATCTCTTGGGACGATACCCTTGAAGTCGACGGCTCTTACGCGGACGACGACCACGGAAGGAAGACCTTGCCACGATCTGCCTTAAGAAGTGCTTCCGCAAGGACAATCTGCACTTTGCAACCGTGCACAAAAGAAAAGGGTTCCACCAGTCATGACGCGGGCCGTACACAGAGGCAACAAGGTCGCGGGTACGGGCTTCGAGGACTACGATTCGACGACGGCGCAATGCGGGAAGGTGTAGGACGGGACGCGGGGGTTAAGGGAGCGGGTCTCGGGTTGTCTGGAGCTTTCCCGCCGAACCCAAATACATTCTTGCTTTGTGGTTCAAGTACGATACACCATAGCGTTTGAGTGTCTTGTGGGGGAGGGCTGCGGTTCTGGAGCGGGGAGCTTTCACGGAGAGACTGGTCCGTAAGGCTCACAGATAGTTCATGTCGGGTAGCCCACGGTCTTGTCGCGCAACTACGCTGGGATCTACAGATTGTCTCGGACAAGGAAGAGGACGACGGCATGACTCTCCAGCAGCTAACGAGGCGTCTTAGCGGCGAGCTCAAGAAAGAGGTGTAAAAAGGTGCGAGGAGCAAGACAAGGTGATGGATCCCTTCTCGGTGACGGCGCGGTAGCGCGGATGCGACCATTTCGGTACGGGAACGGGAAGATGGCTCGAATGATCCTCAACGCTATCTTGTGTCGCTACGTGGGGTCGCGGGACCGATCAGGATAAAGGCTTCCAAAGGGTGACATCCGGAAAATCCTGGAGAAAGCGCGCGGGGAGGGAGGGGGCGACAGGGAAGCTGCTTGGTGCGCGCTCGAGGGGACCGTGCCATGGATGATAAGCCTTGAGGCAAAGATCATGGGGGGGTTTTGCGGGGTAGTTGGTTCGGTCAATTATTCAATTCAGTCGTTCAAAAGTTCGGGGCTCGCAAAGGCTGCGGCTCCAATGGGTGGATGTTGAGAAGGCGGATGTAGGGTGGCAAGCCAAGGCAGCTGAGCGGCAGGTCTCGCACGTATCGGATGCTGTGGAAAGCTTGTCGCCATTCGGATCAAGCCGTCATGACCAGAGAGCTGCAAGGCTATGCAGGGTGGCCACGACAAGAGATCATGGTGTTTTCTTGAGGACCAAAAGCGGGATATCATCAAGCACCAAAAGTAGCGATTCTTCACAAGGGCCTTGGCAGCTGTAAATCGAACCAACATGATTCAGGCTGCGCTTCAATCTCTCCCGAGAGATCCGGAAGTTAATTGGGGCAAGCTGTTTCTTTCCCGGGAAACAGAGTTCGCGAGACGGCTCCCGTGGCGGGTTGGGTTTGAAAATGACCAGGCTGCCTTTCCTCGTCCAACGCGAGGGTTCAGCTGGTAACAGCCACCATGATAGTTTTGGGATTGCATGTTGAGGATTGCAAGTAGATCGAGATGCCCTTGGTACCTTTGGTTCGAGGGCCTGGAATTGAGAGGAGGCATCGCAATCTGGTCATGCTCTTCTGACGCTGGCGGTACGTTGGCCATGGCGACGAACGGCTTCGGTGGAGGTGGTCTCGACATCGAATGGATCATCCACGTTCTCCAAGACAGTCGACGGATGGATGGAGAATCTCCATCAATTTCAAATCACAGATTGTCGGATGCCCAGACGATGCCCAGACGCAAGCAGCAAGAGAGCCATGCTCCAGGTGGGTGGTCGTTCTGGAGATGAAGTTGATGACGCCAAGAGTGGAATGGACACCGGCGGCACTGCGGCTCTTCACTGACACCTGCGGGAGGGCCCCACTTCCCAAGCGAGCCAACTTGGCCAAAAGAACCCCTTCTCATTGGATCATTGGCACGTGATGGAATGTGGATACCAAGATGCACTCTAACCCTGGCCCCAACCCTGACCTTGACCTCGCCCATCCTGGCGGTGACCACGACCTTTCTGACCTCCAACCTTGTCATAATGGTCATCCCCGGCTCCATCTCCGGCAGTGTTGCCGACGCTATGGTCCCTCGACTACCGGAACCACCCTCCAAGCTTCCCTTCGAGCTCCCTACCGAGACACCAGAACGGCTCTAGAATCCATCTACTAGCCCTATGCGTATGCTCCTCCTCGAGCCATCCCAGCTATACCCGTCCGATCTTCGATGCTAGTTCGTCTTTAATCTCCCCGCTCGACTTGCTTCGACTGCTTGCACCCTCAAACGTTATCAGAGAGCATTCGTCCCACAGCCACAGCCATGGAGGGGCTTGCTTGGCTTTCCGCAACCGAGAGAGACGGCACAAGTGCGCCTCCCTCTACACTCTACGTAACGTTCTTTTGAGGATTCCCCGCACCGCATGAGGATCCCCATGGTAACCAAAGTCTATCTCGAAGGCGTCGAGCCCTCGATGTCTGCCATGGTCATTCCCATATAATGAACTCGTCTTCTGCTGTCCATCGTCTGAGGCTGTTTTCTTCTTCAGGCGGATCTTTCTTCTTCTCGTTCTCATTAACTTTCGTTTAGCCCCCAGGCTTTCGCCTATCTCCCCTCTGTCAGGATCCCACTAACCAACAGCTACCCCCTGAATCGCAACACTACTCCCAATCATGGCTCCATCATCGGACTCGGAGGGTGAGAAGCCCCAGGCTACCATCAAGTCTCACGCCGAGGAGCTCAGTGAAGATGAGCTCCAGATGCAGGCCAGTCGCCGAATCGGCAACCCCCTAGCCGGGTTCGACGCTGAGAAACTGTCCAACATGGGCTACACCTACTGCACCTCACATGGCATCACAGAGGAGGAGGATGTACGAGCCTTCCGTCTGGGTGCCGTTCTTGCGGGCTTCCCTGAGGATTATCAGACCATTGAGGGCTTGACCGATCTCGAGCGAGAGTCTGCTGGGAAGGAGATTACTCAGAAATGGAAATCCATCCCAACCAAGCTCTGGTTCGTCGTCTTCGGTAAGTTAGCGTCCATCAACCTAAATGCGATACTTTACTGACGAGGACGAGTCTGCTCCCTCTGCGCTGCCGTCCAAGGTATGGACGAGACTACCGTCAATGGTGCTCAGGTCTTCTACAAAGAGGCCTTTGGCATCGCTAACAAGGACAAACTTCGCGACGCTCTCATTCTCGGCCTGACCAACGGTGCCCCTTACCTGTGCTGCGCCGTTCTTGGTTGCTGGCTGACCGCCCCCCTGAACAACTGGTTCGGCCGCCGCGGTACTATTTTCCTTTCTTGTCTCATTTCCGCCGCCGCCTGCATGGGCCAGGCTCTCACCAATAATTGGCAGACCATGTTTGCTGTTCGTCTCGTCCTCGGCCTGGGTATCGGCCCCAAGTCAGCAACCACGCCCATGTATGCTGCGGAGTGTGCCCCACCGAGACTTCGAGGTGCACTCACCATGCAATGGCAGATGTGGACGGCCTTCGGCATCATGTGAGATTTTACCCTCCGGCCCTTGGCGCTCAAAAACGTTTGCTAACTGGACGTAGGGTCGGATTTGCTGTCGACCTCGCCTTTTTCCAAGTCGCCGATGAGAACCTCAAGTGGCGTCTCATGCTAGGCTCCACCACTGTCCCCGCCCTCATTGTCTGCGCCCTCGCCTTCCTGTGCCCTGAGTCCCCTCGCCACTACATGCGCAAGGGGAAGCACTTGCAGGCCTACCAGTCCATGTGCAAGATGCGCATGACCAAGGTCCAGGCTGCGCGTGATCTCTTCTACGCCAACGCCCTGCTTGAAGTCGAGGCCCGCAAGGTTGGCCACTCTGGCAATAAGCTTGCCAAGCTCTTCAAGGTTCGCCGCAACAGGAACGCCATGATGGCTTCCGAGGTCGTCATGTTCATGCAACAGGTGCGTTCCGTCCACAGTTCGCCCTCCCGGTCATATTATTAACACGTTCCAGTTCTGCGGCGTCAACATCATCGCCTACTACTCTGCCGAGATCTTCATCCACGAGGGCTTCTCCGTCCCCACCTCCCTCGCCGTGTCTCTCGGCTGGGGCACCCTCAACTGGCTCGGTGCCATCCCCGCCATCTTCACCATCGACAAATTCGGCCGTCGCCGCCTCCTGCTTATCACCTTCCCCATGATGTTTGCTTGTCTCCTCTGGACGTCCTTCTCTTTTTACTTCCCTTCCCGCGAGGTCAAAATCGCCTGTGTCACCATCGGCACGTACCTCTTCGCCATTGTCTACTCTCCTGGCGCTGGCCCCGTCCCCTTCACCTACTCGGCTGAAGTCTACCCCCTCGAAGTCCGCTCCCTCGGCATGTCCATTGCCACCGCCACGACCTGGTTCTTCAACTTCGTTCTGGCTTTTACCTTCCCCATGCTGCGCAAGGCGTTCACGTCGACCGGCGCCTTCAGCTGGTACGCCGTGTGGAACCTCGTCGGCTTCTTCCTGACCCTCTTCTTCGTCCGAGAGACCAAGGAGAAGACCCTCGAGGAGCTGGACGGCGTGTTCGACGTGCCTGTCAAGGAGTTCTTCAAGTTCGGCATGGCCGAGCTTGGTTACTTTGGTCGCAGGTGTCTCCTCATGAACGTTGCGTCCCCGACGCCGCCGTACAGGCAGATGGTCGTTTCGGACGGCCAGTCCATGGAGGAGGTGCCTATTCCGTCGTCGAAGGCTTGAGCATTGGTTGCTACGACTACGACATGATAAAGAAGACTGTTGCTAGTTTGTCCCTGATGCACTTGTTGCTGCGGAAGGGCGGAGCAGCAATGGTCACAACCCATGGAATTGTTCTACTCTTCACCCCGAAGCACTTTTTGCTGCAAAGGGGTGTCTGACGGGGTCCTTGAGAGTCCGATTAGAGTATTATATCTTCTTTACGTCGCTTTCCTGCACTTGTTGTTGTGGGAGGGTGTACGACCGGGTTGCAATTTCGATGATCGACAGGCATCGAAGCAAGCGCCTTGCAGTTGGACGAGGAGTGTAGAATAGCGGCAGTGTATACCCCGGGCGAGATGGGAGGATCATTAGCGGTCTGTAAAATCATTCCCTTTGTTAATGCTTAATTTAATGTTTAGTCACCACTGCCCTGTCTAATGCTTGTTTGAGATGTGCCAAAGGTGACCAGAAGTCGATTTGATCATTCCATTAATGTCGGATGCTAAAATATAAACTTAATGACCCGCTCGCTCCAGCCGCTGACGCGATGCAAAAAGACAGAAAAGAGCTATGGAAAAAAGGGTAAATAACGCCATGCGAGGTATCTTCGTCATCAATTCGTTTGTGGCTTTCGTATCCCAGGTCATCATTCATGCAAGGCATGCCCAGCCAAGTACTCAAGCATACTTTGCGCTTCTTCATACAGAGGTCGTATCAGGGCTTATGTGGGATGCATACCTCGATCGAGGCGTCTCTACACTCAGTAGTGGTCAGTACCGCTCGGCATAGCCCCCATTGTGACCCCCATACTCCAGCTTTCGTCTCGGCGTCCCGTTGAGCCTCGTCACCTTGCGCACGCGCACCGAGCGCGCCGACGCCCGCGATGAGGCTGCGGCGACGCTGGGCGTGTGGCTCTCTGGCGTGGCGGTGGACGAGGCGTCGCTCCTTGGCGTCGCGGGCGGCCTTTCTGCGGCGGCGGCGGTGGGGTGCGCTGGAGGGAGAAAGGCGCTGCCGAAGGGGAAGCCGCCGCCGCCGCCGCCGGGGGAAAAGGTGTCGCGGGTGGGGGTGACGAGGGAGGCCGAGGCGTGGGAGAGGGGGAATGGGGCAGCGGAGCTTTCGTATGAGGGGGCGACAGAGCTCTGATACGATGGCGCAATGGAGCTTTGGTACGACGACGCGATCGAACTCTGATACGACGGCGTGGCGGGGTCGAGCGAAGGGTATTCCCGTGAGGGCGTGGCGAAGGCGGAGGACGCCGCCAAGGTGCTGTTGGTCCGGCGGGCGGCACGGCGCTTCTTGAGGTTGGCGTAGTCGGCCTTCCAGTTGGCGATGCTCTGGGCGAGCTCAGCAGCGGCGGGGGTGGCGAGGAAGTCGCGGGGGCACTGGACCTCGATGGCCTTGAGACCGAGGCGGAGGTGAGAGAGGTCTGCGTCTGAGTCGTGGAGCTCGGCCTCGAGGTCGTGGAGGCGGGACTGGAGAAAGATGATGCGCTGGGCGGCACGCTCAGCCCGAGTGACGAGGAGGTCGTGGATGTGCTGAGGAGTGTCAGTTTCCTAGGAAGACGTGGAGCGGAAAAGGGACTGCCCACCTCTGACTCTTCTTGCCGGGCCTTGAGGTTCGTGACGAGGGTGTCGAGTTCGGCGGTAAGCTTTTCAGCCTCAGAGGCAATCTTGAAGGAGTCGACGTCTGGCTTTTTGATGGTAGGCTCAGGAGTTCTGGGACGCTCTGGCCTTGTGGATATGGAGAGACTCGAATAGCGAGAATGCATCCACGTCGAAGAAGGTGAGCCGAAGAAGCTGCCTCGCTCGTCGATGCTGCCTGTGGGCAGACGCGTGAGGTGTGGTCGAAACGGCGCACTGGGCGGATGGCCATCTACGACACGGTCTATCTCATGGACACGTCGATGGAGGAGATCGAGGGTGATTTGATCAGGGACATCGTTTCCCTGTGTGAGTTTCTGGGTGAGCTCAGTGAGACGCTGGATGAGCTGAACCTTGGACCCCTGAGTGGGCTCCTCCTCACCCGAGTCCCGACGACGGCCGACGTGATCGCTCTCTGCATCCCTGTCGGAACCAAGAAGCGGCGTCTCTGGTGTCCTGCCCAGCGAGGCAGCAAGCTGTTTCCCCAACGGCGTGAGCGGTACGATGCCGAGATGGCCCAGGCTCATGGGCGACGGAATGGAAGGGGATGAGATGTGAGGCGGCGGAGTAGTGACATCTTCTCTTCTAGGGGGTTTGCCCAGCGTCGTCTCGTCATCGACATCGACAGTGTCATTGTCATAGTCGTCCTTCTCCTTGAAGTCGAGATAGCGCAGGCCCAACCCGAGTCCTGTGTCGGAGATCCTACTGTCCGACGACATATCCGAGTGTGCCCGAGAAGGGGGTGGATGGGACGGCGCATCGGCCGTTGGAGTGCTAGGGCGCCGGGCGCCGTTCAGCTTTGCTTGGTGGTTTCCACCCGATCGGGTTGGGTTGGATTGGCGTTGAGATGCGGAGCCGAGGGAAGTGGTGATTGATGGGTGAGGAAATCCTTGGTATGAGCCGAAGGTTCCCGAGGGATGAAAAGAGAGGGTTCCGTCGGTTGCAATCTTGTTGCTGTCCTCGACCGACTTGTCCTTGCCTTTTTTTTTTCCTCCGTAAAGGCGGTGGGCGGACGTGGATGGGAGAGAGGGAGGCTGGATGAGGAAGCAGAAGGCTGGTGCTCAAAGTGTGGCGCGTACTGCTGCTGCCAGGCTGCTGCCAGGCCAGAGTTGCATGTGATGCACAGGAATGGAGAGCTTCCCATTGGTTAGTATGGAGAAAAGTGTCCGTGGGGAGCGGGGAGCGGGGAGCGGGGAGCGGTGTTCCAAGTGCCCCCTCTCACTGTGGCTGGTGGTTTCAGTGTGCAGGTCGGGCGATGTCGATTGTACTTCTCAAGCGTCTGGCTCCTTGATCTGATCCTCGGCTTTTCGCGATGTGACGGCATCAGCATGCAGCACGATTTCATCCAAAATGCATCATGCTACCGCTCCGAAATATTCCGTTAATAATGCATGTCGTTCATCCTATTGCTCGAATTCGAACTTCACATGGTGCTACGCTCGGGCGAAAGTTGCGCGAGTGCGCCATTCTGCATCCAGCAAGCTGGCACGCGCTGGAAAAGTGTAGGCTGAACAGACAGCCGCCGTGTACCATGCATGCTATCGTTTGTCCGCATGCGCTCGCTGAAGAATGCTGTCACAGCGGCAGCCAGCATCGAGGAGCCCCCAAGCTCGGCACTCCCCTCTCCACCGTCACCTCCATCCGGGCATGACCCCACTCCACCAGGCGTGGGCATAAGCATGGGCCAGGGCCATCAGCATGGCACCCCAAGATCCCCAAGGCCCGAGCTGCAACAAGCCATGGTGGTCACCAGACGAGTCCACCTACCCAAATCCAGTCACCACCATTTCCAGACCTCCAGACCTCCAGACCTCCAGAACTTCAGACCGTCTCTCCTACACCTTTCCTGCCTCATCTACAACACCATTGCTGTCTCCTCTTCGTGCGCGACTCGCTTCCGTTTATTCAATTGATTATGCCGTCCCCATTTTAACATTGCACCACTCTCTCCGTTGTCTTGCTCTCTCGCTCCGACCGCCCGCTCGCCCGTCCGCGCTTCGAAGCCTTGTCCCATGTCCTGCGTCATAAAGCCTCGGTAAAGGCGCCCGTCCCCTTGACCGAACCGCGGGGTCACTCCAAACAACACACCAAATCTCGAACCACCTAGCACGCCACCTTTTCAGACGACGAGACTCTCTGTTACATTCGAAAGAAACACCTAGACGGCAATTGATCGCGTCGTCCCACCTGGCGGGCCACAACCACCGCCCCAGTTCATGATCACGCGCCACCCTCGCATCTCTCTGGGCCAGCCCTAAACCGCCCATCATGTCGTGGAAGAAGACCGAGGGGCTGATGAACACCATCAAGCATTATGCCAGTTTTCCCGCTACCGGCGTCAGCTTGCGCCAGATGGTCCAGTTCGGCGAGAGACCCTCTACCGGTTCGTCTTCCCGCCGACCCTCGGACGTTCTGAGCAGCTCCCCTCCTCCCGATCACCAATTGCTAACAACATCCGGTCGCCTACAGGAACCCTTTTCCGCGCCTCACAGTTCCTTGCCGAGGAGCTTCCCATCCGCCTCGCCCACCGTGTGCAAGAACTTGACGAGCTTCCCGATGGCCTCAACGAGATGCCGTCGGTCCGCAAAGTACACGACTGGTACGCGCAGTCGTTCGAGGTATGCGGCGCCCTCCCGCTTTGGAAACCTCGAAAAGATCATGTGACTGACTGACTTTTCTTTCCCTCCCTCAGGAGCTCACAACCCTCGCTCGACCCGACCTCGGAAAAGAAGTGCGAGAACGGCTTATGAAACCCGGCAAGAAGTTCGGCAGGACATCCGCCATGCTGTCCGAGACGACAAGAAACCCCAGCATAGAGGACGGCCAGTACAGCTCCATTTCACACTCCAACGGTAACGGTAACGGCAATGGCAATGGGAAGAAGACATCCGCCGCCGCGAGGAGATACTTTGCCATGGTCGATGACTCGGGCAACTGGCCCGCCGAGCTCAGCCTCTACAACGAAAAGTTCGCCAAGACACTGCACAACATCAAGAGACGCCACGACGGTGTCGTCACCACTATGGCCCAGGGCATACTCGAGTACAAGCGCAAGAGGCAGCGTATGCAGATCGATCACAACATCCAGTCCTTCCTAGACCGCTTCTACATGTCCCGTATCGGTATCCGTATGCTCATCGGTCAGCACATTGCTCTGACGGACCAGAGCCATCACCGCGACCCCACCTACGTCGGCATCATCTGCACCAAATGCAATATCCAGGACCTCGCCCAAGAGGCCATCGAAAACGCCAGATTCGTCTGTGAGGACCACTATGGCCTCTTCGAAGCCCCTAAGATTCAACTCGTCTGCAACCCCAACATCAACTTCATGTATGTTCCCGGCCATCTGTCGCACATGCTCTTCGAGACCCTCAAGAACTCGCTGCGAGCCGTCGTCGAGACGCACGGCCAGGACAAGCAAGAGTTCCCCCTGACAAAGGTCATTGTCGCCGAGGGCAAGGAGGACATCACCATCAAGATCACGGACGAGGGCGGCGGCATTCCCCGCAGCGCCATCCCCCTCGTCTGGACGTACATGTACACCACCGTCGATAGCACGCCCAACTTGGACCCGGACTTTGACCAGAACGACTTCAAGGCTCCCATGGCCGGTTTCGGCTACGGCCTGCCCATCTCCCGTCTCTACGCTCGCTACTTTGGCGGTGACCTTAAGCTGATCAGCATGGAAGGGTGCGTTCCTTTCTTCCCCCTCTCTAATTTCTAGCACTGTTCAAACGGCTAAAGTCTTGCAGATACGGCACGGACGTATACCTCCACCTGAACCGCCTTTCCTCCTCTTCGGAGCCCCTCCAATAGCAATCAGCAGTCATGAGGGACGGCCGCCTCTCCGCCGCCTCCCGAGGATTGACGCTGCCGCTGGTCGCTCGGTACCGGATCCATAAGAGGCTCAAGGACCTCGAAATCACGGAGCGCCGCCAGGTCGGCGACGCCCAGGACCTGCTAAACCGCCACGGCGACGCGTCTACCAGCAGCGGTGACTTTGGGTACTTCAGGAACGACGCCTCAGAGCTGTAGACCCCGGTCGCTCTCTGAGGTGCGGCAGCGATGACATGGAATCGCTGCGGCGTTTGTTTTGTTGGGTTTGTCTGGCCATGTTCTTGGGTTGCGAGCCTCATTGGGGTTGGGATAGAACCTTGCATATGGGTACAGGGTCAGAGACGAGACTTAGGCGTAGGTTTGTGGCCCGCGCTCAGTCTACATTACATCATGAAATCATCATGCCACTTTGACCAGACAGTGCATGAGAGAGAGGGCAACACTGCAGATTACTACGGGCGGAAGGGAGCGAAATGATGGACAGAACCTCGCGGCACGAGGGTTAAAGGTGGAGAGAGGCGAGCCCGATTGGCAACCGATACAAACACTTTGTACGGACGGCTCCGGACGGACGGAGCTGAGGATCCATCGCCAACGCCCGCCACGACGATGTCATTTAGCAAAAGAGTAGGAAGGTTTAGGGACAGCGCGCTGTAGGAAGCTGCTGCGCGAGGTCAAGCATCGTCACGACGACGGTTATTCACGGGGTGTGGCGTTTTTGGCAATTCAGGTCTCTCGTTATCATTCTCTTGCTAATGTAGCTTCAAGTGCATCGATGTCTGTCTGGTGTCGCTCGCATTGGCCGTCGAGCTGAGGCACCTTTCCGGGTAAGGTTCACATCCAGTCCCAGCAATTCAGGGGCCAATGGCGCTTCAAAGCCATGTGCAACTCCCAACGCTTATTGACGTCGAAGTGCCATATCCATGGCCCTCCCAGGCTTTCTCTCAACCTTACCCGATTTATCTCGGTGAGCCGGATCCGCCGCACCTCTTTACATGACGTCCTCGTCATCCGAGTGCTCGCAATCAAAATTGTATATGATCTTCTGTTCGGAGATATCCATTTTGCTGAAGCCGTTCTGGAGATCATCGGCATCACTCTGGCGGTTCTGGGCAGTTTCACGAGACTACACAATGTTAGCACAAGCATCATGGCAGCGTTTCTCAAGGACTCACGAAACCCCTTGCAAAGCCGCCGACGAGCGGAGTCGGAAGCTCCTGGGCCGGGAGGGTTCTGAAAAGCGAGTCGCCGCCGTCGGAAGTGGAAGGCGGAGGCATGGGCCGAGTATGAAGAGCCCCGGTGTTGTCCCAAGCGTTATAGAAGGGCTGATTCGCGCGCTCCTGCCTGAGGGTGGTGGCTGTCGAGATGCTGTGTACGTCTGACTGCGCAAGTCGGCTGTCGCTGCGCTTGCCCCATTTATCGCTACGGGCTGTCTGTCGTCCGGTGCTTGAGGAAGGGCCTCTGAGGTGAGAAGGCACGCCGGATGTCTGGGCGGGCTGAGCCACTGGGTCTGCCTTCTTCCGGACTTCCTTGGCCTTGTAGTACTCGTTGGAGGACAGAACTGTCGCCTGGTCGGCGGAGCGGTTCTGCTGCGGCGTCATGAGTCCGGAAGGTTTCGACGAACCTGACTCGGAGAAGACCATGAGATTTTTGGCGTTGCCGCTGGCCTTGACACAAGAGGCCCAGCGCTCGCGAGTTTTCGATATGTCCTGGGTTGAGGTGCCTGCGATAGTTGAGTCGTGCGTGATGGAAGCTGGGACAGAAGTATTGGGCACCTCCGGAGAGGGTGGTCGGGCACACCGTAGATGCGGGGGGACCCATTCAGCGGTTTCCTCAGAGCTGACATCGCTGCCCATGCTGGCGGTATCGCTATGGGCCTGGTTGCTCAGCAGGTGGGGGGGTGCGCGGCGGCTCACGAACTCACGCGGCGTTGTGCTGACGCTGGGCGCGGTGATGGACGCCGCGTTGTTCTGGGAGGAAGGCATCTCCGACGAGTCGTATCGGAACGAAGTGGCCGCCATGCCAGTGACGGGAGCCAGGAGCTATGGCGGATGTTAGAATATGGAATCGTTCCTACACTACCTTAAGCGTTGCTTACCTCGTCGTCGTCGTCATCGTAATCACCCAAGCCTGTATAGTCGGCGTAGGCTTCAGGCATCATTGGCAGTTTGATGTCTAGTTGTTGTTCGTTGATATCTCGTTCGTGAAACGGGGCAGCAAGGGGAGCACTGCCATTCTCGGCATGCTGGGTACTGATCCAATTTTGGCACTGAATGCAGAGCTGTACACAAAATGTCTCGAGTAAGCTCCGGACTCTTGAGGGAATGTTACCGATTTAAGGGGCTGGACTCACGATGGCTCCCTTGGAGCGGGTCGATTTTGAGAAGGAGTTCAGGGGAAGAACGCGACCGCATGGTCCGTTGCACTTGGCCTCTAGGGCAGGCTCACCACTGTGAATTCGACAAATCATGCCGCTCTTCGCCGGGTTGAATCTAGGCTTGAGAGCCATCTTCTGAAACTTCTTGGAGAAACCCTCGAGTGGTTTCCATTCCCCGCCTATGTCGCAACGGAAACTGTGAAGGAGCGATCCGTCAGTATACTGGAAGAGAAGGTAGCTATTTCACCAGACTCACGACTTGGGCCCCACGCTCTGATTCCCTCCAGTGTTATTTCTACTATCAGAAGGCCTATTCAGTCCGTTAGTGATCAATCATCTCGGTTGCTCTAAGAGTCAAGGCAGGATGCGTACCGGCCGCCACGCTGCGAGGAATTGGGGTTCGACATTGCGTCCACTTTGCCCTCGAGTGCTTGGGATATGGGGCGTATCTCTCGTCGAGGCAAATAATGACGGGCGAATCTGGGATGAGGTGGGATGAGGTTGCAAGGAAGAGAACTGGATACCGTTCGGAAGAAGAGACTGGCCACCAAGGGATACAACAATAGCTTGAAGTAAGGTAGGTAGGAAAATACATGGGTGGAAGGTCAATGAATCAGGTCCCAGATGAAGCGCAAGTTGAAGTCGGGCAGGAGCAACACGCTTTGGAGGCAACGACTATTGTGATACCGAACAATAGCCAACGGGGGCAGCTGCCTCAGTCCGAGGAAGTGCCCAGCTGCCTGCCTTACACCCAGTAACATCCGTTTTGTCAATTATTTACTCAAATGCAACGAATTGGAGCCAAAAATTGAAAATACTTTGATAAGATCACTGTGTTTTTTTGGGTACTATGTCCATATCCTCATGGTGAGGGAAGCGACACGAAGGGGCTCTATGAGGGTCATCCGGATGGACCGCACTTGATGCGAAAAAGATCTTATTCCGACTCGACGGCTCGCTGCTGGGCTGGTATGGAACATTCGAGCATCGAATTGACACGCATGTCAGCTGAAGGCCTGGTTTTTGGGTGCATTGAGCTTCGGTATTTCAGTGCTAGAGTCTGGCATCTACACTTCAAAAGCCGCGCTGGAAATCAGTCATCAACTTCTGGGCCTGCAACAGAACGCTCAACAATGGACAAGTGCAGGCCATTCGCACTGATATCTTGGACCAGCAGATATATTGGCAACCCCTCGGTGCGAAAAGCCTCGTTAGAGGCCGTTTATTCGTGAAGTCGCATTCTTAGAAGCGCATGCTGGCCAAGGCTCAATGTCTTGATCATCTTCAAGTACAAACGTTCGAAGCCCCACCACAACAGCCCAGACTGCATATTCTACGAGATGTACATCCGAGTCGACACATGGCGGCGACCGCTGAGGTGTCAAGTCTTGAGTTGACGAGTCAGCGGCCTGTCCACTCGTGGTTCCGATCTAATCTGCCAAACGCAATGATGGAAAGAGCTCACCGCTGTTCAACCATACGACAACGAGCGAATTCACCGCTCCTCACAAATCATGGCCGATGCCATGACCACGGTGCCACAGCTTCGCCCGCCCATGTTCATTAACCGCAACCGACATACTGTGGTCTCGCTTCGGTTCACCTCGGTACGAGATCGGTCTGCGTGCGTGTATTCAACCAAGTTTATTGGAGGCGTCGCCAGCGATTGATTACTTTAGACACCAACCACGGTTGCACCCGAGCCGGGCCGCCGGAGCCGCTGAGGAGGCATCAAGAGACAGCCCTCACCACAATTACCATACCTGTCAACCTGCAAATCACCGGAGGAGCGCTGTCCACGGAACTATGAAGCTGTGCCACGATTGGAGAGCTGATGCGTGAGACTGTCGCACAGGTGAAGATACATTCACAGGTCGCTGGACATGCATTGCGGTTCACCTTTACAGGAGTCTGAGGCGCCAGACCTCGGATCCTTCGCTGACCGGGCCGTTCGGCGAAATGGGGTCTATCGTATTGGTCGTGTGACTGTGCGGTGTAAACTCTGTTAACAAAAAGCCTTAACGGAATTCCTGGTTGCTTTACACACCAAACGAAATACTGGTCGCTCAATTCACCGAGACAACATTAGATACGGTTCTCACAGTTGGACCGACACGAATAGGACACCATCACATGACGGAGATCACAGTGCCCAACTGTGGAAACGTTTTTGCAGATTGTAAGCAGGAATGCTGGAACGTGAATGCCCAGAAACAGTTCGGACTACCTACCCTGGTTGCCTGTTTGCCTTCAGATCCGAACGGCCGCGAAACCTTGTTGTTCCTTTTCCAATTTCATCCATCTGATGCGGATCACCCAACGGCAGCACCGAGGTGACCTTGTCCAAGCCACAATGCGGTTTGCCAATGTAGCCGCTCAATATGCAAAATAGAGCTGTGGGACAGGCGGTGATGACCGTCGCAAATACCTACCCTGGATTCGGGGATACTCACATTGGGTCAAGGCTTTGGTGGGACATGCTCTCCCGCTATTGCTTGACAGCCACTTGCGCCGGACGCGCTAGCACTATGGCAATTCATGCTGCTCGGCATGGATGCGTCGAGACCATCTCTGAAAGGGTCCCTGTCGGCGGGGGCATGACAATACCAACGACGGGGTTACGAATCATATGGCATTGATTCTGGTTTCCTTGAAACGCCTGGCAAGCCGCGGAAGCTACCTTTCCACCTCGGGGAGCTGGGGAGCAGCAACAGGAGCGTGTTTGAGATCAGCGGTGCAGCGGTGGAGTGAAGAGGGAACGGGAGGGCGGCTCGAGCCCGCAGCTGGTGTCCGTGTGCCCCTGTTCACCGTCCGCTGGCTTGGCTGGCCAGTATCGTCTTGAGTAGCCAGTCCCACCGTCCCACAGCTGTCATTCCAACAGGACAAGTCGGGGATGATCCGGCGCGAGATAGCGGGAATCTTGGGGGCCGCCTCGGGCGCGGGGGCAATCGGGTATGGCGTCCGTTGGCCATGGTATCAAGCACCGTCTCAAGTACTTGTGGGTAAGGGTGGTCGAAGGGTTCTGTCCATGCCCCTCCGCTTCGGAACGTGATGAGAAGAGACCGAGGGGGGGGGAAGCCGGGCTGCTTTAGCAAGAGATGAGCAACAGGGGAGAGGCAGGAGAGGCTTGAAGAGATGGAAGGACGGATCCTCGAGGCATCTTTCGGTCTCCCGCCAAACCATTGCTGGGCAACACGCCCGCAAGTAAAAGTTGTCCCAAGGATCCCGCCAACCGTGGAGACCTGCATGCCTTCAGATGTTTCTTCCGACGGTGGTGGAAGGCCGGAGGGGCTCGAGGGCCGCCAACAGGATCGATCCAATCCATCTGATCTCAGGCACTTGCGCCCACTGGTTCGGTCGGTACCAACGGTTCCCTACCACGGCACCAGGACTCCCTGCCAGGATTGCCACTTCGCTGCCGAGATGAGTGCAACGTGGGAGAAGGTTGGTCGTAGGACAAAGTGTCATCGGGGTGGCCAACGACGACTCATTGCAAAATCGAGGCAACATTCCAGTGCTGAACCAGTGAGGGTTGGCTCACGTACGAGTCAAGTCGAACCGGCCGAGTGATGACGGAGGATTCATCGAGGTCTTAGAGCACACCTTCGTGGTGTTGGGGGCGTCGAATGGGCGGAGATCCCTATTGGAGTTGAGGTTAGAAGCGTGCGGTTGGCGTTTGAGCACGCCCCTTCTCCCTTCTTTTTCTTTTGCGGCAGGCCTGGTGCCGTTTCATCATGGGCGGGCGACGATTGCTATGCCCTTTCAGCACTTTCAGCATCGTCGCGGCGGACTGGATACTCGCGGGGGACCTCCAATTGAGGGACAGAGCACACTGACCTGCCAAGACACAATTGATCGAGACCAGAAACACAGTCCTCGGCCCAAGGCACTCAACTCTCATCTATTTGCGGTAGACGAGCAGCAATCGACGAGGCATATTGTGGCAGAAATGACGAGTCTGACAACAACCACCGACTGCGCCCTCTACGTCGAAATTGACTCTTGGTCTTGGTCCTGGTCCTGGTCCCAGTTTTGGTCCCTCGTCCCACCGAGTCATCCCATCTCGATGTCCCTTCTCTGCCGATCAGGAACATCTGCAATCAGTGCTGTGCGGCCCAGCCCAGTGTGCGGGCAGAGACAGGACGGAGGGGGATAGCGCCAAATCCTCCCGTGTTCCTGAATTAGTGGCACTGGAGCTGGGGATCTGGGAGCTGGGAGCTGGCAGCTGGACCTTGGGCGCTGGATAAAAGCAACTGATACGCAGTATCTTCAGGGGACTTGCCCCTAACAGTAGGCAACTGCAGATGGCTGTCGATCCGATAGCTTGGCTGGTCGCCTTCGCCCCGGCCACCTGGGCTCAGGGCTCAGGGCTCAGGGCTCAGGGCTCATCATTGCATTCGTGGGCCAGCCTGGACGAGCTGGCGTGGTGTGTCACCTCCTCGATGATGTGGGCTCTGCGTGGACACGATGATGGACAAGTATGGAGCACAGGGGTTGGATGAACGATGGAAGCCAGCTCACCTAACGCAGAGGTCTGGGATACAGTACCTCACAGGTACCAAGTATGGAGCGCAGCCAGTTTTTCCGACCGGCTGGAAGAACGGATCGTCTCGAAAAGGGGCCACATTAGGCATAGCGCGCTGGTTTTGACGTGGCACAAGAAGGAGCTTATGCAAGGTTTATGCTACCTCGCCTCAGTCAATCCTCCCTCTCCGCTCTCCAGTGAGAGGTCTTGCGGGCGTATGTCGTGGCGTGGATTTATGCATTTGCATAAGCAAGGGGCAGGCAGCACCAAGGGGGTGGTGTTTGAGGCAAGACCCTTGCTTCCTTCCATTCCGTCCGTTCTTTTTCTTCTCATCACTGCCAACCGTGTTTGCTCAGGCCAGTCCGCGTCACCTCGTCCCTTCCCCGAGCGATGCCATCACGTCACGTTCAGTCCACTCCGGCTAACAGGTTTCCACTGGAGCAATAACGATACGGCGGCGGCGGCGGCGGCGGCGGCGGCAGTAAGCATAACGGGTCGTTTCTTCTGTCACTAGTTCCGGTTTCCAGCCCCCTCCGTTTCTTCTTGTCCAGCGTTCCTTCTTTCCTTCACGGGACGGGCGAACGGGAAAGGTGACAAATGATGGATGGACCAGCGGGATAGTCCCTAACGTAGGTACCTTTAGGTAAGGTAAGGTAGATAGGTACGGAAGGCAGCTGGTAGAGGGAATCGCAGCCGTTAAGTCTGTCCCCCGCCGCCCGCAAAAACCAGGGGCCAGACTGAGGACGCGACGAAGGAAAGTGCTTCTTTTTCCCAGCCAATACGCCCAGGCATTTCCCTCATCACTATCACCAATACCATCACCATCACCTTCACCATCACACTCTACCCTGGTCATATCAACTTCATAATCAACACCGCACCGCGGTCCTGGTATCCTGAGGTTCTACCCCTCTCCGCTCAAAGGCATAAGGACGCCGTTCTGTTCGATTCATGCAATAACTGCTTCTTCCACCAAATCCAGCTTTCCCCTCATTCCTCAGCTTCCCCCCTTTCTCACAGCGTCAGATCACCACGTCGACCGTGAGGACGTGTGCACCGCATTACTCGCGAAGTCCCTCCTGCTACAAGCAAGAAAAAAAACGAAGACCCTAGGGGCGGGAGTCTCAAGTACCTGTCAAGTACTTCGCACCCCGGCCGCAGGCGAAGCAAGAAAGCACTCTGCGCAGACACGTACTCCTGGCGTACCTCGCCGCGTGTCAATCGCCGACCTTCTAGCGTGCATCGTCCACCCAGCGACGCCTGAAGCTCCGTCCATCCCGCCCCATCCTCGAATAAGGCTGCAGCAAATCGCACTCAGGGGGGGAGGGGTCTGCTCCATTTTACTTGTACGGGTCTTGAGTCCCCTGGATCCCTCCGGCTGGCCTGTTTAACCGTCGCGACTGTCTGCTGCACCTGGGGTACGGTGGTGCGCTGGCATCGAAAACATCAAGGGGGTTCCGCCGTCTCGTCCCCGTCTCCTGTCTCCCTGAGAAGTAGCGCGCCCTGTCAAGACGGCCTGTTCCTTCCAGCCTGTTCCTTCCAGCCTGTCCCGGTTCCTCTCAGGTACCTCGATCTCCACCACAACACCAAGCCGCCAACATTCATCCAGCTCTCTCTTTTGCCCTCTCCTCGGACTGGCGGTGCCTGCATCGAGCTGCATTCCTGACCGCATCGCCCCATCAGCGTCTCCTTTTGGACCTGTGCCGACCAAGCTCGCTGGCCAAACAGCATTGCCTTTGGCAACGCCTACCGAACACCCCGGGCCACTGTGCAGCAGCCCATCCAGAAACAGTCGTGTGGTGCCCAAAACCCAACGGGGCGCCCTCCCAATCCGTCAAATCCTCACCCTCCTTGCTCGACCCCTCGACCTCTCTCTCAGTCATCCCCTTCCTCCCGCTCTGCTACTGACACCAGGTTGTTAGCCCAGCGTCAGCCGACCTTTGCCAGCCATTCTAATTCCATAATTTGTTGACTGGAAAGCAACCAGCCCTTCTGCCAATTCTAAATGCTCCAAGCAAATCAAACGGCAGAACCCACCAGAGAGATTTTCTTTCAGACCCTGGCCCCGGCGCAAATTGGCTGTGAGAGACGCCCGAGTGCCGCGGAGCCTTAGCGAAATTGGGCTCCCTGCTCATCGCCGCTCGACCCCCCCCGGATTCACCTTTACCTTCATGCTAAGGGCAGGCTCCTGGCCTTCTCGAACAGCACATGGCATAGGAGTCGGCTCCTCACCCCAATCGAAAAGAAATCACCCTCTAGAGCCCACCCTGTCGTGTTCCAACTTGTTGGCTCTCAGGTTCCCAGGTTCCCAGCGAGTTCCATCCCCTCCTCCACCGTCCTCGCCGCGTTTCGTCACCTGTCATTCCTCCTCGAACACCACTCCCGGAAGAACGCGACACGCACAGTCGGCATTGTCCTGCAGTGCATCCCCCACAGCGACATACGTCCTGATCGTCACCCTCACCTTCTGCCTGTCTTTCCAAGCAAAGTAGCCTCGATTGCCTGTCTGCTCTGCGAGTCTCGGACCCCTCCTCTCAGTTCACAGAACTTCACGCCGTGTGGACGACACGACATTGTACACAGGATCCTTCTCTGTTAAGGTATCATCGACGCCTGAACTGGAGACCTTCCCTGGAGGATCCATCCCCGATCGACTGGTTCTGGCTCGAGCGTTCCCTGACCCTGGTCGGCCTCCTTTTCCAACAATATCAACCTTGCCAGACCCTCTCTCTTCTCGGGAACACATCATTCATTCACCTCAGTCATTCCTTGTCATCAGCCCCCATTCATCAGTCCCTGGTTTCGCTCTCTCATCAGTCCATCCCAGCAACACATCTCCCACCAACTCTCTGCCCATCTACCGCAGTCAAACAACTTCCGCTCCTTTCGACGTTAGACGCAAGACTTATCATTTACCTCTATAACGTCTACCACATCTTCGCCATATACCGACTCTGGATCTGGATGCTCCGGCAATTGAAACAAGCTCTTGAACGGAGCTCCTAGACAGGCTGCAGCAATTGGAACGGACCCGCTTACAGCCCGTCGAGCTGAGGCACCCGTCCTGGCTGACAAGCCCGACACAGCAAGAACGCACCCGCAAAATACCAAGCAAAATGACGGTTGCACATGATTTGACCCATCGTGGGTTGTCCTCGCAGGGCGCTAATATGGTCGCTCTGGAGGATCGATTTGAGGTCTTGAAGGAGATCGGCGATGGTAGCTTCGGAAGTGTGGCTCTGGCCAGAGTTCGCAGCGCCGGTGCCCATGTGGCTCGCCGTGGCACAGTGGTATGTCATGCTCGCAGTGTGCGTTGAAACGCGTTCGTTTTCCTAATAGTCTCAATCTAGGTTGCTATCAAGACGATGAAGAAGAGCTTCGAGTCTTTCAGCGCCTGCTTGGAGCTTCGCGAGGTCGTCTTTCTTCGCACGCTCCCCCCCCACGCCCACCTCGTTCCCGCCCTCGACATCTTCCTCGACCCTTATAGCAAGAAGCTCCACATCGCCATGGAATACATGGAGGGCAATCTCTATCAGCTCATGAAGGCGCGCGACCACAAGGTCCTGGATAACTCCAGCGTCAAGAGCATCCTTTTCCAGATTATGCAAGGTCTGGAACACATCCACGCCCACCACTTCTTCCACCGCGACATTAAGCCCGAGAACATCCTGGTCACCACCTCGGGTCATCAAGACTCTTCTGTCACGTCTTTCCGCCGCTACTCCGCCCTTGTCACACCACCATCAACACCTCCCAATTACACGGTCAAGATCGCAGACTTTGGTCTCGCTCGCGAAACCCACTCCAAGCTTGCCTACACAACGTACGTATCAACAAGATGGTACAGGGCTCCCGAAGTCCTGCTACGGGCCGGCGAGTACTCTGCGCCTGTCGACATCTGGGCCATCGGCGCCATGGCTGTTGAGGTTGCCACTCTGAAGCCGCTTTTCCCCGGTGGAAACGAGGTCGACCAGGTCTGGCGTGTGTGCGAAATTATGGGCAGCCCGGGCAACTGGTACAACAAGACGGGTGGCCGCGTTGGTGGAGGCGAGTGGCGAGAGGGTACCCGGTTGGCCGGAAAGCTCGGATTCTCCTTCCCCAAGATGGCGCCGCATGCCTTGGACACGATCCTTCAATCACCGACATGGCCTCGCGAGCTGAGTCATTTCGTCACATGGTGTCTGATGTGGGATCCCAAGAACAGGCCTACGTCCGCTCAAGCACTGGCTCATGATTATTTCATCGACGCGGTCGACCCCCTTCGACCCAGGTCGTCGGCCTCCAGAATGCTGGGAAGGAAGCAATCAGACCTCGCCCGCGGCAAGGACTCAACGGCATCGACCCCCACCTCATCCAAACCTTCGTGGTTCCGCAAGTCTCTCATCGGTCGATCCGAGACAACCGACCTCGCGAGTGCTCAACTCGCAGGAAAGGAAAACCCAGCTCCTCGGCCCGCCCCGGTCCACGCATCAACCACCAACGAAGTTCCTGTCGCGAAGACCCGTCCTGCTGCTGGCAAGCGAAGCACATGGACTAACGGTCCGTCCAATGTTGCGCCGATGCCAATCTTGCCAACCATCAGGCCCATCTCGCCGTTGTCCGATGCTGTCACGGCACAGGCTAGCAACGGTTCTTACAACGATGCCTACGCGAACGGCAACAGCCGGACTGTTCAGATCGATGGAAAGCCTGTCAAGGTCAGCCGGCAGCTATCGGTCGCGTCCAGCACAAACAACTACGCTGAGATCCACCGCCAACAAGCTGAGCGGGCTCTCAATGGCAACTCGGGATTGGCTTCTCCACCGAGCGGTCAGAAGGAGGGCTTCTTTTCTCACTTGCGCAAGCGTGCTCGACGATTCTCTGGAAGACACCAGACTCCGATCTCGCCAACGCATGACTCGATCGATGCGCAGGTTGGATGTGGACCTTGGAACAGCAACAGGTCTTCCATGGTGATTGACCAGTCCCCGCCGCCGCCGCCCAAAGCCGATACGTATGAGTCGCTCGACAGGGCTCTGAGAGATGTTCAACAGCACCGCGAATTGCACGCACCTGTACCCCCTCAGCACATGTCGCCCACCAACAATCTCAAGAGGCACCACTCGCTGCCGAAGCACAGCCAGCCGCGCTCGGTCGATAACCTGATGATGGCTGCGCGCGGCGGCGGCCCCATCTCGAGTCGCACCCGCCGCGCCCAAGCCACGCAAGGTGTTCATCAGTACGAGGCCCCCGATGAAGAGGACGAGCTGTTGGATGAGGTTCTCAACTCGACACATCGAGCCATGAAGCGTATGGAAAAGGACGGCAAGCCTGGACTGCGGCAATCGGCCAGCAACATTGGCATCTCGAACCCGTACCCGACGCCGTCGCCATCGGGCAGCGGTAACGCAGCGGCCTTCGGCGAGGGCGCGGTGACGCCCAAGCCACTCGACCTGAAGAAGAACCGTAACGCCGAATACAAGTGGCCTACGCCACCATACGAGGAAAGCGAGTGGGCAGCCTCCGCTTCGGCAAGCATCTGGGCCGCCGGCAACCGATTCTAAAGGATGATTTATTTTCTGGGAGGGACTTTTTCGCATGGTTATACGGCATGTTCAGCAAAAAAAAAGTTTCGTGTTTTACCTCTCGGCATTTGGCAAGGAGTTTGGGGGAGCGGCCGGATACCAACCACGTTGCTGCTCAGTCGTCTGACCAAGGACGACGACCATTGATTTTCCGTTGCTTCTGGATCTTCTGCGGCATCATTTTCTTTGGGGACCACAAGAAATGGTCCCCCCATTTTTGATTCTTCGACACGTTCGATACCATCTCACCTGACAGTCGATCCGCTTGAGCGCGCATCCACTCCTTTGTTTTCTATCTTTTCCTCTCATCGGTTTCCGAAAATACCCCTATTTTATAGACTGAAACGGGCGATTCCCCATTTTATACAGCGGCTCGCCCAAACCGGGCATTTCCTTTGTCAGAGAATCCGACCGGAGCAGGGCGTCCCTCGTCGACGACGATCGACATCATGGCCATTGGCAGATGGTGGGAGCAAGGAGAGGAGAATGTGCCAACAGATGTACAAAACAAAAACAAGACCTTCATTCTTCCTGGGATACTGCGGGCTGGACACGACAGGAGTCTGGCAAGATTGGAGGTCCTGCTGAACACCGCGAGGCGGGAGGCAGGCAAGGCGGTGGAATGACCATGGCACTGTACATTTGGATGTTACATCTACTTGCTTCAGAGACTACATTGGTCTGTGGTCATGATGGGAAGTGATCGGGATACCTAGCGCAAATGGGCTGTATTTACGAGGGTGGTTTCGCCCAGCCATACCTAATAAGTGGGAGAAGCCACTGTAACGATGATGACTGCTCTCCCTATGTGTGCATCTCGTGCTGAGCCTTGATCGTTGCAGATGATGGCCAGTGGGGAAATCCAAATGGCCAGCAAGAGGAAAGTCGCAGCCGCCACGCGGAGGTTGTGAGCAGGTGACACAATGTCTGAGGAAGGGACACGGGATCCCGTGGCAGGCGGACGCCGTTTGTGCCGCTGATTGGCATTGGGGGCTGAGCAGCTCGGGGAAGCTCAGCGGGGGGATGGGATGAGCGTCTAAAGTGACGTGGTGTGGTGTGGTATCCCAATGTACCGGACAAGTCACTCCGCGGCACGATCGATCTCGTCACGATCGTAGCGCCTCGATCCTCTGCATCGTGTCTTTCATTTCTGTGGCTGGGCGCATTCGTATGGTGCGGGTATTCATCGAGTATACTCTAGGTTGATGTTCCCTTCGGGTTCTCGGCGATGGAGGCGGTCGGTCCATTGTCTAGAGCTTGTCTCAGAGCATGAGAGATGTAAGAATCGTGTGTATTGGGATCCTGCGGGACGACCACTCCAGCGATGGGCAGACGTATATCATGCCCTGGCCGAGGCCCGACTTTGTTGATGTCTGCGACGTACTCCGTGTCTCAGGCCGGGGAGAGGGGGAGGGAGGGGGGAGTTCTCTCTCTTGGTCCGACGGAGGTATGTCGGCGGAACTCACTCTGAGGGACATGTCCCTTCCTGCGTGCTCCTTCTCCGGGTCGAACCCGACCTCGAATACGCTGGTGGTCAGCCATTCCTTGTCCGGTCTGACCGCTTCCCTCTTGGCACACATGGCGAGCATGGAGAGCAGTCTCGACGACGGATTGGCATGGACTTGAGCGCCGTTGATGCCCTCGTCCTTGAACACCAGCTTCTCCGAAGCACGGATTGCGACGTCTGCCCACACTGGTAATAAAATTATTTAGCGATGAACTGGGTATGCAGAGGAATATCCCCGACCGGTCCTCGTCACACAGCTAGCCCTCCGGCAGGGCAGCAAACCATTGCACGTGAAAAAGGCATGTGTCACCACCAGAACCTACAGCCGTGGGTGAATGATGTGTATACTTTGTATTCAAGACTACGACAACCATCGATCAACCAACATTACCACTCAACCACTCAACCACTGCTCAACCTCATCACACCCATCATGGATCATGCGTCGTCGACGCTGAAGGAGTATCGCGCCTGCAGAACGTACGGCCCATCTTCCGGACCGAACACCTGCCTCTTCTCCCTCCCCCACTCAGGATGGTTAATCCCGTCAATCCAGTCCTGTACCTCCAGCACAACACATCCATACTGCGGGATCACACGCGGGAAAGCATCGGTCCCCTGCGTCTTCTTGAGAGGAATCGTCCCGTCCTGCTGCGTGCAGCTGTACACCTGCAGCGCCTCCTGTTCCGAGAAAACCTCGACGGCGATGCCCGACCACGGCGACGACAAGCGCGCGACGTAGCCCGAGGCGCGCCAGTCGTAACTGCCCAGCGCCTCACGGTTGACGGTGTAGCAGTTGTCGTAGCCCGTGCAGCTCGTGCCGCAGTTGCCCTCGAGCTCATCGCTTGTGGCGTTGGCGCCCATGCTCTTCGGCGCGGACCAAAAGTCGTTGACCGAACCCTTCTCGTTGGCGAGCACCTCGCCCGTCGGGATGAGGATGCCGTCGACCCCTATCCGCTGCCCGCTGTACGGCAGGTGCAGAACGTGATCGTCGGCCGAGCTGGTCTCGTCGTTAGCGAAACCGTCGAGGTTCCAGTATGTGTGGCTGCTCAGCATGATGGGCGTGCGTGCCGTCGTCGACACGGCCACCATGGAGATGTCCCAGTCCCACCCGCGCAGGGTGTACGTTACGTGCGAGATGACCTCGCCGGGGAAACCCTCCTTGCCGGCCGGATCGACGAGAGAGAAGGTGATGCTGTTCTTCGTGTGCGCGGCCACGGTGAAGTTGCGCCAGCCCCAGCCATCAGGCCCGCCGTGCAACGTGTTGAGGCCCTCGGGGTGTTCGGGCGTCTTGTTGTCATTGGGCTCGACGTGGAAGGTCTCGCCGTCAATGTCAAAGGTGCTGTTGCGGATGCGGTTGGCATAGCGGCCGGGGACGTTGCCAAAGTTGGGATGCACGGGATCCTCGGTATAGTAGGTCGCGTTGTCCCAGCCTGCGACAATATCGCGGGGCACGCCGTTGCGGTCGCGGACGATGAGGTCCGAGATAGAAGCTCCGTAAGGAACAAAGGCGGCGCGGAGGTGCTGGCTGGAGATCCAGTACTTGCCGTCGGCGTCGGGACCTGGGGCCGTCGTGTTGGTCGTGTGGGTGGTCGCGTACGAGAGGGGGGTGCCCGACACGAGGGGCAGGAGAATGGCCGCCGCCGCAAGGGAGGTCGTGGAAAGGAGCATCATGACGATGTAGACCAGAGAAGTTGATGAGGATAAGACCGGCGGTGGAGAGTACGATTCTTTGGCCATTCATCGAGCGCGACCCCAAGCTTTTAAGCATCCTCCAGTAGAACAACTTTCACCCTTGCCCCCGCCTCGAGTAGCACGCCGATCAAGGAACAGTTCACGGAAATCCATCCTGAGTGGTGCGTCTAGCACGTGGTGCTCTGCCGCCAGTGGAACGTTAAACTCGGCGACGGAGAGCTCTGTTTCTCTCCCTCTACTCCAAGTATGCCATCTCTGCAGGAACCAGCTCGGGCGTAGTTCGGCCGCAGACGCGAGAAGCTTGTGATGCGACGTCGTAGTCGCGGTGGGCTAACAGCACAAGCTTCGTCGATCGCCCTGCTTCGAGGTGGTTGGTTTGGCGGTGTTGGTGTTTCCTTCAATCTAAGCTGGCACTTTTCCCGGGGACGCTCGTCAGACCTTGACTTCGCGCCGCCCTATCATTGGAGCGCGTGCGATCGCCTTGCAGGACTTGCAGTTGCAGGACTTGCAGTTGCAGGACTTGCAGTTGCAGGACTTGCAGGATGGGGAACTGTGTGGGGAAGAGGAGAAGCAGGTTGTTGTCGATGCCGGGTGAACCACATTACCCCAGATTCCCCAATGCTTGTCACGGCTCTGCCGTCTCAGACTTGTTAGGTGGTCGAAAGGAAAGGCTTGAATGAGTCGTCCTATTGCCCAGTATCCCTCTTGTGCGATCGCTCCCCCCCCCCTCTTCCCGGTTACCATATCCAATCTTGTCTTGATTTACACCCTTTCCGGCATGAAGTGTCCTGAAGACGACCGCGTAGCAACCCCTCCTAGTGGTCCAAAAGACTGCCGTGAATCACACGTCGCCTTGACAAGCTGTGCACTCCTGACACTCGATGTGATGGGCAGCTTTGCCGTAGTTAACCGCATTGTAGCTGAACAGATTATTGATTCCAGGGTACTCGACGAAGAGATCCCCGTGAGCATCGCATTCAGACTGGCTCGAAACCCTGCGACGCTCGTCAGAAAGATGAACAGAGGGCACCTCGGATTAGTCCTACACTCACGTAGTAACGCGGCATAGAGCCCCGCGATCCGGGCCGATGGACCCGAGGCCGTAGGCGAATGGCGCCGGGATGGCCCGGCAGGTGTACGCAATGGTAAAGTCCACCGTCGCGCATTCACCGGCCCAGCCTGGCTTCGTACATAGATAGACCTGTAGCTTGTCAATATACGGCAGCCACAAGACTGTCCTACTCAAGGAACCCACATTGCCTGGAGATCGCTTCCCCAAGACGGCCTCAGCCGGCGAGAGGGTCATCCGCCGAGCAACTTCCGCTGCGTCAATAGATGTCCAACCTCGGGGCAGCTGGACCTCCCCGCCAGTCCTAGAGGCTGGAGCAGCGAGCACTGAAGAGACCAACGGAATGATCGATAAATACTTCATGTTCGCTGGTGACAGACGATGGACTTGTTTGTTTCTCCTTGATAGTATTTACTGCTGAGACCGTGGTCCCTCGCCCAGATCACAAGTTTTGCCCATCCAAGACGCGGGGAATTTATACTTTTCAGCCGCCTTCCATGTGATCTGATGATGCTGCTACCGACGTCAACGCTTGCTACTGACGTATTCAGTTTCCTCGAACTCACTAAAACCAAAGGCCGGGCGAAAAGGCAATGGCGGTTGGAGGATACTCAATACGATGTATTACTGCAGTAGCTGACGTTGCACATCCAATCGTGTGGCTCCAATGCGTCATGCCAATGAATCACGTTAGGCCTGGTGAATCGGCATACTGATGTAAGATAGACCGCTCTTTGCGTATTCTTGGACGTGACCTCGGCCTCGTACCCGACAAGATGATGGTGTGGCGCAGTGTTACTGGCGGACCTATTCGGCTGCATTGCGATGAGGCTTGCTGCCGAGCGGCAAACTCCTCCCAAACCGACCCGACTGTCACCAAGCTGTATTTCCGCCGGCAGGCACCGACCCAGCGGTAGTTGCATCGAACCTTATCCATATACCTTCGCACGCACCGTGTATGAAACATCGCTTTCATGATGATGCGGCACGAATCGAACGATTGTGGCCATGAAAGCGAGCTGCGGCTGAAGCCATGCCGCCAGAACAGTCACTATGGTTGAGGATCAGCGAGCCATTGAAACTTGCTTATGGCGAGAACACGTGCCACCTGATGCCGTTCCGTTGGAGGATCTCAAGATGCGACGAACATAGAAAACCTGTGAAGGAGTTATAAGCATACATAGCTGGTTCAACTCAACGTGCAGCTTACAGCATATATAGTGGAATACCAAGATGCTGAACAACACGAATGCTCCGGTCTTAGCTTGAGCCACATGGCGACGTGGATACAGAATATTTGCCGGTCTTGCATCGTCTGTCGCTCGACATTGCTAACCCTGTTACGGTCACAAGCGCGATGAAGTGATGTAGCTGTCATCAAAGGTCCCAATGATCGATCGAGAGACGAGCTACCTGCTACACTGCAGGCAGGCTTCTCTTCAGTCGGGGCAATGAACCACATAAACTGAAAACCTGTTGGAGGGCAACAACTTTGACCCAACCTGTCATGAGCTTCTGCGGCGGCCTATGTGTTGCACGGCTGGCTGCGCGTCAGGCAAGCTCAGCTCCCATGGATGGTCGCCGGAGTGGCCGCTACTGAATGTAGTGCGAAGCGAAGCCAAGTGTGCACCACGGAGGAAACGAGTCGCCATGGTCCTTCCTGGCGCGATCAAGCGGCGAATGAGCTCAAAGGGTGTGCGTTCCGTCGAGCCGGCCAGATCGCTAAGGACAGTGTTTGAACACGATCCCGAGGCTCTAAGCCACACCTCAAAGCAAGTGCCAAATGGAAGTCGTTTCGTCCAAAGTCATGCAACGAATTGAGGTCATGCGGATGGGGTTCCGGACGCTGGCTGTCCATCAAGACTAGACCACGTAGAGATGTAGAGTGAACGACGGCGGTGGGAGTGGACATGACAAGCAGTCGGGGTGGACCGAGCCGTCTGAACTTGTCAGGTGGGATCTACACGAGGATGGACGGCCTGAGTACTCAGAAATGCGTGGATATTCTTGTTCGGGGGCTCAAGCTCTCGCGCAGTCTGCCGAAGGGTTGCGCATGTCGTCCGAGGACTGATGCGGCTCGGGGGGGCAATGGCCGCAATTCGTCCATAGATGGTTTGGGGGACCGAGTGAGCCCCAGAGGGACCAGCGGGCCTGACGGTCCCACCATCGACGTCCCTTCTGAACGGGACCCAGACAGTCGATATTCTTGGGCCGTTTCCAAGACCATTTGCGAATTTGAGTGCCTTATAGAGTAGGTGGTTCCATCGGTCAATCATGTTGGGCTCGAAATACCCCTGCCTGACATGTACGGTTTGCTGTGAGAACTTCTTCCATTGACCCCGAGCAGGCAGATGCTGCCATGCTAGGCACGATTGTAGTGATGCCCATGGTTTCGATTTGCAAAATGAAAAGTGGTCTAGGGTGGTAGTGGCAGTTGGATGTCTGAGACCATCCTTCCGGCTTTTGTTGACGATGATGCGCGAAAGGCAGGAGGGACCTGCCGAGCCTGCCCACAACGTTTCCTGCGTCATTGTTGGTGGAAACGGGACTGGGTGGTGGGCAACGGCGGCCCAGCAAGCATAAACCACCAGTACAAGACAAGCCTAGCCTCGGATTCTCCTTCCCCCAGAGCTAAGGTAGGTACCTACTCATAGGTCGGTACGCTAGTAGGAGATGGTGACAGCCCCCCCGTATTCTCCAAATCTGGGCAGTGATTGCCAAATTGCCCTCCCCCTTTGCGCCTGACTGACCTGACAACCATCATGTATGTCATGCGCGTGAGGCAGGCAGGATACAGCCTCTTCAGAGGAAACGATGGCTGAGGCAGAATGACATTGCCAATTCATGTCAATCTACCTGACCTGCCTTTATTACCACCCCCCGGAGCTTTCCTCACTTCAAGTCAGCCCGTGTCACGACTCGAGCTTCATTCGTTTTCTCCCAGCCCTTCCATTCCTTTTCCATCTTCTTGCCCGTCAATGCAGTTTCATCCCAACTCCCAACAAAAGTCGAAAACGCTGCCGGGTCTCACCCTGATGCACTGTGCCCGCTGGTCGCCGACTCAAAGCTACGTCCTTGCCTCCAACTAGGCCTAAAGCCCAAAGCTCCATCCATCCATTCATTCATCCTTTCACCCATCAGCATTTCGGGCGCAGATCGTAATGGAAGCTTCCGGGATATTAGCGACGAAATTTTCTAATGAGCCACCGTCGCGGAAGGCCTTCCCCGGCTGCCTATGCCAGGGGTGTTCCTCCTCTGTTCCTCTACACACGCTACGCTCCGCCCCAGACGAGACGAGACGACTTTTGCGAGACCCTGACTCCATCAGGCACCTTGCCCCGGCACCTCACAGAACCGCGCCGTCGGGCTGCCACGTCGGCCACCCAGTTTTCAAGGGTGCTTCTTTGGGATCAACCATGCAGCTTTGCGCACCGAGCACCGAGAACTAGAATACACCGACTCACCGGGACCCTCCCTCTGCCCTTCCCACTTTGCCCTACTGTCCCTGGCTGGCGTTCAAAATACAACGAGCTCCCTCATGAGGGTCATCCTGGGACCGCCCACCCACGACCCATCCGACTTGACTCGTCGCCCCCTTTCCAGCACTTTCAGGCACCCGCTGATACGAGCCGATCCCGCACCTTGCACCTCGTCGACTTCTAGAACCTGTCAGGGAAGCTTCTCCCGACCTTTAGTCTTCGTCTGAACCTTCATCCTCATCTCCCGGCGCCCTCCCCCTTTCAGTCGCCTTCCATTTCCAGAACGGATCCGATAGGTCAACTGTCACCTCGGGCACCAAGAGCACCTAGCCTGTGACGGATCTCGTCCCAACCCCCAGCCGTCTCCCTGGTAATGCCATCAGCTACCGCGGCGGCACGACGGATGGATATGGAGATGGGGAGAGCATCGCCGCAATCCATGCATGCCCTTACCAGGGCTTGCTCCATCGCCACATGTGGCCCTGCCCTTCCCTTCCTTCGGCGTGGCAGCCATGGTTCTGTCTGCCGGACGTGGTGCCCGTACGGTAGTGCCCACAACGGACGGGAGGATGGGACTAGCCCTATTGATTATTGTAGCCATCCGCCGTCTTCACTGACCTGGGTTTACCGAGGACAACCGTTCGGCGTCACACTACAGTTGAAGCCTCAAGTGACGGTAGTCGAATCTACCGGAAGGGCTTGAAGAGTGAGAGGCCAAGAGAGACGCGCCCAACCGTACTAGACTGCTCTTGAGTGAACACAATGGGGACTTTGCCAGGACTGCGGTGAAATTCAATGCGCGACTGGGAGACCCACGTCTCGACGAACTCCGTCGGCTTGTCTTCCTGGGCCCGGGGAAGCTTTCCAGCGACCATCAGTTCGCTCCACTTCTCCTGCTAGGCACTCATCCCCGTCTCGATGCCTGTCCTGGATGCTCCTCTCATCACCCAGGCTGAGAGACAGGAGACTGGGATCACGAGGAAAGGGCCGGCCTTTCCTCCCGCCGCAATGGTTGGCGGTACATTGACGCTCAGTCGCCTCATGTCGATGACAGGACAAGGCTACCCTGAAGGCAAAATTTTCCCGTTGAAAGCTGCTCTCCGCCAGCGATGGGGCTTACCGCTCCCTGCGGAGACTTGAAGGTTGGAAAGTTCAATCGGGGGGCGTCTGCCCGGTCTCCCGGGCTGCCGGATTTCTGGGATCATGAGCATGGCTTAATGAAGGGGCCGAGGCGGCGATCGTCTTCAGTGACAGTTACATGATGACCATCATCGAGCCCATCAACGTCCCACGGCAGACCACTGTCGAACGCCGCAGCTCGTGGCCTAACAAGGATACAAGAAGGCTCAGCCCGGTTGTCCATTCCCATTGGGGCGAGCTTCAGATGTCGCTTCAAACGATATCAGACGACTCGGCAGGCAATCAACAACATCGCACGTCACGTCGCAAGCTGTGTTTGCTGTTCTTCGGTTCCCAGCCGAGAGGCAAATCTCGCCCCTGTTTCATGACATATTTGGGGCCGGCGCCGTTCAGGGGTGGGAGATTCCAGACTAATGCAGGTACGACGGTACTTTGCGTCCGACACGTGTGCCAGGCTTGGGCAATGGTACTTCATTCAACCCCTGATGGTACATCAACCCAGCCCCTGGCAGCTTCCGGTCCCAATTTGGATCGACCGTTAAACCAGAGACACCCGAAAGCGCCAGGTGTTCACAACACTCTACACCTCGGTGGCTTTGAGATCCCTCTCCCCTCAATGAGGTGATTTATACTGAGAGAGCACCATGATGTGAGGGTTTTCAATGGACAGCGATCGGGGTATTGCCATGGTTTGACGCATCTCGAGGTAGAGACCGGGTGGCGCTCAGATTACTGTGCGCCTCACGGACTGTCTGCTTGGTCGCACAGTGAAAACGCGCCGTTTGCCAGGTCAGGGCAAGGCGACTTTCTGGAAGGTTTCCATGCAGTGGCACGAGCTCACTGGGAGAAGGCAGTTCCACACGCGAAGCCCCCCCCCCCCCCCCCACCGCAGAGATGATGAGTCTCGCTGTGGGTGAGGCACGCAAGGCACGCTCACCGAAATATGCGGTTATGGTGATTACCACCTCTGCAAGATGTCGTCGCGCCGGGCTCGTCGACAACGCCCATGGTTGTCGTCACAAGGACCTCTAAGGATCATTCTTCCCCAAAGATCCCCTTTACTCGCAAGCCCGCCTAATCCGACAGAGCTGCTGTCACCAGTCTTGTTATCGCAAGGGAAGGTCCGACGAGTCAATTGATATCTCTACAGAGTCTGGCCAGATGCAAGTTAGGTGTGTCCATCAAACACGTCCGCTAGATACTTCTTGGCGCCAATAGCGTGCAGCTGTTGCTCTACCAGCTCGTCTTGATGGCTTCAATCACACTTCCTTCTTGCTGAGAGGTCTCGGATCATGTACCTTCTTCTAAGGCCCACTGACTCATCCAAGCTAGGTGTGGCACCCTGCAAGCACTTAATACGCTTGCTTCTTTGGCGAGTGGCGCTGTCATGACTGCTTGCCAAAACATGAAACAGTTTTACCTCACAACGATCTTCATTCTACACAGTATGAGCGTATCCGCCTAGATGTTCGACGACGTCTGCGAGCGTGATCGGCCTGTCTGAGGACCGTCACGGACTCAAATAGACCATTTTGGGGGTTTGGGTTTGGGTTTGGGTTTGGGTTTGTGGCAAATCGACCTCACCAGACCTAACTTGCATCGATAGCGACCCTAGCCACATGTGGTAATACCGAGTCTCCGTCAGTGTCAGCTGAAGTGACTTGCCTGGTCATCAATTGAAGCCAGCATAATTCATCTGTAAGACCCCCTCACCCCAGAACGCTGGTTGTCAATCGATGCAGCAGCTTCCACTAGACTACCCGACGGGGCGCTTCAGCTTTGATCGTTTTGAAGGTGCGCTTCGGGTACCAGAAACACTGTCCAGATTCTACCTACCGGTGCTCATCGAGCGCTTAGGTCTCGGGCTGGGCGTTCTGGGTTGACATGTCATACGAATTCCAGCTTCTGCTACAAACCAACTGATGTGCTTCAAGTGACTAGTCGCCTGCACAAAGCCGACGTATCTCGGGAAAAGAAAACGAACTCAAAGAACACACTTGACTCGCAGTGGAGGAGAGAAAACGAGACGTCACAAAAGGCTGTCTCAGCTTCGAAATGTAGGTCCGTCGGCATGTCGTCCTGTCTCCTGGCATGCCGCACAAGTGACGTGTGGCCCCTCGGCTCGCTGCCTCGCTGGGGCGGATGGGATACGGACGATCAATTCTTTTCCTTGCAAACTCATCTGCATGTGCAACCTCCGACCTAGGCGCACATAGCCTCGTGGACTGGGCTGGCCATAATAATAATCATCATCATCATCAACAGACAGACGTGTCGTGTTGTAGCGCGCCGGACCTGGCGACAGCATTGGTGGCTTGCATCACCAATATCAAGACTAGGGTTTTCTAAGGAACACAAAGTGTCCCAAGTACAAGAGCGTCGAGACCACAGAATACCGAATGCCGTACAGCATCGCACGACACCAATGGAACGGTCGCACCCCGGGGGCACAGCCGGCTGACGGGAGCCGGACGGACATGCTGGCCTCCGATCCTGGTTTTTCGGAAGTATGACGCTGGAAGGGCCAACCTCACATTACGACCCCCCTCGCGAAGACGAACAATCAGTCTGGACAAGCTGAAAATAGGAATGGCAGTAGCGAAAAGCAAGCAAACAAGCCCGAGAGCTGGGTTTCACGACAGCGCAAAGGACCAATCCTATCATGGCGGGCCGGGCCCTGATTTTGCCGCTCAGGGCTGGCTCAACTTGGGGGTTGCCAAAGTGAGCTGGTTATCTTGTCGAGGGTGATGACGACGGGCCACCACGGGCACTAGGTGGAGGTGCACACCACCACAACGCTCGTTCCTTAATTATGGCTTCCGCGTTCCCCTAGCGGTGTTCCCGTCCGCGAATGGATAGTGGACATGGTGGGACGAGCAGCGACTTGGCCGCGGCGCCAGCCATGGACGAACACGAACAATCGAGACCAGGGCGAAAGACGAGCAATGGCTGCAACGGACACGACGACCGGCCGGCGGTCAAGTAGCAGCAGAGACAAGATGAGGGACAGGCCCGAGGAGTCGGCACAGGACCCGGTCACCTATCCCCAACGACAGGAACGGAAGCCGATAGGTTCAGCTTCGGAGTGTTTCGCCTCTCATCTTTTCGCTTTGGCTGCGCAGCAGATCAACAGCGCTCAGTGTGCGTGCGTCTGACTCTGCTTTTCCAGCCAGACGGACCGGCTCTCTTTCTGGTGCTTTCCCCCTGAAACCCGGCCAAGGTGCGGCCTCTTTACGACAAAGGGGAGGGAGGGGGAGGGGGGGTGTGGTGCCGTGAGTGGTGTGTGGCAGGCAGGTCGCGGGTGTGCAGATGGGTGTGTGAATGGAGAAAGGAATGGCAAGACGGTACGTGCTCCGTTGTGGAACCCAGACACACAGTGTAAGGGCCACAGGAAGAAGATGAAGTACCAATTCCTGGGCACCATGTACCTGGGCTCACTGGAAGATCATCAGCCCCCCCCCCCCCTTTTCCCCTGTCCTGACGCCTCATCAAGCAGCGAGGAGCGCCCTCCCTGAAGGAGCCTAGCCTAAGGTACCTGGACTCTGGCGTGCTGGGGCCACCCAAACCCAACAGAGCAACAGAGGCGGAGGCAGAAAAGGGCGAACAAGGGCATGGATGGCTTGGGCTTGGGCATGGGGCATCGACATGGGGCAACGACATGGGCAAGCATGGAGGCACGGACAAGCAAGGTTCGGGGTGCTGGCTCGCTGGCTTTGGCTCAGATTCCCAAATTTTCGTCCGCGTCCGCCCTGTCCTGACATTTTTATTTCTTTTGGGGAAATCCTGTCATGTAATCTCTCCCTTTTCCCAGTCTCCTTCTTCTCATCATCTTTGCGCCTCTTTTAATCCGCTTTCCTCGCATCTCACCTCAGAAAGCTTTCCCAGGACATTTCCTCTCTTGTCTCTGCAACCACCACCATCACTACCATCGCCACCGCGCTCTCCCGTTACGACCCCACTGTCCTGCATAGAGCCTCTTTGTTCTCCGCTCCCCCAGCACCTCGCCCGCCATCACTGTCGTCAGATACGACAGCAAAGCAAAGGCACGCAACAACAAACAAGTCCTCGTGCATTCAAGACTTGGGTGTTTGAGCTTGACCGATTAGAATACGGTTTCCATCAGGATCAGTTCAGAACAGCCACTTGTCTGCAACGTCAGCAAGCTACTCCCGAGACCTGCGCAACCTCCCGGTCCAATTTCATTAAGCAGCCGAGACGAACATCTTCGCCCTCTCTTGTCACCAACGGAACCCCAGCTATTGCCAGAACCACCAGCCAACCTTTCTCATGCTTCGGTGTCGATAAAACCGCCCTCATCCCGCCTCATATCTCCTGCCTTCGCCGGCACCTCTCATCCACCACCAGCCATTCATTGGTGACGCTTCATTCGGCACAGCCCGACACGACTGCACCTCGCTCCGCTCCCTTGTCACCAATTCACGTCGCATCACACGCCACGTCCTCCCAATAGGACTTGTTCAACACACCGCTACGAGCAGTTTTCCAATTTGTGAGTCACATCTTCGCAGCGCACACATTTCTCCCATGCAGGCATCGGGGTCTGCCTCGTCTTGAACCCAAATACTTCACTCGATGCCGCTACCCCTATTTTACCGACCCACCCAGAAGCAAACCTGGCTAACACACGACAAGCCAGGACGCATCTACCATCCTCGACACCACCGCAAACATGATTGTCAGGATCACTAGCTTCGCTAACATGGGCCGCGGCGCTTACGACACGACTGGTGTCCCCAAGCCCCCTCCTCGTCCCAAGCCAGGATAAGAACCCCTTGAAAGGCCACTTTCTGCGGTTCGCGGTCGCCCAACGAGCATCCGCCCCCACGATCACCTTCACCTACCGCGTACATTACACCATACGACTTTTACTTAATAACCTGGCGACTCGCCATTCTGTACCACCCCTTTGTACTATGTTCTTGGTCGAATATTCCCCAGCAACACTCCGCAACCTACGATATTTAATACGCTTTCCTGTCAAAGACTATACAATGACCGGCTCAGAGCCATCGAATTTGCTTCCCAGCAGCAACCTGGACTGGAAGGCTTGACGCGCGGATTTTGACGATGTTGCATTTATTCTTTTTCGAGGGCATACCAGTGTCTCCTCTGGACTCGACGGCACGGCGTTACAACATAGACGGATGGGATTTCCTTTGGGCGACAAACAAAACACATCGGTCGTCGGTCGATTTCACACACTCTCGCCTCACGGCCTCACCTCACGTCTCAATCGGGATACTACCGAACTCGGACGCCGCGTGCCAGATTTTTCGTCGCAGGTTTTTGGGTCGCGGCTTTGACGAAACGACGCCTTGACCGAGCGAGACAAGCCCCCCCCCCACTTCCAGACTGAGCATCAGAGGGGTTCGAGACGCCGAAGCGCTTCTCACGAAGTCGGGCTTTCTCGTCACATTTTCATTTCTTATTCAGTTGGGCAATTGGAATGGGCTACACAAAACGGGGAAACTTTCTGGGATTTGTTTTTCTATGGGATGGGAAAAAAGAACCGTTGCTTTTGGGATTGCATATAGACATTGTGTTTCCTTTTCCGCCTCCCTCCGTCCTGCCCCCCTTCACACGCCCCTGTTTCATTCCTGCTTTCCTCCCTTGCATCGCATTCCCCTCACGAGGATTACGGTCGAGGCCATCGGGTCTGAGGGGGAGGGGTTCGGCAGCGGAGGGGGGCGAGCCTCTAAATTTCTTTTCACAGCGGTGTTGCGATCCAGCGATGGAATTTCCTCACTTTTTTTTTTTTTTTTTTTTACTTTTTTTACCCTGTACTCAACACCTGGAAAATCCGGCTGGGCCGCCGCTGATGACACCGCGCGCGCGTGCCCTTTCCCCCCAACCAAACAACAACAAATGTCACAGCCGGCAAGCTGGGCTGGGCTGGACTCAGGAATTGATTGAAGATAGATACCCGGTGGGCTTTATCACCCCCCCTTTTTTGTTACCTATAAGACACAGAGTCTGGGAAGACTGTATATTACACATCAATGGGCTCTTAGTATCTGTATGATGAGCGGCGATGACCCCGCGGCGTCGTGCGCTGCAGGCGAATAGATTCTTGATTTCACTCGACTTCTGCATTTCCCATGCGAGCGCCTTGATGGTGACATGACTTACCTCGACTCTGCAGCCCGGCGCGACATGGCTTGGACGACGACGGCATCACCAACCAAACGACAGACGGCATCGCATCGCTCGGCGGCCCAGCCAGAGACAGAATGCAGAGTCAGAATGACTTGGAGACGCCACCGATGACGGCTGCCGAGACAACAGACGACAAGACGGGAACGCGTCTCGGGGAGGGGAGGGGACGGTGACGGATCGTCAACCTCCCAAGAAAGTTTGACACGGAGACTCAGATTGGCGAGGGAAGCGGCTCAGCAGCCGGGGGAGACGACCCGGATCGAGGTCTCACCGGCACTGGAATGTGGAAGAGCCGAATGGGCAAATGAAGGGACGATGGCAAGTCGTAAGCAGCTAGAGAATGCTATTTCTTCTCCTTGCTTCACACCCTTCATACTCCCCCCCCCCTGGTCCACCCTAATAAACCCCCCCTCCAGATGCTTATTCCTGACAGCCAAGTGACTTGGGGCTCTCGGTGTGTGGGCGCACGTACAACTCGATTTGGTGGGGGGACAACGAACAATGGCATTCATCCTTTGACTCCGTGGGCAGGAGAAGAGGGAGGGAGGCGGTAATGGAAAGGGGCAATATTCTTAAGACATTGCTTTTGCGGTGGCTGATGGCGTGGCGGTTGGATAGACGAACGGACGGCCAGTCATGCATGGTCTGAGCTGATGGTTTGATAATTGGGTGTCGCGTCACGGGTAGCCTCAGCCGCTGGCTGTTGGCTGTTGGGTGCTGAGTGATGGGTGCTGAGTGATGGGTGCTGGGCGGGGGACCAGATCGCGGTCAGGCGATGCTTTTCGCGTTGCATGAGAAAACCAGGCGGGTTCACCTGCCGTGCGACGGGCGACACGGGGCGCGGGACGGATAACGGGAGTGCAGGCGGAACGGCAGGCGGCTCGTTTGTGCAATTGCGCGTGTGTAGTTGTGGAGGGTCGGTGTTCGCTAAAAAGTACGGATCCAGGATCCAGGATCCAGGATCACCATCACCACCCACGTTGGCGAGGCGGTCTCTCGCGATTTTCGTCGTCGTCGCAAACGGGAACCGGGCTGTTGGCTCAATGCCTATGTGCCCTGTGTGCCCTGCGACACGGCAACCTCAACGAGCCATGCCACCAACGGGTTGGTCTGTCCAGCCCTGGCCAGCAGAGAAGGAAGCTGAATGGAAGGAAACCAGGACGAATTCGGATGGGGCTAATGCGTCCCGGGAGCGTGGGACCGGGACTGGACTGGGACGGCTGGTCCAACGCCTACGGTATGTTCGCTTCGGGAAGGGCCCGCGGCGGGGCGGTGGCTCTGCCCTGTGGGCAGCCTGTACGCAGCCTGTACCAAGTATCTATGCCTGCCTGACTGCCTCATTCCCGACGCTGTCCCGTCACCGCTGAGGCGCCCTGCTACAGCGTATTTCTGGTGGCTGAGCCTACAATGACCTTAATAATAAGCAATCAGCCGGCCGCCCGCTGGACGATGCCAGAAGTGAGTAGCCGCGCCCGGGGCCGCGCAGGCTTGTTAGCTAGCGTCCACTGTTTGGAGCTGCTGTGGGGTCTCGTTCATTTGATCTGGCAGCTCCTCATCAGGAAAACGAGCAGAGCAACAGATGAATCGCGCCAGTGCAGTGCTGTCTGTCAACAGCCTGGCTGTCATTGACTGTGGGGAGGCGCCCAGAATGAAAACGTTTCCTCCTGTTTCGGGCGGGTTGCAGGTGGTAGACAGGCGCACCTCTGCGGCGACCTACGCATGTCCAGCCTGTCCATCTGCCGCCGGCCCTGATGCTCTTTATTAGGGGTTCGGCCGATGATCCTTCTGGAAGCTCTGTCACAGGGTCCGTCTGAGGTTGAGGGATACGATGCGGATAGAGAACTGCCGTCACCCGCACGCTAAATGGCTGATCGAATGGGGCGACAGCCGATATTTGGCTGTTCAAGAAGGTCGTGATAGCGAAATGAACATCTTTCCTCCTCATAGAAGCTGGCCAACGACGCAGGCAATGTTCATCTTGTTTCACCTTCCGGGGAAGGAAAATCCTTTCATTTCTCGATGGGGGTGGGAAAACCCTTCAGAGCACTCAATTTCCCGGGGCAACGGAATTGGGACTGCGCGGTCGGGGATCAGTCAGTGGGGCATATTCCCCTAGGCACATCTCAACCCCTGACACAAACCCCTGAGGTGGGCCACTGGGAAGAGGTGCCGGCGCCGGGGGACGGGGAGCGAGCAGGTCCACTAGGTAAGCGGCCGGGGGCGAGATTTCCCCATCGCTGGGCCGAGGTGACTTGTCAAGTGTCATTTGAGTTGGTCGCTGTGGCCATGTCGGGTGTGATGCCGGTGTTTGTTGCCTGGTTGCCTAAGTTGTTGGTTGATTGCAGTGGTGTGGTGATTGTGTCATGGGCGCAAGGGGGTGTTGTTACGCCCACTGAGATGTGATACGATTGATTCGGGTGGCTGGACGGCGCGGGATCGAGAATTCTACATATGATGTGCCGTGTTCGCCAAGGGTTTGTCTTCCATCATGCTGCGGTACTGGTACTGTGCTGCCAGGGTTTTTACGGGTGCATTGGGCATGTTGAATCAAGTCGGTGAGGCTGGTTCACCGGGTAATTGACCGAGACGAGACCCGGCCACCGCCGTGGATGGTCGAGTACGTGCGTAGAGACCAAAAGAAAACTATGCTCTGCCTGTTCATGGGCCGAGTACGAGTCGTCTTCGTCGAGTCATGCTTGTCTATCTGTGAGAGCCCAACAGCACAGAAAGAAGCAAACGCTCGATCTGGTGTGGCAATGATGGGCAGACCAGGGGAATCGGAAGACACTTTCCGGGCCGTTGGGATTGCTTTTGCTCGGCCCCCCTCCCTAGTCTGCACATTTAGATCATAGCCAAGTGACAGCTCACAAGCATTCCTCAAAGCGCCGGGTACACGTCCCTGTTTACTCATCAGCTCCAGAACCGTCGCAAACTTTTCCCGTCGGAGCAGAAGAAATGACAATGATCAGTAAGGAAAGGCTGGCCACAGGAATATTCAAGAAGGCAAGTCGAGAAAGAACAAGAAACCAGACAAGAAAGTAGGGAAGACAAACATGCAACATGAAGCAAACGAGCAAGGGTGGTCGACTCACGTTCGTCTTGCCAACGGCATTTCTTCCCTCACCTTGGTCACCGCGTCGTTGTCCATGTCGACAAACCCAATGGCTCCCTCGGCGCCCTCTTCGGCGTTGCCCTCGCTATCGACACCTCCCAGCTCAAGCTTGACAGCGCCCCATGGGTCGACGACCAGGCTGCGTCCGTGACTGCTTCTTTCTTCGTTGTGCCGCCCGACCTGTGCCGCAGCGATGACCCAGCTCTGCGTCTCGATAGCACGGGCACGCAACAGAACCTCCCAATGAGCGACCCCCGTCCTCGGTGTAAAGGCAGACGGGTAGAGGAGCAGGTGCGCCGTGTTTCCAGCAAAGGGACTGCCGGGACCGGGGTGGGTCAAAGCCAGGGCCGGCTCCGGGAAGCGGAGATCGAAGCAAATCAGGGAGCCAATGTTCAACCCGAGAGGACTTGCGAACGGCGCCGTCAGTGCGGGGCCAGGCCTGACGGTGGCGGACTCTCGGAGGGAACCGTAGTCGAAGAGGTGGAGCTTATCGTACGTGGCGGTATGGTGAATTGTGCCGTCAGAGTTGATCCAGAGAGAGCGGTTTAGCAGCTTGGATGTGGCGTCGTCTGCAGCGACATGTATCCCGACATTGACGGCGAGAGCATACTTCTTTGCAGCGTCTTGAAGGCCGATGACGAACGGAGACTTAGCCTGGGGGAGGGCGAGTGAAAGTGATTCTTGCGGCGATGAGGCGATGTAGTCGGCTGCTTCGGGGAGAAAGAGCACCTTCGCGTTGCCAGCTGCTGCTTTGGCGACGAGGCGGACACACTGGTCAAGGTTGTGGGCAATGGATGCCGTCGAGCAGATCTGGCCAACTGCCTGGGTCATGTCAGGAGGGTCGCACTAGCAAGCATGGGTGATCTCACAGCGATGGCCATGATGACAACAGGACACTTGCGGATGATGTACCTGGAGAGACGGGATGGAACGGTATTCGTTGGGACAAAAGGACTGTGTTAAATTTGATGAGGCCAAAGAGGAGGCAGGAGGGAGTCAAGTCGAAACTACCCCATCATGGCGTTGAGGTGATTCATCGTGAAATGCTGATTAAGCATGTTCACTCTCCCCCTCCACCGTCATCGCCATCGCCATTTCCTCTCCTTTCCACGATCTCCAAAGTCAGGTGGCCTGGCAGACTTAATACCATTCCACACTTCCATGGTCGCCATTGAGCTTCCCCTCTGCCTCCAGCCTCGCCAATGCAGCTTTCACGCGCTCCACAACAGCCTGCGCATACTCGGGCGTCCCGACCGGTGGCGCCTCCGTGCTCATGTCATATCTCAACCATGGCACCCGTCTCGCGCTCTCGTTCTTCTCCTCCACCGCCGCCATCAAAGGCTCCGTGGCCTCGTCATCAAACGCGCTGCCCAGCACAATGGCCCGCGGAGGCTTGGTGTAATTGCCGGTGCCGATCGCGCTGCTGTCCGAGTGGGACGGAGGCTCGCGGCCCGCCACGAGGGCCGGCAGCAGCGATGGCCCCGAGGGGCCAGCCTTGATGAAGTGGATGACTTTTTCCTTACTATCAGTCTCGAAAGTCATGCATGACGGAGCGCGGATGCCAACCTTCGTACTGGGGCTTCAGCGATTCAATGACCACACGGCCCATCGCCTCCATTTTACCGCAAACAACGATGGGGATTGTGGACGACATGGCGACGTAATGTAAGCTGGCGATGTAAGCTGACGTGTGAAGTAATGTTTGCCTGGGGAACCTCTACGGCGGGGAGACCTGGCTATTTGTATGTGCCGTATCACAACGTCAAAGACCTAGGTCACCGTGGCCATGTCACATGCTCCAACCTGCTGACTGCATGAAAGTATGCCAATTTGTCCAGTATATACGACGGTTCGTTATGTACCTTGTAACCGCAGCCTCTGATCCGCATCGGATCGTCTAATATGTATCGTGAGAATATTCAAAAACTTGCTCATTGCCAGAAGAACGAACCCCGAGAAAACACCGACCCATTTCGACAATCGCGGGCTCTTATGTACAAACGAAAACACACTACTGGGCAGCAAGGCCGTTCTGAACGAAAAAGTCAAGGATCTTGCCCGTGGTCTCGACATGCGAGTATTCCTGCCGCTGCTATTAGTCCGGGTTTTGCATCTCAATCGGACCTGAACATACCAAGACAAGACCATGACCCGCACCCTTCACAACGTACGCCTCGAAGGGGCTAGCTTGCTGCAGGAACTGGGCCGACGTGTCGAGGATAGACTTAAGCTCGGGATTACCAGTGGCTGAGCAATCACCGCCGCAGAAAGGAACATCACGGTCTATAGTTTCGTCAGCAAACAAGTGTCGACTCGGGCAAGGACGCGAGGGGAAACTCACCACCCGTGATCACCAGCGCAGGTCCACTGTACGAACTAGGCATGCCAGTCTTGCCGCCAACGGTGAACAGCTCGCCGAGAGAGGCCGGTGCACCGGTGCTGTACGCCGCCTGCAGGATCTCCGGGTCGAACGAGCCAGGAGCGAAGAAGTCGATGTGTGCGCCGGTTGCCGACATAGGCGCCACGTAGCCGTCGACATAGTCAGCCAGCGGAGGTAGCGAGTTGGCTTGGACAAAGTTTCCTCCGAGCACAAAGTACGGCAGAAAGGTCCCGTTTTGCGAGAAGCCGGTCAAAACAATGCCGTCGGAAAGGCACGCGCTCGTATCGTCGATCGTCAGGCCATACGTCTGCACAGAGCCAAAGCTATGGCCGACATGGACGATCTTCTCGAAGTGCTTGTCCTCGAGGCCGACGAGCTCACTGGCGCGGAGTTTCTGAGTGAGAATCTTGAGGGCAGCGAGTTCGAGGGACTGCTGAATCTCAGAGATGGGTTCGCCGCGGGAGGACTTGCCGACGCCGAGGCGGTCGTAGGTGAAGGTAGAGTAACCGTACTCGTCGACGGCCGTCTTGGTGTAGCTATAGTTGTAGTTGTTTGCGGGGAAGTCCCAGTAGCTGATATACTTTAGTAGCCGCCCAGCGGTTGCAGGGTTCAGCAAGACTTACTTTCTGTCGAAGCCGATGCCGTGCGTCAGGATCTGAAGGACGTTGGATGACCCATGGTCAGGCTCGCAGTATGTCGCGGCGAGCTCGTAGTTGCCGCTGACTTGTGTCTCCTGTGAAGATGTTAGTGTTGGTCCGTGAAGTGTTCGGAGTCTACCTTACCCCTTTAGTGATGTCGCCAACGAAGTTACTGCCTTGTCTGGTCACCCCCAGGAGGATATTTGTGATTTCGATGTCCGTCTTTGGCACAGCCAGATCAAAGACCATGTTAGTTGCCGAGACATCGAGGCTGACAGTCAAGTCGTGGCAGTTACGAGCTGTCGCCAGCACCGCAATACCGAGGAGGGACAACGTTGTAGTGAGGCGAGCCATTGTGTAAGGTATTACTCAGTCAACTCTCGGTGTAGGGTGGGAAGATAGATAGTAGAAGAAGAAGAAGAAGGTGAGGTAAGGAGCGTGACGTCTTTCAAGCCCACATCGGAACTATCCTGGACGGCATCAGATATATACTAACGCCGAGACTCTTCCCAGCGCCACCCGCTCCGGCAATCATCTTCCCATAACACCATCTCGCTGCCGAGAGACCACATCCGAATTCCAAATTCGCCCTTACCTTCTTCTGATGCAGCATGTCAATAGAGTCCTGTTGGCGCCCCAAACTGCCGGGTCCGGTGGACGACGATGCTCGATATGGCGCGGCTTGGGCTGGTGGGCAAGGCCGCATCAGCAAATCGCATCCCCGGATTGCGCCGTTTCTGCTTGGCTGCTGACTCTGATGAATGGGGGCTCAGTCAGTGCTCCAGGGTCCCCCCATCACCATCATCGTATGCGCTGTGTCTGGCAGCGGGTGAGGAGCGGGTGAGGCGCTTGGGGGATGTGTGTCTCAGTTGAGGGGAGAGATTGACCCGTAATCCCATCTCGCTCGTTGTGATGACTGCCGTTCGGCCGCCGCTCGGATTCGTGCTTTCTGGCGCAGGCGGAGGGTAATTTGGAAGGTGCAATTCCATCCCCAAAGAAAAAACCACCACAAATCACAGCGTCGCCTCAACCTCAATCAGCAACAGACATCCGGCGTGACACGGCAGTTGTATAGGCCGTAAGCTAGAACTTGAATGACAGAATGATCATCAAGAAGCTTTATTATCCCTCTGAAAACACCTCTTCCCGAAAAGACCGACTATCCCCACAGACGCTCTGTGACCGAACAAAGCTCATCGTCTCATAGAGTCAGTCCTAGACCCCAATCTGCCATCAGCATCTCGTCATCTCCGCCATCCTTGCTCCCGTCTCAGTACCGTCATTGCTTCTGCACAATGGTCGGACCGGCCTGCTGCCGGCTGGACGGCGCCGTCGATCATTTGGGTAGCGCCTGGCACTCGCGCCTTGGCACTGTAGACTGCAGCTTGGGCTCCGGGTTTTTGTAATGATTTGAGGTTCTCGAGGTCTGAGATCAGCTGTCTCGTCCGCCGTCCATCGACCAGGTCGAGATTGGTGAGAGACTTTCTGACTTGTCGTAATAGTGAGAGAGAAAGCCATGTTGCCTTGTCGAGATCCTCCAGTCCGTTTCGCATGTGTCCGTAGAGTCGAGTCGGCACAAACCGCATCGCAGATCCATCAGTAGCAATCTGGCACAGACATCGCCTCATACCATGGTGCGTGCATCTTGCTAATACGCTGAGATTTCTTTTGAACCTGTTCTACACCGAGCTGAGAGCTCTTGGTCATTCTCCAGCCCTTCGGCTCACGGCGGCAAACCTCTCAAGGCCGACGTAAGGAAAATTGCCACCCTCTCGACCACTATTCCCCTCCCACGAAGGAGGGCCTCATCCGCAAGAACAATGCAATCCTCAGAATGAAGCAATGCAACCGCCCCTTTCCGGCCCGAGCCCATGCCATGGGTCGGGTGATAACGCCTTGCTAAATCATACAAAAAAACAACACGGAGATTTGTTTGTGTGCTCGGCCGCACTCTTTCGGTCTCTCCCGCGAGCAGGGGGTGGGTGCGCAGCTCAGCTACCCCGCCGTTGCTCTCCTCCCCTTCCTCCCCACGTCCATTTTTGTTTGTTGTTTGAGCTCCTTAAATCCAAGTGGAGCAAGCGCTCTGCCTCTTCGTCCGGGTGCCAGTCTATCGTTGTTGTACGGCTGTGACGTCGATGGTGCCGTAGCATCCTCCTTCCCTGCCATTATCTTCCATCAAGGCACTCAGGGGTGTTACGTCTTTGCAAACCCCTTGAAGTGAACCTCTCTACTGCTTGGGACCGGAGGAGTCGAGCTGCGCAAAAGCACGCTGCATCGCCTTGATCTCCACGCCGTCGCCTTCCAGTGCAGAAACCCAGTCGCGTAGCTGGATGTTCTTTCCCTTATCCTTATCCTCTCGCCACGCGCCTGGTCTACGGTGTGCACTACCGTCCGTTGTCAGGGCACTCGGTGGCGGCACAGCTGGGGTGCCCGGAGCCGCCGGTGCGCCTGGCTTCCCCCCCGCGCCGCCCTTCGGCGTGCTCGCGCCGCTGCCTCCGCCCGTCATCCACGAGTAAGACTTGCCTCCCTTCTTCTTGCCGAAGAGACCTGCCGTGTTTGTCAGACCCAAAAACTCGCGACTGGTCGTGTTTTGGTTGGCGTGGCTGCTGGCCTCCGCCTTTTTGGCAGCTTCCAGCTTTTTCTGCTCCTTCTTGGTCATAGCCTTCTCGCCGTCGGGCGCCGACATGCCAGGGGTGCCTGGCGCGGCAGAGCCAGCACGGTTTGCGCCCGCGCCAGCGTCTGTGATTCCCTCTTTTCGAGCGTTGCGCCGACGCAGCCTCGACTCTTCCCACTCTCGCTCTGCCTTGCCGATGTCTCTCATTAACGCACTGACAGTCATCGTGTTCACGGGCTGAACCTTGCGAATCTTAGCTGGACGGTTGCCGTTGGCAGAGTCGTCTGCGCTGAGAGAATCTATTTACCATGTGTTAGTGAACCGGAATAATAGTCCAAAGTTGCTTTGCTGCCTCACGTTTCAGGGGTTGGGTGCCGGCGTCAGCCTCGCCCACAACGCCGTTGGCCTCGCCGTTGGACTTGGGAGCCATGTTGAGGGGCCCTGCGGCCTCTTTCCACTCGTCGGGCACCTCGCCATGGGAACTCTGCTGCCGTGTGACGGCGATGCGATGCGCGTCTTCAATCAAGGACCTTAAGCGCTGCTTTGAGGCTATCGAAAGCAAAGCGAGCTGATCTGCCAGGTATGCATCATGAGGGATCCAAGTGCCAGAGGTCTTGATAATGGCGCCATCGGGACCAACCTTGGTGCTGACCTTGACGGGCTTGGGATGCTCATCCATGACCTTGATCTTACCCATCGGCTGCGATGCCTTCATGTCCCAATTGAGGGTGAGCCCGTGTTCCTTCGCAATGGATTCCGCTTTGCTCTGCAGGTTGGGAACAACCAGGAAAGCGCTGTTGAGCTCCACAGTTCGCTCTGCAGAAAGCGCCTTCGCGCTTGCCTGCCAAGCCTTCTCTGCAGCTTCAGCGATCACTTGGTCCTGAGACTTGCCGCCGTGGGGCTGGGCTGCCTGGTTCGCTGGGCCAGCGCCGTAAAATGAGGCCTTGTTTCCAGGGGTCTGAATGGAAAAGCCCGTCCTCGACTCAGCGATTGACGGGTCGACGGCAAACAGCTCAGCCAAATACTGTTCCTCCGCCCTCAAGTCGATTCCCGTTCCAGCAAGCGAATCGGTGACATCGTACTCGTATTCTTTCTGGGGGCGATCCGCAGGCCTCGATGGGGGGCCCATAGCGCCCTGAGGAGGTTGCTGGTGTTGCTGGTGCTGCTGGTGATGCTGCGGAACCTGTTGCATGCGCTGCTGCTGCTGCTGTTGCGCATGGTACTGCTGCTGCTGCTGTTGCTGTTGCTGCTGCTGCTGTTGCTGCGACGTATACTGCGGTGATTGCTGTGGGTAGAGATGTTGCTGGTGTTGCTGCTGCAGCATTTGCGGTTGCATTTGTTGCTGCTGCTGCTGCTGCTGCGGTGGCGGTGTTTGTTGAGGATATTGATGGTTGATGGGCGGCGTCGCGGCGGCTGACATGGGGGGTGTAAATGTGATGTTGGTATATGGCACGGGAGGTCCATTGGGCGGGGGTGTCGGCCGAGATTCGGGTAGGGCAATCGTGGGAGTAGTGCTGCCGTTGCTGCTGCCCGTACCGTTGGGGTATGGGGTTGTGTAGCTACTCTGAGAAGGCATCTGAGGAGCTTGCTGAGTGGTCGGGTAAACCGGCGCAGGGCCTGGGGTCGTGACTGTGGGAGTGGAAGGAGCGCCAGGGCTGGCATACGATTGTGCGTATGGAGTCGGCGATGCAGGCTGCGATGGAGGACCGGGAGAAAGACGAGGCCGCTTGTTGGGGGGCAAGGCGTTGACAGGAGACTGGTAGGCCGACTGGGGAGGAACAGGCGACGGCGATGCCTGGGGTGGAGAGAATTGCCTCTGAGGCATGGGCTGCTGGGGTTGAGGTTGCGCCATCTTGAAGACGTCGCGGTCAATTCTGCGCGGTGATACGAGGTGGAAGGTAGGGCGGAAGTCGCAGAGCGCTTCAATAGGCCGTCGAGCCTGACCGTGTCGTCGCGACCTCAGTCATGCGATGCGCTTGGTTCGCGTTGATGGCAGAGTTTCGGGAATCGTGTCGACAGATGAACCAGAGTATCTGGTCGAGGGACTTAAAATCGGCGAAGGCGAGATAGTTGTCGAGTTGGTGGCGACTACGAGGCAGGTAGTCGGCTTGTTGAGTCGCGCCGTGGGTATGAAGGAAGGAGCATCACGAGAGACTGACTTCCAACGTCGCGAAGCTTAATCATCACGTGACCTTGCAGCCTGATTGGTCTTGTGGCCCGTGCTTCTTCCTGCCGCCTGGACCATCAATGGATCGCATACGATTGATCTCAAGTCTGCAGATTCCGCCTCCGTACGAGCCTCACTACCATTGTTGTCATCATTGAGCTGCGACGTGTGAAAGGAGACTGCGCAGACGGCAAAGTCTCTACTGCGAATCTATCGCCGATGCGCTAACCCCACAGCTTCAGCCGTTGACAGGCGCGACGAAGACGAGACGACCCGACGAAAGAAGCCCGAGATATCCTACAACCAATACGATCTCTTCGAAAGATGGCAGCGAAGCGCAAAGCTGCTGCCATGGCAGCCACCGTCACGGAGGAGCCCGTTGACCCGGCTGATGAACTCATGTTTCTTTGCCTCGGAGGTGGCAACGAGGTCGGCCGATCCTGTCACATTATCCAATACAAGGGAAAGACCGTTATGGTAAGGCGCACAACTTGATCTCGTCGCTGTAACCATCGCTAACCTTGTGCATAGCTCGATGCTGGTCAACATCCTGCCTACGATGGTCTTGCTGCGCTGCCCTTCTTCGACGACTTTGACCTTAGCACTGTCGATGTGCTCCTCATCAGCCAGTAAGCTACAACCCCCCTTCCCCCGTGCTGGCGCGGCTCTACACAGGCAAGGTGGTATGCGACGAGAAGAGCTAGGATGATGGCGACCTTGCAAGGCTTGTTGTTTTGCTTCTGGCACCTTCGCCTATCTCCCTGCTATCTCGCCCTACCTGTACGCAGTACGCAGACTCAATACAAAACTTCTTTCCCATGGTCGCTCCCTTGCCTTGCCCGCCTTGCTTCCGCTGTGACACTACGAGCCATCCTTCCAGCTTTGATACCTATGTAGACTGCATGGCTGAGCCTACAAACTGACCAGCGGACTAGTTTCCATGTCGACCATGCCGCCTCGCTACCCTACGTGCTGGCCAAGACCAACTTCAGGGGCAGGGTCTTCATGACCCATCCCACGAAGGCCATTTACAAGTGGCTCATCCAGGACAGCGTCCGCGTTGGAAACACTTCATCCAATCCTTCGACGCAGCCTGTCTACACTGAGGCAGACCATATGAACACATTCCCTCAAATTGAAGCCATCGACTACCATACCACGCACACCATCTCCTCCATCCGCATCACCCCGTATCCCGCAGGCCATGTTCTTGGTGCGGCTATGTTTCTCATCGAGATTGCGGGGCTCAAGATCTTCTTCACCGGCGATTACTCTCGAGAGCAGGATCGACATCTCGTGTCTGCGGAGGTCCCCAAAGGTGTAAAAATCGACGTGCTAATCACTGAGTCCACTTACGGTATTGCTTCGCACGTGCCCAGGGTGGAGAGGGAGCAGGCTTTGATGAAGTCGATCACAAGCATCCTGAATCGTGGAGGCCGTGTGCTGATGCCCGTGTTCGCCCTTGGTCGAGCACAGGAGCTGCTACTCATTCTCGACGAGTATTGGGGCAAGCATCCTGATTTCCAGAAGTACCCCATCTACTACGCCAGTAACCTTGCCCGAAAGTGCATGGTTGTCTACCAGACGTATGTGGGAGCCATGAATGACAACATCAAGAGACTCTTCCGCGAAGGTATGGCAGAGGCCGAGGCATCAGGCGACGGCAGCGGCAAGGGTGGTCCATGGGACTTCAACTTCATCCGATCCCTGAAAAATCTTGATCGATTTGATGACTTGGGTGGCTGCGTCATGCTGGCCAGCCCTGGTATGCTGCAGAATGGTGTCAGTCGAGAGCTGTTGGAGAGGTGGGCTCCGAATGACAAGAATGGCGTCATCATCACTGGTTATAGTGTTGAGGGAACAATGGCCAAACAGATCATGCAGGAGCCAGATCAGATCCAGGCCGTGATGAGCAGGACAATGGCCGGAGCTCGCCGCGGCCCTGGCGGAGATGGCGAGAAGTTCTTGGTACCCAGGAGGTGCAGTGTACAGGAGTACTCGTTTGCGGCGCACGTTGATGGCACAGAAAACCGCGAGTTCATTGAAGAGGTTGCCGCTCCTGTTGTGGTATGTCTGATTCCTATTCTCTTCGTCGAGTGATGCTGACCAGTCCAGATCCTGGTCCACGGTGAGCAACACAACATGATGCGCCTGAAATCCAAGCTTCTGTCCCTCAACGCAAACAAGTCCGTCAAGGCCAAGATTTTCAGTCCAAAGAACTGCGAGGAGCTTCGCATCCCTTTCAAGCAGGACAAGACTGCAAAAGTTGTCGGCAAGCTAGCCACTATCCCACCGCCTACCAAGATTACCTCCGAAGATAGCCAGAATGCCCCGCTCATCACGGGTGTCCTTGTCCAAAATGACTTCAAGCTGTCCCTCATGGCACCCGAAGACCTGCGTGAGTACGCTGGTCTCAACACAACGACCATCATCTGCAAGCAGCGCCTTAAGCTTAGCGCTGCTGGCATTGACCTTATCCGATGGGGTCTCGAGGGCGTGTTTGGCACTGTTGAGGAACTCCCCGAGATGCACAAGAACAAGACCAGCGAGGCACCCAACGGTGATGCCGCAGAATTGAATGGAGACACAAACGGTGCCCCGAAACAAGAAGAGGCTGATGAAGAGGTAGCGAGCTTAGTGGCCGCATACCTCCTTATGGGCTGCGTGACATTCCGGTACCGCAGCGACGGCGAGGTTGAGCTCGAGTGGGAAGGCAATCTTCTCAATGACAGCATTGCCGATGCCGTTTTGACCTGCCTCTACTCCGTGGAGAGCAGTCCCGCTGCCGTCAAGCGTACGTAACACCCCCTTCCTTTGAATTACCTCTTGACTGACAGTCCCAGGCTCCGCTGGCACGCACCAGCACGACCACGGGCCTCCAGCACGCAACCCGCACGCGAACCTCTCCCCCGAAGAGCGCCTTGAGCGCTTCCTCATGATCGTGGAGAACCAGTTTGGCGCAGACAACGTCAACCCCGTTGCGGACCCGAAATTGCCCGTCGAGTCGAAGGACGAGGGCGAGGGCGAGGGCGCCGACCCCTCCGCCATGGACACCTCAGACGATACCGGAGATAAATCTCTCGACGAACGACGTCGCGTGGAGCTCGAACGCCTTCACAAGTTGGGCATCCCTGTTCCGGGCATTCACATCAAGGTCGATAAGATGGAGGCTACGGTCTGGCTGGAGGACTTGGAGGTTGATTGTGCCCACAAGGCGTTTGCGGATCGTGTGCGCCGCGTCTGTGAGCGTGCTGCTGAGGTGACGGCGCCGCTGTGGGGATAATGGGAAACTCGGATGAAAAGGACTCAGACATGATGATGCTACAGAAGTTATCCGGTTCGCTGAAAATCTTGCCCGTTATCGAGGGCTGGAATGACAATCTATAATTTGCATTATTTTGAGATCACAAGGGGTGGACGTGAAGGCCAAGAACAGATGAAGTAATCAATAGGCTTCTAACGCATGATGATTGGTACAAAGGTGATAAAGTTACAACACTAACTACGCGTACAGCTCTTCCAGGTCTTCAAGGCTTGTTCGTGACGAAACTTGACCCTACTTAACCGAGGTACTCAGACAACTCCTCAGACTCTTCTAACGTAGCAGCAAAAGAAAATGGCTGGAACGGCCAGCCGGCAAACTCAGCGAACTTGGAGAAGGACTCAACCCAGGCCAGACGCAGGGAGTGCAACATGGCACTAGTACCCTCCATCAAGACCAAGATGGCGATAGCTGGAATACGAGTTAGCGAGGATCCAGAGACGTACACAGGCGCGAGACTTACTAAGGACAAACCACAGGTAGAACGCTACGACGATCATGATACCGCCAGTGATGCCAGTTGCGCTGGGGGAGGCGAGGATACCGCCGAGAGTCATGGACCAGAGCACAACACTGAGCTGCTGGTGAGCCAGTGACAGAGCCCAGAGACGAAGGTAGGAGGCCGTGTGGGAAACGCAGTTGAGACAGAATTCTGCAAGATTGTTAGCAGGGGATATCTAAATAGAAGAAGTGACTTACCGATAGTGTGAATGATCTGGTGAATCATGACTTCGCTGAACTCAAACTCCTCGTGCTCGCCATCGCCGTGAAGGTCCTGTGTAATCATCGCGACACCCTCGCCGACGGAGTCGGTGCTGTGACGGCCGTTGACCGCATGGCCGTTACTGGCGTCTTCATCATCACCGTCAAGAGCGCTGACTCTGAAGGTCTCGCCAACAGCCCTGTAGCCGAGACCGCGAGCCTTGTTGTGCTCCCACCGCAGCCAAAAGGGCTTCAGGAATAGTAGAATGGGAACTTGAATGAATGCAAGCAGCAACAAAATGACCTGCACGGTCGCTTGGCCAGGATAAAGCTGCACATCCAGGGTACCGGGTGACAGGAACATGTAGATCAACATGTTCAGGAGACCGGGCGGCTGGCTGGGGTTCGCAGGATCGTTCCAGTTGACAGTCCACTTGTATATGATGCAAATTACAAGGTAGCCGAAAATGGACTGGAAAAAGATCATACCGGGAACGAAGTTACCCCAGATGTCGACAGGCTTCTTGAAGTGCCTGGCGTTGACGTAGGCAAAGATGAGCGAATAGGTCATGTGCGCCCAGCCGAGAATGATACTCATTTTCATCTTGTAACTGTTGGAGAAGAGAAGATCATTCTCAGTACCATGCCACATCCAGTCCAAACCAATGGGATAGCGGTAGCCGGAGTCGTTAAGCACGGCGGTAACCGTTTGGCCGTCCTTGTAGTCGTCAGGAACCTGCCAGTGCCAGGCGCTGTCGAACAGTGTGAGGGACTTGGAGAAAATATCGTTGTAAATAATGCCGGTGAAGATGGAGAAGAGCGCCATGATAAGAGCGATGTAGCGTCCGTAGTACATCATGGCGAAGAGCTCAAAAGAAACCTTCTTTAGAGGCTTCTCCCAGTAGATCATGGCCAGCGCGGCGGACAGCATGATGATGGCGTGACCCAAATCACCGAACATGACGGCGAAGAGGAAGGGAAAGGTAACAACGACCGGCAGTGCGGGGTTGACCTCCTGGTATGTAGCGGTGCCATAAGCGTTGACAATAGTCTGGAATGCCTCGGTAAACTTATTGGTCTTGAGGTATGTGGGAGGCGTCTTGTTGGTCCTGATTTCGTTTATGATCGAAGGCACCGAGAGGCCAGCCCGGTTCGTAACCTCCTGTAGGGTCGCACGGATGCGGCCGACTTCGTTGGTGGGAGCCCAACCCTCGGCAATGAGAGTGCGGCGAGCTTTGTCATAGGAGAAGTTGTTCAGCGTGTTGTAGACAGCCTTCTCCTTCGTGACCAGGACCATCCAGGCGGACAGAGACTGTGAAATTTGAGTGAGCTCGGCGCTGAGCGTTTGCTGCGTGTTGCGGAGTACGTTCTGGACATCGTTCAGGCGAGCATTGACCTCGTGCATCTGGTCGCGGCGGAGGTCGCTATTCTCGTCGACGTTGTATGTCTCAGCTCCCAAAGACTCGGAGATCTTGCGAATCTTGGCGAGGATCTCCTTGCCGTGAGCAAAGATCACGAAGACGTTCTTGTGCACGGCTTCATTTGTTGAAGGGTCCACGAGGGGTTCCTCGATCTCAGACTGGTTCATGTACAAGTTTCCGCGGAGAGTACGCCACAGGATACGCTCGAAAGACGCAACTCTGTCGCGGGCAATAACACCGGCCACGAAGCCGATGTTCATGCCTGAGAAAGATCGCTCGACTTCGGGGGCCGAGTTATGGTGCTCAACGTCCTGAAGGAGGGGTGCGTCGTCCTCCTCTGTCGATGCGCGGATCTCGTCAACGTTGCCATGAGCTCGGTCGAAGAAGCCGCCGGCCTCACGAAGCACCCAGCGCCACTCGGTGAGCTCAACCTCGCGCTTCTTGAGCGTTTCGTAGCTGTCGTTAAGCTGGAAGACACGTTGTTCGAGGCTTTGGCTGCGTTCGGCGAGTTCATCGATCTCCGAGGTCGACGGGTTCGCAAGTCTTTCATTGTCGAGATCAAGCTTTCGTAGGGGAATGCCAGCCTTTTCCATCTGCGCGTAGAAGTATCCTGTGGCATTGTTAGCTCAGCTGGAGTGTGGGCAATGTGGGTTCATGATGACGCACGCAGCTGGCGCTCGACATTGTCTAGCCGTCGGATTTCCTGGGTAAAGGTTCGCTGGAAAGCGTTGACTTCGCCGTTCAGCTGTGATAGATTTTGTCAGCGTATCGGCGTTGAGGCAGGAGATGCGTTGGGAGTCGCGTACGTCTCGGAACTGGAGGAGGCCAAGCTCTCCCAGAGCTGTCACCACGTCTCTGCCAATTTCGTTGGAGATGTACAGCTGCACCATACTCATGTCCGCCGAGCGGAACATGGTATCTTGCGCTGGAGCCATTTTGATGGTTGTTGGAGCTCCAGGGCTGAAGAGTGGTATAGGGTGGGAGCGTTGTTGAAGCGTGTCGTCGTCAAGTTCCTCAGGCAAGCTTCCAAGTTACGCCCGGAATGTCGTTGCCTCCAGGGATAGAAGGTGGGTCAGCCACCCGGACGAGAGATGTTCCGGCCCAGCGTTGCCGCCCACCGAGGCGCAGCCGAAGTAAAGTGAGGGACCCACCCAGGCTCGAGTATTTTTTTTACTCCGACAAGAAAGCTCTCCGACCAAACCTGTCTCTCTCACCAACACCTGCAACTCGTCGACATTTCACCACAGTCTTCAGGGCACCATTCTCAGAGGCAAAGGAACTTTTCCAAGCGACTCGTTCCTATGCAGATTGTCCAGTTTCTCCTCGGTTTGGAAAGCATGAGACGAAGCTCTTACTTGGGCTTATTCACTGCTGGCTTTGGATCTGACGAACGTGCTATGACTTGGGCAGCAGCGGTCTAGTCCAGACAACTCAAACTACCCTCTCCAATGTTGCAACTTTCTGTGATAGCACGGCGCTTTCGAAGCCTCAATGCTCGCCTATCTAGGCTAAATGAGCAACTGAGGTCAATATGACGCCAAGAGCAAAACCATACGCCCTGCCAAGGGTGATCTCCGACGTGTTACAAAGCTCCAGCTACGGCCATGAAGAACTTTGCGTCAAATCCACGAGTCACATTCTTTAAATTCCATTGCCTGACGCCGTTGGAACCTACGGGTTGCCTTCAGGTCACGCTCACAGTCGATTCATCAGTTGGACTGCTGTACAACAGTAACCTCTGCACGTAAAAACTCTGCCCTCCGAGTGCTTGTCAAGCCCCCCTGCCCTCATGCGCCCTCTCTTTTTGAAGCCACATTTTTTACGTGAGTGAGGTACAGAAGCGAGTTTGAACAAGCAAGAAGCTTCACGGCCGAAGCTCGCAACGCTGAGTGAATAATGATGTATTGCAGATATCTGAGGCTGGTCTCTGCCTCTCATAGTTCCTTCTTGCTCGTTCCATTAGCGCCAGCGCCCGCTGACGCTGCTGGAACAGTGACCATTGCAGGTTGTCCCTTGCCTTGCCTTTTCGTGAACACCAACCCTACGACAGATGTAATGACTTCGCTGGCCAGAGCAAGCATGCCCGTGCAGGCCAACTGCCACGAAACGATGCTCACGCTTCCAATGGGGGCCTTGGGGAAAGACAGCAGCCATTCAGCATAGTAGGGGAACCAGCCGTATGGCAGCCAGAACATGGGCTGCTTGCCGTACCAGAACGGCAGGGCGTATTGGGGAACTCGCGTGACGAGCATGCGAACGCCGGTAAGGTAGTTATCGAACTTGGACCGTGATGCCTCTTGAGATTTCTCTGCAGTGTCCACGTCAACTTAAGCATGGGGATATTCTGGAGTGCTGGGACGTACTGCTGGCTTCCAGCTGCTCGAGCACCTTGTCGTGGTTCCGCCTGAGCTTTGCCCATTTGGCGAACTGGTCCTGGCTGCTCGTGCCGTTCATCTCCTTCCGGATCTTCATGTAGTCGGTCTGCAGTTGTCTATGTTTCGTCGCCGCTCTGGAGCTCTCGAGGGGTAGGTAGCTCAGAAGTGTCCATAGCTGTGATCCAAGTAAGTTTGATGCGATCCTTTGGCTCGGGATGGTATCCTACCAGGTTGTTGATGGTTGCCGCGCCGATACTGTCGATAATTCGAATCGACAGCTCAACGGCAAAGATTACTAGCATAAGTGACGGCATGTTGGGCGATGTTGGCTCAGGAGTACTGAGCGTTGTAGTATTGGGCTATACCAGTCGGGTTATGTGGGATGGGCAGCAAGCTGTCAGATGCCACAAGCCCCAAAAATCGTGTGCTATGTCATCGCCCCGCGAATTGCATGCGCCACTTCTGCCAGGCGGTCAGGGATTGTGGGTTCTACCAGGCAACCAACCGATAAGGCCTTGTACCTAAATGCACCCCGGATTGGCATCGAACACATCCAGACGACGTCGGTACCAGGCCAGTAGAGCACAGCTTGACTGCGATACACATTGGCTCGACCTTGGAGTACGGTTTCTGTGATGTCACGAGCTTTGGAGAAAGAAGTCGTTGCCTTTCTGAAGTCCGGCGACCATAAAGCGGTGTACCAAGAGATCTCACACGCCCTCACTTCACGCGATGGCCTGACCAACGACCCAGCGAGCCTGCTGGAAATTGAGATTCTGGGACGCAGTCACCCTACGCCGCCGGGCCAAAATCTGCTTCGAGACAGGAACGCCATCGGAGTACCAAAATTACGTCTAGTTCAAGCTTTCCTTGTGGCTCGTCAGATTGTCAGCGCTCAAATTGAGGCACTACACCAGAACGAAGATGATCTCCTCTCAGCAACGGGAGTGATACTTTTGATGGACGCGGAAAATCTCACGGCCGCAAACACCAGAAAGCGCCTCTTGTTGTCACGTATCAAGAGTTTCGAGCAAGGCATCGCTACTATGCCCAAAAACCAAACAGTCCAGATGTTATTGCGCCAAGAGAGCTGGTTTGTTGACAGCTTATTGACAAGCCGTCTCCATCGCCATACCAAATCACCAACGCTATGGAGTCACCGCCGATGGTTGATCGAGCAGTACCGGAGATCTGGTCATGTGGTCAACATACCAGCGTGCTTCAACGTAATCAAGACTGCGGGTGAAAGGCATCCCCGGAACTACTATGCGTGGTGCCATGCTCGCTGGCTTCTCAAGACGTTTGAAGGCAAATTGACGGTGGACGATTTGCTGTCACTGGAGACCAATCTCAAATCTTGGAGCTTGGCCCATCACAACGACATCTCTGGCTGGTCAATGCTCGCACACATTCAAACGTTGAGGGGTGACGAAGCTACGACTCTGCTCACCTTCAGAAACCTGCTCGCCACAGCTGAAAGTTACAGGTGGACTAATGAATCAGTGTGGTGGTATTTGCGCACCACAGCAGCAAAGCTGGATCTCACAGTCGAGGACCGGGGTCTTTTCGAAATGGCATATCAGAGGCTTTTGAAGGAGCCCGGCGGCAAATATCACAGCTCCATTGACCAACACGTATTGGTTGCCGCATGGCAATGGTACGACCAGAATCGAGGCACAGCAAGCAACGGGATTATTGGTGGCTGAAACCCCGTCATATCCATGGCAAATTATGTTCGGTGAGCGACGCTCACCGCTCGCCATACACAACAAGTGAGCACTCCCTGCTATCTCGGCCGGGACTCCGGATCTTGATTCGGGTGGGCGATATCGCATGTCGAACCAAAAAGGTCGATACCGATAATCAAGGGAAGGTGGGAAGCCTGTAAAGTCGGGAGCCGAGCCAAGTAACAGAGAGGTTCTGCGCACGAGGCGTACCTCATATCGGAATATATCAGATTTCAACGTGGTTTGATTGGCGCATTCCCAAAAGAAAGGCGCCCCTTGACTGTGTGGTGATTTGGCTGAAACGAAACTTTGGTATGGTTGTTGGGTCGGTCGCCTGGCCCTGTGCTCAGGGGTGTTTTGGCGCCAATGACGGCTGGGCAGCCAACGGTCACCTTCGTCAATCTCCCAGAGACCCGCTAAACCCGCACGGCCTGTGCCTTCTCTCGAATGCCATCAGCTGGCCTTGTGAATGGAGAGCTGGTCCACCAAGGAGATCGGGATCTGCGAATGGTGGAATGCGGGCTGTGACGAACGGGTGGCAGAGCTGGCCCTGATTTGCATCGTGTTGCAGACATCGACAACATGAATTGCCAGTCTCGAGACCATGACGGAGGCCTGACGGCTTTCGCATTCTTACAGGATGCGGCACCACGGGGCAACAGGGTTGAAGCTTTCAAGTTAGCGCCCTGGTGCCGATGTCTTACTCCTGCTGCCCTCGTTGGAATGCGAGCCACGAGTACAGAGGTAAATCAGGGGAGCGAGTTGCGCCTCCTGCGGCCGCCCATGAGTTCCCACTGGGCGTGGAAGGCTGAATTGTCTGTTGTCTTTGGAAAACCCGGGGCACCTCAGTTGGCCGTATTCCAGGGCTGCCAGGCTGTCCGTGTGGTGGCGCCAGGACAAAGAACTTAGCAAACCCTAGCACGGCTCGCACGGCAACTTGAGATAGGCGTTGATCAGCGTCTGCCCCTTTCGCGACTACGACCCTGGCAAGTCTGGTCCTCTTTCAGCGTGGCATCAACGCGCGGGGTTGTGGGCAAGTTGATCGGTAGGGATAGATGTGATAAAAAATTGTGATGAGGACCATGTGTCCCTGGATAGATGATCATTCAGAGGGCGAGTGATTCGTGATCACGAGGAGGGATGAAGGGGGGATCAAGTCTCGAGCGTGAGCATGCCAATTCAATGGCGAGTGATTCAGCCAAGCGAGTAGAAGTTGTCGGTTGTTGAAGGCTTGCATCTGCTTCTATCTGGTGCAAGACATGCACTGCTCACGAGCAGCCCTGTCCTACTTCGAGATGTTGTGTACATGGGGTTCATACGTGATAGGTGAAGGGGTGACCGCTGTCCTGACTCCAATCAGCGCATTTGTCGCCTGGAGAAAGATGACTGAATGGGAGATTGACATACGAAAGCTGGTCCGAAGCTCAAGTCCGAGATGGGCTAGGCGCATCGAGCGTGGGTTGGTTTTACTGGCCAACTACCCCCCTGGAGTGTTAGCGCTGATAGGTACCTTAGTGCAGTGTAGGTAGTCAGTGCCTGGCGCTGCTGCACTTGAGTGATGAGCAGAGAGGACGCCATTTCTCGTATCTGGCCGATTCTTTGTTGATCAGGGCCCCTGAGTTTTGCTGCCCATTTTACCCAATTGTGCAAGCCACCACGCTATGTAGGTCAAGCCAGTCTCAAGCCAAAGTCTGGCCTTTCTTTGCTTCGCCATCATCAGCACACGAGTGCGATAGGTTTGGCTTCACAAGCAACATGGGTAAGGGCTGGCAAGTTTTCCAGCCTTTCATCCTGCTGCTTGTCTGCCACTTATCCGCTCGTCTGTGCTGAATTGATCTCTCAAGGTGGGCAGGGAGCTGGGATTGGCAGAAGGGCAGGTGGCTCGATCGGGCCTCGCGCAGGTACGCGACTCTACCGTACTCATCAGATCCCAACAGGGGCTCCCCATCTCACCACCAGAACCAAAGCATCAGACGACGGCATCGTCTTAGGGACCCAAGACCCCGCAATGTACCGACCTTGTTTGCCCAGACCAACGCGCCGCACGGCTGCAGCCAATCCGACGTTGGTTGGACGAGAGATGCTCGACATTGCTCTCCTCCCCAGGGGCCCCTGACAGAACTGCACTGTCGCCCGCTCGACCCATCGTTGCCCCAAGGCCAAGCCGAACCCCAAAGCTCATTGAGTGCTCTGGCTGGTCCAGATGTGTCTCCTTTCTTCGCCGATCCTTTGAAGATGGCCACTCTGGGTTCAAGTGTGGGGGGGTTACCTAGCAAGGGAAAATTAGCGTGCAAGGTACACCATGCCCCCCCCAAAGATCCGACAGACGCGCGCGCCGCCGCGAATGGAACCAATCACCCTGACTCCTTCCCTTTCCATCTTGGACCCGACCTCCCACTTCTCGCCTCTCGCCTCGCCTCTGGTCCACCACCTGCCTGCCTCTTCACCATCGGCCTCTCTTCCGACCTCCTCTTTCTCCCTTCTCTCCTCACCCCACGGGATCCAGCCTCCTCGTCCCTTTGGCCCCTCACTTCCTTCGACCTCGATCTCCGACTTTCGATCCTCGGCCTGTTTCTTTCATCCATCTCTTTGCTGGGCTGTGGGTGTCTCGTCTCTGGATCATCAAACATAGCATTCGGATTTTCTTCTCCGTTGTCTTTGCATACCAGTCCCCGGTTCTCTGTCTCCAGCCTGCCTCGCCTTTTGCCTCGCTTCGAGTCCCGCCTTTTGTGTCTCGAATCCATTCGAGCCTCGTTGCTGGTGGCGTCCCTTGTCTTAGCCCGCAACTGGAACCCTCATCCGCCAGCGTTACAGCCATACGAGCAGAGCATTTCCACCGCTCATTGGATCCTCCAGTCGCACTCTCACCCACTCGACATTTCGCCGCATTCCACCTTGTATATCGGAACCCCGGACCACCTATCTAGACCCGATCGTGTTTACTCTTTGTCGTCCCTTTTCTCAATCTTTGTTTCCCGTGCTCATACGGTATCTCGACCTTTTCCGTTTCTGCATGTCGTCGACGAAGCTTTGAAGGTCTCAATGCTTCCACTATTGTAATATCTAATTACCATCAACAAACTTCCGACTCTGAGTCTGGCACTCTCAAGCAGCTCTCCACGTTCCCTCAAGAAATCGCCAAACCCCGAGCAAGCCGATTGCCCCGCCAATTGGGCAAGCTGAGCATCTTCCTCCTTCACCACTGCATCAACATCGATCACTGTTCGGCCTAGGTTCCTCAGCTTCACTCGCAGGAACCGTCAACCCCCTTCGCCAGGAACTCAGCTCGTCATGCGTTCCGTCTTGGTCCTTATTCAGCTGTCGCTATGGATCACAGTGTCCCACGCTTTCTTTCCCTGGTTCCCTACCTACCGCTGCGATAAGGACGGCAGTTGCAAGGCTGCAAAGAGGGCACAGCTGGAAGGGCCGGCTCAGGATGTGGTGAATGCTATTCGGGCCTCCGGGGCTCTCAAGCCTTCCACCTTTCCCATCAGCCAACGGGTATGTTCCTCCAAGCAGTGGGGCGTTCCGGAAATGTCGCTAACTGGGTGTTATAGCAAGGTTTCGAATCCGAGCCAGTGGCGCGGGCTGTTTCCAGGCTGTTGCGCAAGTATTCCAGGTATCAACCTACCCACCTGTCGGAAGACTCATCGAAATTGGGCAAGAGACAAAATGTGTATCGTGTCATCGAGCCGGAACAGACAGATCAGAAACACAGCGCCGGTATCTGGCAAGATGGTTCGGACTTCTCCTACTTTGTGCAGGCCAAGCTTGGGTCAGAGGGCAAGGAGCTGTACATGCTCGTCGACACCGGTGCCGGAACATCCTGGGTTATGGGCTCCGACTGTGCTTCACCGGCCTGCGGCCTACACAACTCTTTCGGGCCCGATGACTCGAAGACCTTTAACCCTGTTGACGAGCACTACTCGGTCAGATATGGATCCGGCTCGGTTAAGGGTTCCAAGGTGACGGACACGATCGCCGTTGCTGGTATGGAGTTGAAATTCAAGTTCGGCGTTGCTAACGAGACGTCTGATGACTTCAACCACTTTCCCTTCGACGGCATTCTCGGCATGTCTCTCTCTGGTGGCGAGTCTGACAACTTCATGAGCATCGTTGCCGACTCCAAGTCACTCGACAAGAATATCTTCTGCGTTTTTATCAACAGGGCATCAGACGGTCCCAATACGGGCGAGCTCAGCTTTGGCGAGTGCAACAAGGACAAGTACACCGGCGACTTCACCTACACCGATGTGGGCTCCAACAATGGAGACTGGGCTATTCCCATGGACGGTCTCACGTACGACGGCAAGAAGGCTGGCGTCAAGGGAAAGCTCGCTTACGTTGACACGGGCACTTCGTACGTTTTTGGGCCCGAAAGCGACGTCAAGGCTTTCCACGAGAATATTCCCGGCTCGTCCTCATCCGACGGCACCACCTGGACGGTGCCCTGTGATAGCAACGAGGAGGTCACATACATATTTTCTGGCGTCAGCTACACGATCTCCGCCAAGGATTGGCTGTCCAAGCCCAAGGACGGCGTCTGCACGAGCAACATTTATGGCCACGAAGTAGTCCCGAATTCCTGGCTTCTGGGTGACCTCTTCCTGAAGAATGTGTATGCCGTGTTTGACTCCGACGAGAAGCGAATCGGTAAGTTTGGTTTTGAATCCTCTTGATCGAACGTTTGACTGATTTCAGCAGGCTTTGCCAACAGGACGCCTGTTCCCGGTGCCGAGAGCGAGGACAGTGATGCAGACGAAACGACCAAGGAGGCGTCGCCTACAGCCAAGACCACGACTTCAGCCCGAGCCTCGACCAGCGGTGGCACGAATCCCAGCCCTCGCCCAACTATGAGTGAGCAACAGGGCCAGGAGAGCCCCAGCGCTGAACCTGCCGCGCCGGACGCCCAGCCGACAACGCCTTCCACAGTTATCACCCAGCCCGAGCCGTCCATCCCGACCGGCCAATCTGAGGAAGGCCAGGGCGGACAGCAAACGACGGGCACGGGCGAGGCGGAAGCTGCTGAGACAAACGAGCCCTCGTCTGGTGCCCAGCTGCGCTCGCACAGCGTGGTCTCGGCGGCGTTCGTGATGGCTGCCATGGCGGCGATCTACTAGTGTTGATGCCATGATCATCTTGATGAACATGAGTGGTCTTTACGAGACCATGGTTCTTGCAGTTCATGATTGGGACACAGTCAAGGAGCAGAGACGGACGCAAGATGTGGACGTATATGATACCCTAGGGGAGGAGGAACTGATATGCTGCTGATGAGATCAGAGCCAGGTGGCAGAACTGGCAAGCTCAAGACGGGCACTTTTTGCATTTCTTGCCTGTATTACCTTGTAATTGAGCACAAAAGCGTTGTTTTCGCCCATATAACCTGAGCTCTGACGCGTGATAGAACGTGATTTGGCGTAAATGACATGCTTGCAGGGCAGAGTGTCGCGGCAGAGGTCGGAGAGCCCCGGATTTCCCCGTTGCGGTCATCGAAGGTCGTCGCATTTGGCCAGGTCCCAAGATCCATGTCTGTACTTGGTATGACGAGACGGGCCGCCGGGTGTCCCCTCGGGCTGGCCGGGAATCCCAGAGACAGCTTCTCCTGCCGAGACGAGCGGCTAGGCACGAACAATGCTGTAGCATAACGTTGGCTCTTTATGTAATTAAGAGACAATATGCATATCCCCAGGACCAAAAACTTGACGGGGCCGTCGGGCGATGACCCTTATCATCCAGGGGCCCGCCGGCGCCGCCACGCGCTGTCAGTTCGGCAATCAGACACCAGCCGCAATGCACCCCTCCAAGCTCGTACAGCACCCCCCTTCCCCACCTCCCCCCCCCCCCCCACACCCCCCCCCCCCCCCCCAAGATTCCATCCCCCACCAAACGACCCTGGATCAAACCCATGTGGCCGAACGACGAGCACGTCTATAATGGGAGGAATACTTCTTTCGGCAATGCATCCCGCACGCTCTCATTCGTTCAGACTCGACGGCGAACGTTCATTGACTCGATAACGTCAGAAGACACCCCGCCGGCCTCTGGTATCTGGCACACTCGTCGCCCGCAGGCTCGGCCGAGACTTGCTTTGGGAGTGGACGGCGGCGGATGCATTGGGAGGGTATATAGCGTTTTGAGCTCGCCTTGGGAAGGGTCAATAAAGAGACTGTAACATTCATTCCAGATCATGATGGCTGAGATGGCTGGTATGTTTTCGTTGATCCTTTCAACTACACAAGTTGGCTGACAAAGATAGACACTATGAACTCAACCATATATCCTTCAACGACACAATCTTTCCCCCTCACCATCCCAGAATGGACCACTGCACAGAGAGAAGGCGGTGGTCTTGAGAGGTTACTAGCTCTGCGAGCCTCAGAGGAGAAGCTCAACTCCAATGCATGGATCTCGCTCGCCACGCCCGCCCAGATCGAGACCCAGTGGCGGCACCTCGAGACCTTCAGTGCCACCGCCGGCTCGGCTTCACTCCCCCTATTTGGCGTCCCCTTTGCCGCCAAGGATAACATTGACGCCGCTGGTTTCCCTACCACGGCCGCCTGCCCGAGCTTCGCCAAGGGGCCCCTCGAGCAAGATTCGACTGTTGTTGCCAACCTCAAGGCTGCTGGCGGCATTGTCCTCGGCAAGACGAACCTCGATCAGTTCGCCACCGGCCTTGTTGGCACAAGGTCACCATATGGGGCTGTGAGGAACTCATTTGATCCCGAGCGTGTGAGCGGCGGCTCCAGTTCCGGCAGTTCCGTTGTCGTCGCCAGGGGCGTCGTCCCTTTCAGTCTCGGCACCGACACGGCTGGTAGCGGACGTGTGCCCGCCGGTCTCAACAATCTCATCGGCCTGAAACCGACGAGGGGTGCCATCAGCACAGCTGGCGTTGTCCCCGCGTGCCGCAGCCTCGACTGTGTCTCCATCTTTGCCCTGACGACAGACGACGCCGAGACGGCGCTCGCCGCGGCTGAGGGCTACGACCTCGCCGACTCCTTCTCCCGAACTCGGCCCCAGATGTCCGCCGCCAGTGGTCGTCGTATGGCCGTTTGCAGCGACCCACAGTGGCACGGCCAGGACGAACAGGAAGCGGCCTACGCCAGTGCGGTCGTCAAGGCCGAGAGCCTCGGTTGGACCCTTGAGTCGCGAGACTTCTCGCAGCTTTTCGAACTTGCGAACCTCCTGTACGAGGGCCCCTGGGTCGGCGAGCGGTACGCCGCGATCCGGGACTTTATCGAGACACACGAGGAGGATATGGACCCAACGGTGCGTGCGATTGTGCTCAAAGCCCGCGGCTTTAATGCGGCGGACCTGTTCGCGGCGGAGTATCGTCGCCAGGATCTCACGAGGGATATCGAGCGGGCCTTTGGCGAGTTTGACGCCATCCTCGTGCCGACGGCGCCGACGTTCCCAACCATTGAGGACCTGAGAAGGGAGCCGATCAAGGAGAACGCCATCTTGGGTACGTACACCAACTTTGTCAACTTCATGGACTGGTCGGCGCTTTCGATACCCGCGGGGTTCAGGACGGACGGGCTGCCGTTCGGCATCACACTCATCTCGACGACGTGGCAGGAGCCGAGGCTGATGGCCATGGCACGGGAGTGGCTTTCGGCGGCGCCGAGGCCGCTCGGCGCTACTAAGGCAGAGATCTTGGAGCCTATCAAGGATGTCGTCAATGAGACGACTATTGCCGTTGTTGTCGTCGGCGCCCACCTCACTGGCTTTCCCTTGAACAAGGACCTCACCTCCCGAGGCGCCGTGTTTGACAAGGCGACCAAGACATCCGCGAACTATCAACTTTTCTCGCTCGATACCGGCAGCCCCATCAAGAAGCCTGGTCTAAAACGTGTTCGGGAGGGTGGAAGCTCCATCGAGGTCGAGGTGTGGAACCTCCCTCGTCCCGAGCTCGCTTCGTTCGTCAAGACCATCGCAACTCCACTCGGCATCGGGTCTGTCGAACTCGAGGACGGCACTTGGGCGCACAGCTTCATCTGCGAGCCATACGGCCTCGAGGGCGCCACGGACATCACCTCATTTGGGGGCTGGCGTGGCTTCATGGCGTCGCAAAAGCCCAAGACGAGCGATGCCAAGAAATCTACCCGGGATATCAAGACGGTACTTATTGCCAATCGCGGCGAGATAGCCGTGCGCATCATCAAAACGCTGCGCAAGGTGGGCATCAAAGCTGTCACCATCCACTCCGAGGCTGACGCCAAGGCCCACCATGTCCGTGACGCTGATGTGTCCCTGGCTCTCGCGGGCACCAGCGTCTCAGATACCTACCTCGACGGCCAGCAGATCCTGAAGCTCGCTCGGGAGTCCGGCGCTGATGCAATCATCCCGGGTTACGGCTTCCTTGCTGAAAATGCCGACTTCGCCACGGACGTCGAGGCAGCAGGACTTGTCTGGATCGGACCCACGCCAGAGCAGATGCGCAAGCTAGGCCTCAAGCATCTCGCGCGCGAGGTCGCCATCTCGGCTGGCGTCCCCGTCGTCCCTGGCAGCAAGCATTTACTCGAGAGCGTCGAGCAGGCGCTGGCAGAGGCTGAACGCATCAAGTACCCCGTCATGCTGAAGAGCACGGCTGGCGGCGGAGGCATTGGACTCAGCCGGTGCAACAACGCGGAGAGCTTGATAGAGGCGTATCACAGTGTGCAGAGACTGGCACAGGCCAACTTTGGCGATGCCGGTATGTTTGTCGAGCACTTCGTCGAGCACGCACGGCACATTGAGGTCCAGATGCTCGGCGATGGCCAGGGAAACGTCACGACTGCCGGCGAGAGGGACTGCTCGCTGCAGAGGAGGAACCAGAAGGTTGTTGAGGAGAGCCCCGCCGTATTTGTGCCGCTGGCTGTGAGGATCAAGATGAGGAAAGCTGCGAGGAGCCTTGCCGCGGCGGTCAAGTACCGCAATGTCGGCACGATCGAGTACATTTACGATGTTGACACGGAGGAGTTCTACTTCCTCGAGGTCAACACTCGACTGCAGGTCGAGCACCCCGTGACCGAATCAGTCACTGGCCTGGATCTCGTGGAGGCCATGGTCAAGATTGCCGCGGGTGACAGCGACTACCTGTTCGTCGGGCACGAACTGGGGTTTGAGGTCAAGGGTAACTCTGTCGAGGTGCGCGTCTACGCCGAGAGCCCCTTGCAAAACTTCCGCCCCTCGCCCGGCCGTCTTCTCAACGTTGTTCTCCCCAAGGGCGTGCGTGTCGATACCTGGGTTGAGCCCGGCATGGAGGTCTCCTCGTCGTACGACCCCATGATCGCCAAGATTATCGCCACGGCTGACGATCGGACGTTGGCGCTTGAGAAGATGGCTGTCGCGCTGGCGGAGACGACCATTTCTGGCGTCGAGACGAACCTAGGATACCTTCGTCAGATCATCGGGTCTGAGTTATTCCAGTCGGGAAATTTCACCACGTCATCTCTCAACAGCTTCAAGGTGGAGGCCTCGGTCATTGAAGTCATTGAGGCGGGCACGCAGACCGCTGTCCAAGATTATCCCGGTCGCAAGAAATTCTGGCACATTGGCGTGCCACCCTCCGGTCCTTTTGATGACTACTCGTTCAGGATGGCCAACCGCATCGTTGGCAATGATTCTTGTGCGGCGGGCTTGGAGATGACTGTCCAGGGGCCATCGCTCCTTTTCCACTGCGACGCGGTCATTGCCATAACCGGTGCCGAGGTCGACATTAAGATCGATGGAGAGGTCGCAGAGACGAACGTTGCTCTATCTGTATGTCAGGGCCAGACGCTGGCGGTCGGCCGAGCAGTCAATGGATACCGCATGTACCTCGCCATCCGCGGCGGGATGGATGTCCCCGAAGTCTTCGGAAGCCGATCGACCTTTGCCTTGGGCCAGCTGGGCGGACACAACGGCCGTAACCTTCGCCCCGGCGATCTCCTTCCTCTCGGCCAGGCTCCGGCGGCCGAAGCGTTGACGTCGGTTGTCGCAGCCCCTCGGCCCCCCATTCCTGCTCAGCCCAACGCGGTCTGGAGCGTCGCCGTCGTGCCAGGCCCTCACGGTGCCCCTGACTTCTTCACCGCCGAGGGTCTTGACACCCTCTTCGAGGAGGAGTGGTCTGTTCACTACAACAGCAATCGGTTTGGCATTCGTCTGACAGGCCCCAAGCCCCAGTGGGCGCGTCGAACCGGCGGCGGTGCCGGACTTCACCCCTCGAATATTCACGACACTCCGTACTCTGTGGGTAGCGTCAGCTTCACCGGCGACGAAGCAGTCATCCTCACGTGCGACGGCCCCAGTCTGGGAGGCTTTGTTGTCTTCTGCGTCATCGCCTCCTCGGAAATGTGGAAGCTCGGTCAAATGCGGCCTGGTGACCGGGTCAAGTTTCAGGCCATCAGCGCCGAGGAAGCTCTCAAGAGAGAGGTCGCCCTCGAGCAGGCAATCACCGATCTTGTGCCTCCCCCGCTGTACGAGGCTCCTGCTCTTAATGGCCACGGGCCGCCGCACCAAAATCTGAAGCCCCTGCTTGGTGATATTGGGAGCGACGGTCGCCATATATCGTGCCGACAGGCAGGCGACCGAGCAATGCTGCTCGAGTTTGGCGAAGATGACTTCTCGCTCCGCACGAGCTTCCAGATCTTCTCCTTTATCGACCGTCACAAGCAGCAGCCCATCCCTGACGTCGAAGAACTCACACCTGGTGTTCGCACCCTCCACGTCCAGTACGCAGCAGGTATCTCGCCCCAGACGATGCTCGCCGCGCTGCGCATCCACGAGAATGCCTCGACCCCGTCCTCTCTACCGTCGCGCTCGTTTCGCCTGCCCCTCGCCTTTGACGATTCCGTCTCCCAGGCCGCCATCGCCCGCTACGCTGCCACCATCCGCGACAAGGCCCCCTGGCTGCCGAGCAACGTCGACTTCCTTCAGCAACTCAACGCCCTGCCCTCGCGCGAAGCCGTCTCCGAAATTTTGCTGAACGCCTCCTTCCTCGTCCTCGGTCTCGGCGACGTCTTCCTCGGCTCCCCCTGCGCCGTACCCCTCGACCCTCGCCACCGCCTAACTGGCACAAAGTACAACCCCTCGCGCTCCTACACCCCACGCGGCGCCGTGGGTTTCGGCGGCAACTACATGTGCATCTACGGCATGGACTCGCCGGGCGGATACCAACTCGTTGGCCGCACGGTGCCCATCTGGGACGAGGCCCTAGCCACAGCCAGCAGCAGCAGCGGCAGCGCCGCCAAGAAGCCGTGGATGTTCCGCCTTTTCGACCGCATCTCCTTCTACCCCATCTCCGAGGCCGACCTCGACGCCGCGGTCCGTGAGGGCAGAAGCAATACCCTCGTCCAGATCGAATCTGGCACTATCGAGCTCGAGACCTACGAGGCCTGGCTCACGGAGAACAAGACTGAACTTGACGCCGTCGTCGCCGCCCGCGAGTCAGCCTTCCACAACGCGCCCTTCCTAGAGGAACTCCTCCGCCCGCACGAGGCTCCCGAGGGCGAGAAGCGCGCTCTCGGCGCTGGTGACGTAGAGGGCGAGCGCGTGCGGGCGCAGATGCCGGGCAAGTGCTGGCGATGCGTCGTCAAGGAGGGGGATAAAGTCGAGGTCGGGGATGCGCTCGTCTGGATCGAGTCGAATAAGATGGAGATCAAGATTTCGAGTCCGGTGAAGGGACGGGTGGCGAGGGTTCTGGTGGAGGAGGGGGAGATTGTTGGGCCTCATGATGATTTACTTATCGTCTCGGCTGAGTAAGTGCGCTACACTGCGTTCGGCTTTCACGATACGAATTCTTCTGAATTTAATTCTGCTTGGATTCTTCATACATCTTAGCGAATCAACGATTTATGACTTGGAACTTCCGGGCCGCTTGTCTAAGTTGCCCTCTGTGGGCTTACATGGTGCCGGCGGTAGAGGATGTCTGCACCAAGAGGCTGTGATTTACATCGGTTATCCAGGGGCAACACATATTACGAATGTAAAACTTTGTTTATTGGTAATATCGGGATGCCCTTATTATACGGATGGGTTTCAACAGTTTGACACTCAAGGTCCTCGTACAACTTCGCGAACATGTCAATATGTTGATGTGAAGGTCTCAGATTTCCAAAAAGACGCTTGTAACTGAACTTTTTAACTTTTTCATCTTCGTCCAAAGCCGGAAATGTACATTCCTACAAAGATCATTGGCATAGCCCCCTCCAGTACCTGAGCTCCAATATTTATCCCATAAAAGCACATACGACGCTATAGACAGTCCAGTCGCCGTAATATGATATCCCACAGTCGTAGCCACAGCCATGACTATGAGCTCTGTTAAGTTTGAGCGCCGTCAAGTGTTCGAAGCGTCCTCACACTTTCACGTACGCATCCTTGAGCCCCAGCTCGTAAACACCATCCCTCATGTTTACATCCCTCTCGTCATCATGTCGGTACCAGCGTTTCTTCTTCGCCCGAGGCCGCTTCTTACGCTCAGAGACATCCGGCATGCAGCCGCAGAACCAGCTCAGCAGGAAGACCAAGATGGCCAACATGATCATGGTGCCAAAGGCGACGCCGAGCATGACTTGACCCTTCGTCGACATGTCGCGGGTATTGAGCTTCTCAGTGGCTCGGCGGGCCTGGACCGCGAGCCCGGGTGGTGGGGATTGGACCGTGTCGGCTAGAGATATGTCGGCGCCCTGATTAGAAGGGGCGGTCGTTGGGGTCGAGCTGGTGGGTGTGCCATCCGTCTGAATATGGCCTGAAATGGTCATGACGTCCCCGTGAGCATTCGGGCCCCGCGAATTGCACATCCAGCGTTGCAGGATGCTCTCGATGACTGCCTCATCGTCGATTGACGGAGCAAAGTGGACGACATCGTAGCCCCTATTTCTAATTAGCAGAATGCCCAAGATTAAATCGCAGGTGGATAGCGACCAACTCTGGACAGCTAACTCGTGGCCGCGGCGCCGACTTCGACTCAGATTGGCCTCCTTGAAAGAATACACCGGTATGGGTTGACAAACTGTCTCGACCACCTTGATGGTGTTGTTCTCGAGGCACAGCCTCCCACGTCCATTTTGGCGTCGCTCTACTCCAAGCTGGTATTAAACCCATAGTTCGAGATGCTTTGAACTACGTTCGTAATTTATTTTTCGTCGATTTTTTGACATTTACGAACGCACCCGCGTTCATCGTCGAACATCAGCGGTAGTTATCTTCAATCTAAAGAGGTGCTCAGCCACCGCCCAGATGGAAGCGGCAGGCGCTCAGACGGAAGCTGCACACGTGCGGCGCATACAGATTGCTGGCAGCAAACAGCTGACGCCAGCTCATTCCCTCATGGGGACGCCAAGACAACTTGGTAAGTCGTCGAGCGACTTTTCTGGGGAAATGTCTTTCAGCGAATCGCTCGCTCGCTCGTTGGTTCATACCAAAGTCCCTTGCCAAGTGTTAAATTGAGGCCCGAACACGGTCTGGCGGAGACATGTGTCATTGTTCCAGGTCGTAGCGGCTTGTCCGTCGAGATGTCTGGCGACCAACTCCGGGCCATTTTACATCCGCATGACCTCCCCCGGCATACCAGCAGCCCGGACCGGACCCAGCCCGCCTACCTCGGCCTCTAGCAACCGGAGGGCTTCTCGTGCGAAGGGCACAGCCTGGCTCCGCACGCGCAAGCTCCAGAGAAACTCCTCAACACGCTCTGAGTAGAAGGAGGCCTCCGCGTCGTCATCGCTGGTGGCCCACAAAAGTCCGGCAAAAGTCCCAATGCTGGCCAACTGAGCGGAGGCCATGAAACCCCAAAAGGATTGGGTATGCTCAGGCTGTAGGTTCGATATGATTGTGGCCGCGGCAAGAAGTCGGGAGCGGGCTCCTGTTCGAATGGCATTGCGGAGTTCCCTTGGAGCGGACGAGCTAATGTTTCGAAGCATGGCTCGGTGTAGAGCCAAATCGATGGCGGTATACGAGAGGTGGAGAGAACCTGCAGGTTGTGAGCACTCGTTCAAAATATAGGATTCCTTCAAGTTGCTTGGTCGCGCAGCAGGCCACGCCGATTTTTCTTACCATTTGCACACAGCTTCTTCAGCCGGGTGTCCCTAAGCTGCAATGCCTCGGGCAACCCGTTGTACCACTCTCGCAGCATCATGACGATGGGCTTTGCAAGCTCGGCAACGCCAATAGTGCCGATTTGATCCAGCGTGCCACCTCGCCTGGTGGCCTTGGCCGTGTAAAATGTCCGCAACACATCGCTCAAGATAAGAGACAGTTCAATGTGCCGCAGGAACAGCTCGCGCCCAACTACAACCTCGGAACTGCCCTCAGGGTCGTGTTCCTCGTCAGCGGCGTTCTCGGGAAAGTCTTCGATGCAACATGGTTGGACATCCCAGTCCTCGTTCGGGCGAATGAGGAACGGCTTTCCGTGGACGAGGGCACCCCATTTATCCTGCATGAAAAGAGCCCAGGCAAGACGGCGGCGAAGTCCCTTCTCCCAGTCTGGGATGGCCCAGTCGGTGCAATCCACATGAAGACCAAGCCCCTGGGACAAGGCAATCAGCTGGGCGGTAACATTCCACGTATTGTTCTTCGCACGTTGTTGGATCAGGAGACCAGCCTGAAGGGTCGAGATCTTGGGCCGTTTCATGTCATCGCTCATGGTTCGTAGAGCAAGAGCTTCCAGGGCCATCTGATCCGGCTGCCAAGAGGACGTCGCCAGCGTGCGATCGTAGAGGGACCAGTCGAGAGCCAGGAGATAGACGGCAGCCAGCAGAGGAGGCGAAAACTCATGATATGAGCGGGCGTATTTCTCGAGAAACACTTTCTTGTGGAGGATGGGGAAACTAGGATGCACAATGCGGAAGTAGAGGTTGACAAGGGACGAGCCTAACGGGTGGACGACTTTCTCAATGGCATCCAGGTCAGCTATACGTTGTGATTCCGATGTTGTCTCTTTGTCTCTGTGAATGAGGAAGACGGTCTGGTCGTCCAGGCGGCGGACGGATCTCGAGGTTGAGTCCTCGGGGCGGTGGAGATCGAGGAGGCATGGCTCTCTGTAGTTGGTCAAGCCGATGTACTCGGAATGCGTCTTGAGGTGCAGGCCGAGTGTGCCATCCAGTAGCGAGGGCTGATGGTGGAGGTATGAGTAGCCGACTTGATCTGAGCCTGCCAATGAGGGCGATAAGGCCTCTAGATGTTCAGGAGAAGTTTGTCTAGCAGCTGTCAGTGAATGCAGTCAAGAAGCGCATGCGATACTTACTCGACATCCTCGTAATGATCCAAAGGCAAGGGAATAGATGCCGAGGCTGCTCCAGGTGCCGAAGTCGGGCCCGACACTGAAGGAGCTGATGAAGGAAGCCCAGTTGAGCCGTTCGTCTGAGAACGGTGTTCAGGAGGGTCGGTGGCCTTGCGGCGCTTGCGAGGAAGGGGACCGCGGAGATAGGTACAAGGCTGACCATGAAATGTACACATGACGCACTTATCGCGGCCATCCTCGCGAACGCACCGGGTCTTGCGCTGGCGGCAGATGTCGCACGGACGGCTCTGAGAGGACATGGCATTATGAGAGTCGGGGCCGAGGCCGGGCGGGTTACCATGACCGTAAGCATGGCCGTGGCCGTGACCATGGCCCCCAAGACTAGGCCCGTGGCTTGAGGTGGGAGCGGCAGCAGAGCCCGATCCGGGAGCTGAAGCCGAGGGAAATGGTAATGAGCCCGAACCAGAAGGTGATTGTGTCCGAGCAGGAGTTGCGGCCGGCGCCGGGGCGGGCGCGGGCGCGGCCGCTGGCGTAGGGGTTGGCATAGCCATGGGCCTAAAGGTGCCCGTTTGATCCATAGCGGTGAGACAGATTAGGGATATGATAGATAGTACAATGGACGAGATGGTGTTGATCAAGTGTATGTGTCAAGGGCTGCAGGACCTAGGGTTCGAGAGGTGGAGAAGATTGTCATGGCTCTTTTCCGGGGTTCGGTGATGAATGTGGTTGTCAAAGGTTAGATAGATAAGTATGAGAATAAGGCTGGGCAATGGGTGAAAAAAATGAAGGGACGGCTCAACTGGCGGATGGCCGAGAGGAGCCCAGAGCTCGTCACCTCAGGTTGGTCTCGATGGCCAGGTGCTGTTCTATGCTTGGACTGATAGAGATATGCCAACCAGCCAACGCCAAGCAGACCTCGTCTCTCGTTGGAGGCTTGCAAAACAATGTGGCTGTCGGAAGCCTGGATCGAATCTGCAAGATAGGCAGAGACACGGCAAGGGCAAAGGCTGACGTCCCTCTTCCTCTTTCTGGTGGTCGTCTACCGTTGGTGGGCGTGGTGTGGAGGGGCGGCCAGTCGAGGGTTATCGCGTGGTAGCTCGAACGATAAAGTCGCTCATCAGGCCGATAACGCCCAAACCAGTCTGCTTTTACTGCCCGTCTCGGTGATGAGGGCGCTGTGAGACCGAGGGTCGAAGGAGTTCAATTCCGTAAAGGTATGGCATGGGCAAGGCAAGGAGGCAAGGAGGCAAGGAGGCAGACGAGGGGGGTTGGTGGGGAGAGGTGGAGTGGATTCTTCTTGAAACAGTTTAGCGGACGTTGACGGCAATGTACTTCCAGGTTCTCAATGTGATTCACAGGTGTAAAGGCAACTCGGAGTACACATGAGTACTTCCATCTAGCGACCCAAATAGGCGGGAGCCCCCCGGCTTGGGGTGCTTCGGGGGACGCGGGATGCTCCTGTCTCCTGTTTTTTAGGTGGTCAATAGGGAGCAGTGAGGCATGGTCAATGACAGCTGATGGTTTGAGGTTGCCTGGCCCAAAGAAACCCCCTAGCTCGCTGGCCTCACCCTAAATCTTTCTGACGTGACAAGCATCGCGGCCAGCTTCCCAGCCACGACCAATAAACCTGCCTACCCCTCCTCTACCACTCACTCATAGCACTACATCGCCGAAACCTCGCCGCTGAAGCTTTTGCTCCAGTAACGCGCCACGCAGACGCTGCAACCTACAATGCCACGGCAATAATATAGCCTGCCTGGTACAATGCCTCAGGCTCGATCCTATGGAGCTCCCATCCACGAGGACCATGCCTCCTCCGAAGAAGATCTAGGCCTCCTCGCCGATGATCCCCTCGCCGACACCCATGTCAAATCCCCGCGCACGCCGAACCGCGTCCGCTTCGACCTGACGCCCTCCGTACGAGAAGCTCCCGCCCCCGGCTCGAGCAACGGCGCGAGCAGTTTCGACATCGAAGAACCTCCAGCCTACTTCGACCGCAACGGCGACGACGATCATCATGACGACGACCACCACGGTGACCACCAGCATCACCCTCTCCTGACCGACATCGAAGCCCCCTCCGTCGCCCTCGCCAACAGCCCCTGGGCCGAAGACGAAGATGTCCACGACTGGGCCGAGCAGCAGCGCCAGCGGCCCAAGTCAGGCCTGCGCATGGCCTTCATGAACATGGCCAATTCCATCATCGGCGCTGGCATCATCGGTCAGCCCTATGCCTTCAAGCAGGCTGGCTTGCTCGCCGGCGTCGTGCTGCTCGTTGGCCTGACCTTTGTCGTCGACTGGACCATCTGTCTCATCGTCATCAACAGCAAGCTTAGCGGCAGCGACAGCTTTCAGGGTACGGTTCAGCACTGCTTTGGGAGGCCTGGGCTCATTGCAATATCTGTCGCCCAGTGGGCTTTTGCTTTTGGCGGAATGGTGGCGTTTGGTGTCATTGTTGGCGATTCGATACCCCATGTCTTTTTGGCCATTTGGCCTGACCTACGAGAGATGCCTGTCCTGTGGCTGCTGGCGAACCGTCAGTTCGTCATTGCCGTTTTTGTCATGGGCATTAGCTTTCCCTTGACGCTGTACCGAGATATCTCCAAGGTATTTGCATCTTTCCAAACCCTGAAGACGTGTGCTGACCCCGTGCAGCTGGCCAAGGCCAGCACTCTGGCCCTCATCAGCATGGGCGTAATCGTCGTTACGGTAGTTGTTCAAGGCCTGCTGACCCCAAGGTCCGAGCGAGGTTCCTTCACCCCGGCCCTCCTCACCATCAACGGGGGCATTTTCGAGGCCATCGGCGTCATTTCTTTTGGTACATACCCTCGAAACCTCCTCGACAGAGCACAGCTAACAAAATCAGCTTTTGTGTGCCACCACAACTCGCTTCTCATATACGGCTCCCTCAAGACGCCCACTATTGACCGTTTTTCTCGCGTCACTCACTACTCGACGGGTATTTCCATGGTCTTCTGCCTCCTCATGGCCCTGGCTGGCTTTCTCACATTCGGCGATAAGACGCTGGGCAACGTTCTCAACAACTTCCCAGCCGACAACGTCATGGTTACTATCGCTCGCCTCTGTTTTGGCCTCAACATGCTCACGACGCTGCCCCTCGAGGCGTTTGTCTGCCGCGAGGTCATGTTCAACTACTTTTACCCTGGTGAGCCCTTCAACATGAGGCTGCACCTCATCTTCAGCACGGCGCTCGTGGGCTCGGCCACCATCATAAGCCTCATTACGTGCGACGTCGGCGTCGTTTTCGAGCTCGTAGGGGCTACTAGCGCATGTGCCATGGCGTACATTCTGCCGCCGTTGTGCTACATCAAGCTGACGACGCGGTCGTGGCGGACCTACTTGGCCATGGCTATCGTGGTATTCGGCACTGTTGTCATGTGTATTAGTCTGGTGCAGGCCGTTGCGAAGATGGTCAGCAGTGAGTTGTTTGATTCGGATTAGATGAGGCTGGTTTGCTAATGATCCCTTACAGATGAAAGCGGTGCGGCGCAATGTATGTAAAATGCCGATGTACGATACGACGAGACGCGATGAGAAGGATTACAGGACTAGAGCGAGTTGTGTAAGACGAGATGATCATCCAGGGCTCCATATAGACACGGGCTACGTACGGGATGTCTTGTAGCGACTGCTCGCTCCATTGATCGGCGCAAAGAAAACATAATCATGAGAAAGGATTCGAGAACATTGCCTTGGAAGGATTCGGTTCCCGGCTCAGCCCTCTCGCCTTGTTGGGCGTCGTGCCGTGCCGCGCCGCCGCCGAGAATGCACTGCCTCAAGAAGCCCACATGCGATGATCTCCCGGATTGAAGGCCTCAATGCTGACGTGCTTAGAATTGTTTAGGCCTGGCGTCCTAAGACGCGCGTCGTGAAGAGTCGGCCGTGGTTTGCGAACACTTCGGGAGGCCACATGAGGGTAGCACGAGCTTCGCGCCAAATACCCAACACAGACATACTTGGATCCGGCAAGGGTCAGTTCGAATAAACTTTCCGTGTCCAGAGCAATAGAACCTTAACGACCCGGCCACGTTCAACGTCGAACAACAGCCTAGGTAGCCTAGCAGCCGAAAGCCTCCGGAAACGATCAGCGTTTCTTGGCATTGCGGGCCTTCAGGGGTTGGCGATATAGTGCTGGATATTGCCATTTCGGCGCAGCACATCAGTTCCTGAGCAAGGCCGCATGTGTCCTACCTATTGAAAGCTTGAGTTGCATGTTCCCCCGCATCGATTGCATCGGCCACTTTCCCTACCAGCCTATCAACCTTTGATTTCTCTCCAACCTGTGGATGGAGATGGGCCAAGATATTAATGAAGGGCGCGCCTACTTGCATCTAGATAGACTCGTACTCCAGGCAACGACACGAGCCTACCCAGGTAATGTAACATCGGCCTGCCCTAGTGGGGAAGTGAAGCTGATGAGATGCGACTGGCACGTGGCCGCCGAATGCTATGGATGGCCTCAAAGATGGACAGGGTTACGTTCACGATATGACAAGTCGGCAGTGCTCAGGATCAATTTCCCCTTTGCAGAACAAACCGCTTGGCTCGACTGAGATTGACTGTTTGTCAGGACCCCCGAAGCCGATGCGCAAAATACCGGACCTGTCCAGAGCAATGTAAAAACCCGAGGATTTCTCTCCAGAGGGGCTGCCTGGTTCAGTCGGAGTCTGTATCCTTGCGAGGCACATGTACTTGGACTGGTGGTCTATCAGCAGAGACAAACAATGAGAGTCAACTTTCAGACGGCGGCGTTCGCCATTGGTGAGTAATACTCCATACTGTTCGTTGGTCAAGCTTATACTGAGCCTCATAGCGTTCGCTCCTTTGGCATCTGCCTTGAACGCAACAATCCTCGCGGACACCAACCGAGACGGTGTCATCGATGTCAAGACCGACAGTGAGGGAAAGGCGGAATGGACAAAGGACAGGGGCGCGCTCTTTCTGCCCAACATTGGCGACTCCGACGGCCGCTGCGCCGCGAAGACGGCCGCTGTACGGGACAGCCTGGATCCAGAGAGCAACTCATGGGACAACCTCATCCTCCTGAACAACTTCACCGACTCCTGCAACGATGCTTCAGACAACATTCAGCGCAACCCCAAGTACCTTGCTCCTCTCCAGGTCCTCCCGAACTGTGGAGTGAGCGCCTCAGCCTCGGGCTCCGTCCACGTCACAGACGCCTTGGCCGCTCAAAACGTGCGCATCTTCCAGAAGAACGGTGATGACTGGAAATACGTCGAGGCAAACCACACGTTCACGGCAAAGGAACTCAAGCATGGTCTGTCCCTCGGCATCGACGCCCGCGATGTCCGCCGCTCCGGCGCCTGGGACGGCACCGCCGTCGTTCTCTTGACCGTGACCGACGGGGCCGAAGAAGCTACTGACGCTGTCGCCCTCCGCGTCGCCCCTGTCCTGACGCATCACCACACCCAGGCCGTGGAGAGGGTCTTTTCGACTGCCGCTTGGAGCGAGAACCCACAGTTCTATTTTGTCAGAAACTTTGAGAGTAACGTCGCGGATGCGGGCATCGAGGAGCCTGTACACTTGTTCCAGAACGGCGATATCTGGACGCAGGACTACTTTGAGCCCGGGTATGCCAGCATTCCCGGTCCCGACGGCCCCGTCGTCATTCGCATTATGATTAGGTCCGCTCAGTGGTATCGTGCAGGCGGCCTCGAGGTCGTCGAGACCCTGCGGTCCGATAGCGTGGGCGCCGTGCAGGAGCTCCTAGAGGGCGGCACCATCGACTCGATGGGCAACCTCGAAACGATCCCGCCCTACACGCACAACGACAAGTCGTACCCCGCGGGCCGCATCATTATGGGCGACTGGGACGGCGTAAAGCCCCTAATCTTTGACTTTCTCGAAGCCCAGGAGGTCCAGGAGCCCATCGCCCTCGACACCGCCTGGCTGTTGGTTGGCCACGTCGACGAGTTCCTCCAGTTCCTGCCCGCCGACAACCAGCGTGGTTGGATCCTCATGGCCGACGACACCCTCGCCGGCCTCGAGCTCCTTGAGGGAGCCTCGCGCGCAGGCCACGGCGGCGTGCGCGCCGTCTCCCGCCCGCCCATGCCCGGCGACAACGCCTGCCTGCCCGTCGACACGGTCGACCAGGTCCTGCGCTTCGCCGACCTGGCGACCATTAACAAGAATGTCGCGGACCGCATTGAGGGCAACCTTCAAACCCTCAAACGCGAGACGGGGCTCACAGACGACGAGATCTTCCGCGTGCCCGCCCTCTTCTACCCTGGCGAGAGGCCCTCGTTCTCGTGCGGCAACTCCACGGGCGGCAACGCCACTCTCGCGGCGCGCGACCCGACGCTGCTGCCGGGAGGACCTGCGGCCAAGGCCAGGTCCATCGTCGACGCGGCGCGGCCCCCTTCCGCCAAAGACCTCTCGCGCAGGCAGACCAGCTTCGGCGAGCAGGTCTTGGCCCTGTACCCCGGCACCATCAATGGCGCCGTGCTGACCGACTATTCGGTCCTTGCTCCCAACCCGTGGGGGCCCGTCATTGACGGCGTGGACATCTTGGCCGAGGCCGTCACGGCGGCGTACGCACAGGTCAACTTCAACGTTACGTACCAGGACAACTGGTTCTCGCACCATGTGTGGCAGGGAGAGATTCACTGTGGCTCCAACACGTGGCGTGATACCAGCACGGTTTGGTGGGAATAGGGCGTGTTTGAGAATGTCGACGAGATGGTCGCGTAACAGTAATGCCCGTATTGAGAATCGGAGATGTGACCGGAGGATAGATTCACTTAACAGTAAGGTAATTAGATCCCTAGTGAACAGACGAAACATGGCACAACTTGAACAGCACAATAGGATGACTGCTCCTCGATACATGGCATCAAGGCTTCGAGCTGAGGAGGTACACAGATATTCATATTTGATGCCTTTATCAACACAAAATTGTGCTCGGTGGTTTCCGGAAACCCACATCACACTAGACTTCAGTTTTGAGGCTGTCTAGGACGACATTGGTGCGGATAGGGCGGAAGAAGTGAGAGGTGTACAACTTCATCGACTTGATAGTTGTGGAAATCCCACCCACTGCAATGATCGGCGTCTTGCGCTTGCAGCACGAGAACTTCCCACAAGATGAGCACTCGCGTTGAATCCGTAATTCGAAGACGGGTCCCTCGTCCCTGGTACTGTAGGTCTGCTGCTCGTTGGGCAAAGAATTCGGGGGGGCGGCATGCGATGGACTTCCTCGCAGCCCTTTTCACAGATAAGCGCCCAACCCGGCAAGCTAAGCCTAAGAGCCTTCAAGCCCATCAGCCGATCGACCAGCATCCCTCGACGTCGGAATCCAAAGCTTGGTTCCGCAGATAAATTGTCCTCCTGACCTTCACAACCAACGCCATTGGACCAACCCACCCTCCCATATCACGTGACGCAGCCAACCTACACCCTTTATCTAATCCTCGCGAGACGGATCACCTTCTGACGCGGGGTAACACTCGTCTCTCGATACCAACACCCTCACAGTCCAAGTACGCCTCTGCTGCTCCGTATATCGTGTCGAACTGACCTCTGACGAACCTACAGACCAAACAAGACCTTCAAAATGCACCCCGTCAACGCCTCCCACAGCTCCTGCCCCAAGTGCAGCGCCGCCATGTCGAGCGACAGCAAGACCTGCTCTGCCTGCGGTGCCGTGAGTTGACGCTTCGCCCGGTACGCTGTTAAGGAACTTCTCTGATAGTCTATAGTCCTGCCCTGTTTAGGGAATATTCCATCATGAGTTCTGAAACGGGGGATGTTCGGATTATGTATCTGTGTGGCGGGCGGACATTGAGGGGAGGATGCGGACAATGATGCTGATGACGACGATGATGATCCTCTCGGGAGAGTGGCGAACGACGTGAATGACTGGACGGCAGCCGGGTGAATACTCGATGAAACCAAATTGATCATCCGTACCTCGAGCCCTTCGCGTGTGCTATCAATGCTGGGGAAGTGTGTAAGCCAATGTACCTTGTGACACTGGTGGGTAGGCTGGCTGGAGGAGATGAGTAGTTCGCACCGTTCAGGGCTGACCTAGATGCCTCGGGTCGCCGTCCCAAACTCAAGTGAAGCACAAGTCTCCCCAAAGCATGGATGCAGCAGAATACCACCGGAAATGGAGTAGACACGGACGGGCACACGAGCGGAGACACAGGGGCATGCACCACATCTGGCAACAATATCAGACACGGAATTCGAGCACAAAAAATAACCACAGCCCCTAAAGCGTACCTGTCTCCTGGTCTAGGTCGAGAGCACAACGAGAGCACAAGGGAAGATGGTAGAATAGAGGAAAAGAAAGTGTAAAAAGAAGAGAGCCAAATGACGCAAAGCAAACCACAGGTATGATATAGCCAGCCCATCCCGGATGGAACACGCAGCCGCAGAGTCGGCAGAGAGTCCAACCGAACTACAAGACCAAAATCACCACCCACACCACGCAGTGCCGTTCGTGTATCGCCCTTGCTAGCCTGTGAGCCCCTCCCGCCCCCCTTTCACCCTCGAACGCTCCGTCAGCGATGGGGCCGATCTACGACTCGATCAAGATACGAAGCACTATCGCGTAAGTCCTGCAAGCCCTTCCAGCGGACAGACGAGCACGCCTGCCACTTTCTTTTGCTAGAGAGCGCAGAGAAATGGCAGGCTGCCAAACGGTTCACGACACCAGGACTTCCAGCAAAACCCAAGGATGTGCATGTGTGCTTTGTGAGCAAAGCTCTTGACGAGAACGAGACGATATTGATCAAAACTCCAAATTCCGGGAACCTATGCAGGCGGATATAGCCCTCGCCCTCCAAAACCGCCGCGACGACCCTTGCTCATCCGAAAAGCCGGGGGAGAAAAATTCGATTGGGGGATGAATGAGGACGATTGATTGGTATGGAGATTACAATGGGGGAAATGGGACACAAGAGTGGTTGAGGGTCCCAAAGCGGGAGGGAGGATAGAGGTAGGGAGAGGTTGGCGTGTGTACGTGTGTGCAGAGAAGTCGAAGTGCGGGTATGTATTTAGAGCAGGTTGCACTTGTGCTTCTTGCTGCCGCCCCGGCTGCGCGACAGAAGGGCGGCGCGGGTGGCGTGCTCGAAGACCTCGCGGACACCCTCGTTCGTCTTGGCCGAGCACTCAAGGTACTTGTATGCGCCAATCTTCTTGCGGACCTCCTCACCCTGAGCGTTTACGTTAGCGATATTCCGAGTGCACTTCGGCGAGAGACAGCGGGCTTACCTCCTCGGGCGATACGGGCTTCTGGCTCGTCTTACGAAGCTCCTCGATCGTCTTGTTGTCGTAGCGGAGATCCTTCTTGCAGCCAACAAGGATGATGGGCAGGCCCTGGCAGAAGTGCAGAACCTCGGAGATCCACTGTTTGGGGAAGAAGAGCACGTGTCAGCGATATGAAGCGATGGTGTCAAAGAGACGGGGTGGATATTTCATATGGCTAGGGACGCCAGGCGATGGGGGATTTCGTTTCGTACCTTCTCCTGGACGTTGTCAAGGGAGTCGGGAGAGTCGATGGAGAAGCAGATGAGGATGACGTGGGAGTCAGGGTAGGACAGAGGACGGAGACGGTCGTAATCCTCCTGACCGGCGGTATCCCAAAGAGCTAGCTCGACGTGCTTGCCATCGACCTCAACATCGGCGACATAGTTCTCGAAAACGGTGGGAACGTAGACCTGAAGACAGGTCAGTGATTGTTACTGCGCAAGTATCGAAGCGGTCGACGATGCGGTGATGAAGGTTGTCGGAGCCAGAGACGAGGCAGATGGGGCTGGCTGGACGCGAGGCGGCAGATGGGCGGGATTCTTACCTCGGGGAAAGTGCCCTTGGAGAAGACGCTACGTAGGATGGTCAGCTCTGGTCAACAAATGGAGTGGGCGATCTGGATTTGGGCGGTGATGAGGGTGACGACGAAAGAATCGATGGCGGCGACGGAGGGCCCAATCTCATCGATGGGCGACGGAGAGCAGCACCAGCGCCCCGTGGTCGGCCAAGCTCTTGAGGGATGGAGGTTCGCGAGCGAGGTCACTTTGAGCTGGGTTTGGGTGTGGATGATAACTCACATCAACAAACAGGTTTTACCACAGGCACCGTCGCCGACGATGACGAGCTTTCGGCGAATTTCGGCCATGATGTATGTCGGATGGGTGGATTTGGATGGAGAGGAGGTCGGTGAGGATGGGTGTTGTGTCTGGTTGTTGTGGTGGAAAAGGGGATGCAAGGCGCGGTCGGGGGTCGTGGAGAGATGGAGAAGTTGAGTTCTGCTGCGGCCGGGAAGGGGGTTTGATGAGGGAGTGATGGGCAGGCAGGGCAGTGGCAGGAGTACCTAAGTAGACGGAACCTCAGTGAGCAGCTAGCTAGGTACCCGTGAGATACCGTAGGTACAGTAAGGTAGGTACCTAGGTGTGCACCTCAGACGGGTGAGGTAAGGCGACAGCAGTGGGGTTGACTTGACGACGCGACGGGGGGTCCTGCAGGGCAACTGGCAGCGAACCTTTCACTGACGGGAGGTGCTGGAGCGGCTCGGTTTGGGCTTGGTCTGGGCTCGGAGCCTGGGTCGGGTCGGTGTGCGTGGACAGACGTGGACCTGGCCGTGGGCGCGCGTACAGGTCGGTGCTCAGGGCCTCGGGTGGTATGTGCGTCGTGCTTCTGGGATGGCAGCCGGGGTTGGGTGACAGTGATGCGAGGTGCTCGATTGATGTCACGGCCACTGGTAGTCCTATGGTTTTTTTTTGGAGAAGAAGGGAAACAGTTTGGCAGATTGATCACACGCCTTTTGTCTGTTCCATCCTCCCTAGGGTATCCTGCATGTGATATTCAAGTCCTTTGATGGCGATGATGAAATCATGTCCTATCTGGCTGCCAGGCGACCTCTTGCTGTCTTCCCCCCCTTCCCCTGGCCTGGCCCCCCCCCTCCTCCCAACATCCAACACGTGCTCTCACTCATAAGGTGGGTGCTTGGTGTCAGTTCCAGTGTCAGTGTCGGGGATGCGCCCGCTGTGGCTTGGATGCGCTGCCACGCCTAGCTCGTCCGAAGTACCCCTTCCAGGTGATCACCACCCACGAGGTACATTCACCTTCCCCAGAGGCAGCCGATGAGAGCAATCAAGCTGAGGTTCCATGACCATTACCTTGGCCTGGCTGTGCCTGTGTCTGTCTACTAATGAGTAAGGTAGGTATGTATGTCTATGCCTGTCCCTGCCGAATTATTGCTCGCGACAGTCCACAGAGGCCAGGGCGGGGGAAGGACGTGACGGTCATTGGGTGAGCCTTCGTCATTGTCATTCTACCTACCCTGGACGACACTCTCAGCTCACCAGGCTTCGCTGGCAACTGGCCTCGGAGTGTGGCACTGGGCACTTCGCAATCGGCACTCCTTAACGCCAGATAGATCAGCAGTTCGCAGATTGCCTCTTTTGCTTCGGGTTTCAGATGCCCGCCGGGTGGGCAGCCAGTCTCCAGCATGGCGCAGATACATCCTTTGCCTTCGGTTTGTCCGGTGGCTGCATACGCCTACTCATCGTTGCCATTCCTTGCTCTGGTCCGGTTCAGAGGGTGAAACTCCGTCCCTTTACCACCAACATGGGACATCCACGTCCGACGTCCGCCCGCGTATCGAATCACGGGACCCTGGAAGGACCCTAATACGGGACGCCTCGTTCGGTCAACAAGGCTGCTAATCCCTCCCATGCCGACCAACAGACAGTCACACTGCAGATCCGGACGTCGTGGCTGTCGTGACTCCCAGGCCCAGGGTTGGCGTCCTGGTGTCCTGGCGTCATGCTACCGAAACTGGCGTTGAATCGAGGAAAAGTCCTGTAGAGTCTAGGACTCCTACCTTCCTAGCTAATGACATGTCACTGCATGAGTCGTGGCCATCCACTTTGGTTTTATTCGGCGAGGCTGATCTTACCGTTGGCTTCTGGAGGCCAAGCAGTCAGAGCACAATAAAGTGTCGGAAACGTTAGATGGGCAAGACAACGGCAGATCATCACACCTAGGCACCTATTTGTGAGACAAGAGGATTGAGCGGAGTCGTGATGACAACGGCGCATGGAACACGCCGACGGTGGGGGCTTGAGAGAGCTGGACCGCGAAGGGAGGAATGGCACCAGCTGGCGATTGCTGCCAGTTTAGGGAACCCACCGCAGATCAGTCAACGGCCCGGTATTTCTCCGACCACCTCCCAGTGAGAGCCCCTACGTCCAAATGGCATTGGATCCAGTCTTGGACACCCATTGATGGCTCCACATGTTTCGGCCAATCCCATGCACAGGGGATTTTCATCCTGAAAGCTTCAAGCTTCAAGCTCAACGAGAACGACCAAATAAGCCCGACGTCCATCCCTCTGAGAAGCCCTTCCATGCGGCGTTCTCGATGATCGATCGCCCCTGAACTCCCCGAAAACCTACCTTCACCATGCAGAAGCTCGTCAAGCGCACTGCTGAGGCTCAGCGGGCCTCCGCTCGCCGCACCTCCAAGAAGGCCCTCGAGGTCTACCGCCGGAGCAAGCTCGAACGCCGTTCCGAACAATCACAGAACATAGAGGAAATTGCTGGTGACTTGCGAGCCGCCCGTGTAGCCCGCGCCGAAGCCTGGGACCTCGGTCCTCTGACGCCCCGTCGCGATATCGACGGCAACTTCACCCATGGCGCCACCCTGTTGTCAAGGAACAGACCACAGACGCCCTTCAAGGCGTGGGAGATTGAGCAGCGATGCGCCTGGGCCGGCGGTAGCAAGATCCTGAACATCGTGAAGAACGACCGCGTTGTCGTGATGGAGGGTCCTGACAAGGGCAAGATCGATCTGATCAACCACATCGATCTCAACAACGGTGTTGTCGAGCTCAAGACTCTGGGCAAGGTACGCATCCCGAGTTGCCTTTGCCAGTCCCGAGAGAAGAACAAATGCTGACCTGAACAGTACCTCACCATCGTGCCCGATGTCCACCGCAAAGTCGACCCCTCCCAGCCTCCCACCTCAGCCGCGACCGGCACCCTCCCCATCTCAGCCATCCGTCTCGTCCACCCCCTAACCGATCCCGTCACCGGCATCACCCGCGACGTGATCGTCCGCTCTCTGACCGCCGGCCCCGTCAAGCGCCACCGCGCCACCGGCTGGAAGGCTTGGACGCGCTACATCACCGGCCTCAACGTCGCCGTCCCCTGGCCCGAGCGAGAGGTTGTCGAGCGCGTTGACCACCCCGCCGACACCCTCCGCGCCGCCGTCGAGGAGCCCACCTTCGTTCCCTCCCTCCTCACCTGCCCCCTTCCCGAGACCCTCATCGACGAGCTCCGCAACAAGTACTCCAAGTTCCGCACCCGCCACGAGGTCGAATACGTCCAGCGCAAGGAGGCTGAGGCCAGCGAGAAGAAGGCCGGTCGCACTGCCGCCGCCAGCATGCTTACGCCGCTCCAGGAGTTCAACCGCCAGCAGCGCGACGCCCGTCGTGCCCGCGGCCAGCCCATGCTCACCGAGGAGATGCTCGAGAAGGTCGGCCAGGTCATCGCCAGGAATAAGGCCGCAGCCCTTGGCGCCGCTGGCGTGTCTGAGGTCCGAGAGGCGCCTGCGCACACCCTCGAGGGAGCGCGAGATGGTCCGTCACCGACGGCGCAGCAATAAAGGAAGAAGTGAAGCAGGGGGGGTGCAGAAATCGGGCGGGTCAATGTACAAATTAAGAATCATGTGAAGTGGTAAGCTTAGATGTGCAACAGTGTACTTTTAGCAGCGAAATTGACTGCATCATATCTCCATGTTCATCTCGTCCATTTTCTCTCTTTCTATGTTCATTTCATCACGCTCCAAGCAGCGTCAGCTTTTCAAAAGCCGAAACGACAGGCGCCTCCTGCCTGCGACTCCTCGCGTCAAGATACTCCCCGAATACCGCAGCGCCCCCCGACATGGCAACATGGCTCTCGGGTTGCTGCTCTACACCCTGGCCGGGCAGCGGGACAAAGACCTCGCCAACAGCAACACGACACCCCTCGACGACCTCACCCATGAGCGCCTCGACAGCCCTCGCGCGCTCAGCCATGTCTCTGCGCACGAGTGCAAAGACCAAAGCAAGCACCTCAGCCTTGACGCTCTCGACACGTTCGACGAGACGTCTCACCGAGGCGACAAGGTACTCCTCTTCGTATACGGTGCCCTTGCGTCCGCGCGCGCGCTTCTTCTCCTCGCGCCGGCGATTCTTGCTCGTCGCCCGGCTGACGCCAGTGCCGACCGTGCCAACGCTGCCCGCCTTGCCCGTGTACCGCGTGAACAGACTGGCAGAAGTGCTGATGCGCGAGCTGGCGGCGATGGAGACATCGTCAGGGACGTCAGCGCCGGCGGGTCCGCGCTCGCCCTCGTAGAAGGCGAGAGGGTCCTCCTCGGCGCGGCGGCGGAGCTCCATGATGCGAGGCACCTGGGCGCGGAGCTGGGCCTTGCAGTCGGCGAGGAGGTCGGTTGTGCTGCTGAGGGCGTCGACGAGCGCGGGGTCGAAGACGGTGGAAAGGAGGTCGGGGCGGCCTTTTTGGGAGACGAGGCGGAGGGCCTCGGCGAAGTGGGAGCCCTTGCAGAGGGAGCGAATGGCAGCTTCGAGGGAAGAGAGATATTCCATGTGGATGGTGGCTGCGGAAGCGTGGTCTTTGGCCTCGGTGAGGCCGTCAGCCAGCGACGAGGCGAGTTCTGAGAGGATATCAGGGGAAAGGGAGGGTGTTTGCTGCTGGGCAGCGTAGAGGCACTCGCGCCAGCTGGAAGCACCCGAGGCGCGATAGCAGGCTGTGGCTTTAGGGTAATTCTCAAGGAACTCATAGGCGAGACCTGCGTCTCGAAATTTGGAATTGGATTCGAGATGCTCAGCGAAGAGATTGGTAAGGGTGCGATGCTTTGGCTTGTCGTAGCGGTAGAGGTCCAGCGCCTCCTGGTAGAGGATGTATTTGACGACGTACTGTTGCAGCTCGTCAAAGGCATCGAGAGCCTTGAGGTGGGCGAGAGCCTTCGCACGTCGTTCGAGATGGTCGTCAATCTCGAAGTGACGGCGTAGGGCTGGGAGTTGATGTAGATTCTGGATGAAGGGCAGGTACTCTCGTGGGTCCCTTTGTGACTGCTGGGCTACGAGGAGCGCCAATTCGAGGTTGTAAAGGCCCAAGGCGTTGTCGTAGAGACGGTTGACGTCAACTAGGAAACAAATGTGCTCAATGGCCTTCTCGGCCAACTTTTCGTCTTCCTGCATGAGCCCGCTTACCAGCGTCAAGCCGTCGTCCAGCGCTGGCGGTACTTTACAGACATGGGCAGTAATGATGTTTTGAAGGTTTGTGTCCTTCTTGCTCTCCAAACTCCTCAAGATTGAGCTGCAAATCTTGTTGACCTTAGACTTCGACACTTGGTCACCGGCAAGTGCTTCTGGGATGATATCCAGAACCGGAGCTGCTGTCCGCTTGGTGTCCTTATACATGGTTTGCGTGACGTCTTCTTCCCTGTTGATTGTCAGTAGTAGTACAGTGGGAGCAAAAATGAGCTACATACCTCAGAGACGAGAGGAAGAGATCAATATATGTGACGTCCCTGAGCTGCTCCAAAAAAAGACCAACATTGGCCAGAAACTGTTCAGGCTGGTGGTCGTATAGTATGTTCATATCCACACGTTGCGTACGGCAGTACGAAAAGGCCCGAGCGTAGTTCTTCTCGTCCACAAGCCTCCTGATGCCCGCCACTACCATGGCACGAGGGTATATCGTTTCGAGGTTGCCCCTGGGCATCTGCAACACGATGCTCATGTTCGTCGGCATGGCTGTGATCAAACGGGCACCGCGTTCAATATTGCGACACCTCTCGTCTGTTTGTGGTTCGTCGCCAGGGACCTCCATCTCTTCAGGGTCAAGCAGATGGACAAACTTTACGAAATGACTGTTCGTTGTGAAGATGATGTGTGCGTTTGTCACCACGAATGACGTGCAGTTCTTGGCGAGCAACCGCGAATCTGCGTACAAGTGGCCATTGCGGGTCATACCGACGGCCACAGATCGCTCTGCGATGTTGACGAGCTGATGCCATGCAAGTTGTGCAGGCAGCTGACGTCCAAGGGACATCAGGCCTGTCGTTCCAGACAGACTGAAGAGCTTACCAGAGCGATCTTGTGCATACGCCTCAGCATCCGACAGGCCGCAATGGCTGGATATCGATGATATAGGCTCGACATCGCTCAGCTCATGGACGTTTGCCAGGCTGAAGGCTGAAGTAGAGGATGAGACGTCAAACGTCTCGATCTTGAGCTCCCGCTCAAAGAGTAGAACACAGATCTCGTGGGGGGCAGAGAAACAAGCCTGAAGAGGCACACGGCTAATTGCATCTCCTGGCAAAGACTCGAAGGTCGTTGAGCCGAGCTGTTTCGGACGCAGCGCACGGTCTCCCTTGGTCTCCCACTGGTAGAGATCAAGTCCCTTGTTGTGCAAAACAGCCAAACGAGTGTTGTCCATATTGAAAATGATTTCAACAATACTGGAGGGGACCTCGAGTTCGAATAAGGACATGGGCGGAGGGACGTTGGCTGTTCGAATAGGGGTGACTTTGACAGTCTGTCCATCGACGACAGCTACAGCACCGAAATCTTGAGGGGGTACGAGAGATCCTCGCGCCACGGTGAAGGTATATTCGCAAGACGTGAGAATGTCTTTCAGGTGTTAGCGATGCCACGTACAACTTCCTCTGGGAAAACATACCGGTCGTTGCCAAGGCAAACCTCAAGGCCTTCTCAGGATGCCATGCTAACCAAGGAGATGCAGCAGTATGAGGGATCTCCTGCTTGAGGTACCAGTGATAGTTGCCCATCGTCCACAACTGTACTTTGTCGCCCAGAATAACAGCTAAAACCATCGAGTCGGCGTTCCATTCGAGCTGAATCCTGTCATGCGGCGTGACATGTCCATCCGGGGATCGTAGAGTGAATTGGCCGTGTCTCAGACCGTTCCTCTCGAAGAAGACGATGTCAATCCTGTCGTCGAAACGCTGCACGCCCGCGAGCAGATTCCCCGCCGGCCGCCAACTCAAGCTGCTCTCGAGCCCGTCGACAGGCTCGCTGGCGCTGTCGAGCACGCCCTCTCGCGAGTACACCCTCACCACCCTTCTCATACCCTCCACAGCATTGATAGCGACATACGCGCCGTCCCCCCTCCATGTAACGGTAACCCCCGCGTCATCCTTTGCGCTGAGAACACCCTCGTCTATCCTCTCCGGAATAGTCGGGTCCCTCAGCGCTTTCGCGCCCCGACCCTCAAACTGCGTCTCCTTCTTCCCCCACCCGACGGAGACATGCTTAGATGCCTCAAAGTCTCGCGCCGTCATTGACACGTCGGCAACGGGATCAAAAGTCCGGCCCATGAAGACGGCGTTGCCCTCGCCCGTCGTCATGACCAGCAGCTCGTCATCGGGCGACCAGCGCGCAGCGGTGATGCCGGCGTCGATGGAGCCGACCATCTCGATGTGCGCCGCATCCTGGGCGGAGGAGTAGGCGTCCGGCTCCTGGACAGTGATGATGTCGCCTCCGGCGAGGATGACGCAGGTCGTGGCCGTGTCACTGAAGTGGTGGATGCTGATGACCGAGTCGACGGTGACGTCGGGGCTGGGGCTAGGGGCATCCCAGGTGGCGACAATGTTTGATGTGCTGGTAGTGTCAGTGAGGACTTTTTTTCATGGGGGAAGCGACGGAACTCACAGCTGGGAGCGATCTGATATCCTCACGAGGTCGATGGTTGCCCGCGTCTCAGTCGGACCAACAGTACATAAGAGTTCATCTTTGGCGGGGTCCCAGCAGGTCGAGGTGATGTCGGCGTGGGACCACTGGCCAAAGCGAATATTGCGAAGGTTACGCATTTTGAAGACGAGAGGTCGCGTGCGATCAGTAGGGTCTCGTCTCCAGACGGCGGTACTTAAAAAAGAGGCCTGTTTGGGTTTGGCCGTTGATATCTCGTTCAGACCACAACGAGCAGTGGTTTGTTGCTGAAAAAGTTCTGAGACCAGTCATTGGAGAGGTACATTGGCGGGGCAAATCGAAGTACCTTGGGTGTGTGGCCCAGCCAGGGAGCTTGACGATTGTGTGAGAACATGATCAGATGCTCTCTTCTGTAGCCTTCAGATTGCCAGTTCGACTCGATGATAGATACACTCAACCAATCTGCTCAGGACTATGGTTTTTTTTCTCAATATTTTTCCTCCTGTTGTTGTGCTGAAAAGCACCTCATAGTCAATCAAGTGAAGCAAGAAGTGATGGTACCATCTGAAGCGCCTCCATCACAGGTACCTCCCAAGTGCATCTCCAAGTATCCCCTGTAGCCAATGACCACCCAGCTTCTCATCACAGAACAGGCCGATCGGCGAATCACAAGCCTCGCTCCCGCCGGCTGGAGACCCCTGCTCCCTCGGCACAAGCACGGGCAAGCACAGAGCACAGACAGGTGCTGCTTGCCCCGGATTCTGCCTTTTGCATTCGCCTCTGCATCGACAAGCACCCGGTTTCCTCCTCTTCCTCTCCCTCTTCGACCACAGACCGTTTCTTCCAGTCGAACCACCTTGTCGAACCACTGAGGTACCATCCCGCCATCGCCTTACTTCCTGCGCCTGTATCTCAGGCCTCGCATCCTATTTATTCGGCCGATTGATCCCTCCTCTCTTCTGACAGACCAGACCATCCTCCCCGCGCACCTTCACAGCTATACACAATGGACGAAGCATACCAACAGCACTCACACCACGCCCGGCGCAAGAACCGCTCCTCTACGAATCTAAACCACCTCACACTTGCTCCCCTGACCACAAAGCTGCCTCTCGACGATGAAGCCTACGCCGAGTACCCGGCCCCACCTCACACGACATCCTACCTCCAGGGCAAGTCGGCGCCCACGACCCCGGGCCTCCTGACCCGCTCCCCCGTCCAGTCCCGCTCCCACTCCCGCCAGGCATCCTCCGCTGCGGCGGCAGGCCGCGCCCGCCTCCCCAAGAGCAAGTCCGCCTCTCACCTCGCCTTCCCCCTCGACGAAGACGGCCTCCGCAAGAGCAAGCACAGCGCTCGCCAGGCAGCTTCCGGCACCGCGTCTCCCGTCCATACCCGCCGCCGCCACAAGACCGACCACCCGCCCCAGGACGACAGCGGCGACTGGCTCCTGCGCGCCGGCGTCGCGCTGAGCAGCGAGGCCAGGGAGTACAAGGGCCAGATGTGGCTCACGTCGCGTGCCAGCTCCACGAGCCTGGCCGGCGGGCGGGACGCCGAAGAGGAGGCCTTTGAGCGGGAGTTTGCGCGCGAGCGCGAGCTGGCCATCCGGCAGAGCAGCCGTCGAGGCAGCGTGGCCGACGTCGAGCCGTATCGCTCCGCCAGGGGCAGCCGGCAGGGCAGTCGGTCGGGCAGCAGGGTCGGCCGTAGGAGCCAGCTGATGACGCCGCTAGATGGGCGACACTCGGAAGAAGGCTACTTCGACCGAGTGGCCGCTGGCGATGAATACATTCAGGGTCCCGACTTTGTCAATCTCGACGAAAAGCTTGAGGCTATTGAGCAGGATACGACACAGGACGACGAGGCTGCGGTCCGCATGCTGGTCAAGGGTGAGTCGGCTGGCCGCGGCTCCTGGTTCGGCTGGGCCCTCTTTTCGGTGGAGGAGAACGCTGAAGACTCCGATCTCGGCGATGACGATGTCGTCGACCCTGTCGATTCGGAGGCCACGCCAAGCCGGAGGGAATCGTCAGTTCGGTACTTTGAAGGAGCGCGCAGCGTGCCGGACGAGCGTTTCCAGCCCCCGAACCCTGACGAGGGTGGTTGGCGCGATGCCGCCTGGTTGCTGAGTGTGGCATCCAAGGTCATACTGTGAGACTGGGATCAGCATGACGATCCAAGCATTGCAACTCGCCAGGATGCGGAACACCGTAGGTGTGGTGTGGCACACTGCATCTGGATCACCGCGTCCCTGGCTTACACTGGCTTGCAAGGAATTCCAGGATTAATAGAGGTTTGACAATCTTCTTAACCCCCCTGCCCTGGGCGAAGAAGCCTGTGATGCGAACGAGCAGCTGCACCCGGACTGCCGGTGAGCCAAGGGGTTGAAGCGGAAGAAGAGCTGCGCTCGCTCCACCCTGGGACTCACACGAACGGAAGGCGTGAATAAAGTCGTTGGGGACGTAGCCTCATCGAATGTGGCTACAATCGGCACCTGCGGCGTCACAGCACGAACACCAAGGTCATTCATCGACGTCAATGAAAGATTTGGACCCTTCTAGCCCTGAGATCGGCGCTGCAAGGAGGGTCATCGTCCGACCGCCGACTTGCTCAAGGCTCCTCCAGTTCCCGATGTCCTCTGACTTGGGCCGCCTCGTTACTTGTGCCTGGGCAGCCGACCGGGCAGCGACGAACCAGCCTCGCCCGTTCGTCACTCTGCGGTGTGGGGATATGGTCGCCCTTTAATCGACATGCCGTTTGGAAGGGTCCTGGGGATGGCTTGGCTCGGCTGCTGGGCTGGTTGGCATGACACGTGATTAGATCGACGCAGCACTTTTCGCCTTCAAAACGTCCCTGGCGCTGTGGTGTGGCATGTGGAGACGCAGGCGAGCCGGCGTAGTAAGGAGAAATAGCTTCGTGCTTCTTGAATAATCAACACCAGTGTCACAGCTCACGCGGGAAGCAGCCATATGTCTTGATCGTGACCTTTCTGTTTAATATGCGCGCAACCCAGCCCCAAAGGAGCAAACATAAACGGGTGTCGCGGGCTCTAACCCACCCACCCCTGACGGGACGCCAAGCTCGGTGCACCAAAATGACTGGATCCCGAGATGGGCTCAAAACCGGTTTTGAGAGGGTGTCACGGAGCACTTGCATGCAGACTGAAGCCTAAATGCCAACAAGTTCCCTGCCAACTGAGTGCGCTAGAAGACGGTGAGAGGAAGAGTGGCAGGGCGCGCAGAGCGAGCGGCGGTCGGGGGGTGCCAGCGAGGCTGGATGAGTCGGGATCAGCGTCGGTGAATGTTCTGACCTGATGGTTCGAGAGGTGGCCCACCAACAGTCTGTCGATGAAAGTCCAAGGTGTAGAAAGCACCAGGGAGGTTTATTACTAGCAAGCTGGTGGGTGAGTTTGGGGGATGGAAGAAATGGGTTCCCAGTTGATCAGCTCCACAGACTTGGGCAAAATGGTGGTGACCCGCAATGCTGGCTCTTGCTCATCATCTGTCACGACATTTCGAGCCTCATCTCTGGGACACTTTGTTCAGGTGTGTATGCGGGGGAAAGCAACCCGGTGTTCAAACACCATGGGTTCCATCCGGTGATGCAGTACGAATGTAGGGACGGTGTAGGTACGGTGTAGGTACTGGGCGATAGTTATGGTGCTGGCGCGGGAAAACCCGATCTTCGGGCGGAGATGCTTGGCTCGGACCACATAAGGGGATTGTGTTGGACTGGCCTCAAGCACTGTGAATGACTGAAAACAGTCACGGTTATCGGCTGATCAGGAGCTGAAGCCACGGGGTGAAAACGTTGCGTGCCGGCTTGGCTGGTAGCGCAAATGGGCGGAAGTCGGGATTTGAGAAAAATGGGAATAAAACAACCGACCGTCGACCGTATCGGTGCCGGCGCGCAGGGAGAAGATTAAACTGCTGACCGACCGCCCGTGTTTGTTACAACTGGAGGGGGAATGGGCCGAAGGAGATGAGGTTCGCGGAGCCCGTCATCGGCTCCGTTACACACGGGCCAACTAGAGCCAGGCTGCCAGCCTTAAATGGTAGCCCGAAACGGAAGCCAGCAGATCCAACCACCAGATCCAGTGCGCCGTCGCGCTGCGTCGTCCCTCCACTGATGACGCTGGGGGGGAACGGATGACGTAGGTATCGGGAGTACCAGCCCCGCACGCGCAGGGGCCGCATGAGTAGCGCAGGCCTGAAGCGACGACCGTCTGCTGCTGTGCGTCTATTTTTTGTTTTCTGGATGATGTCGAACGGTGGCATATTAGGATAAAGGGCCCAAGAGGTCCCCCCCACAACATCATGTTTGAAATCAATGAGCCGTCGTGAGGTATTCGGTCGACTGTCGGAAGAGCCAAAAGTTTTGCGGCTCCCGCAGCTTTCGCAGCCTCTCGCCGATTCAGGCATGAGGGGAGTCCCTGCATGCTTCTCACTCGCTCTCCACCGCGCCAAATTTGTCAATCTAGTCCGCCTCGCCCAGGGCCGCGGCGCTGTCTGAACAGTAGATTGGTGAACGGAGGCGACTGTCGGGTGGCTCGACAAGAAATTTACCGGCGGGGTAGCCCAGGAGTGTCTCGACCGTTTTGTCTCGTCACGACACGCTACTCTTAGCCAGTCCTCCACCCAAAGGTGTTGATCTGCCCAAACACGAAGATGTGCTCCGCGAGCCCCATACACATGGTCGGGGGTCATATCAGGCAAGCTAGCCATGCGGCAGAAAGGGTAATGTGCCCCAGTGAGCCACAGTGCGCCGATGTCTTGCCCTTAAACGCGGGTCGTCGGGACCTGATCGCGGTCGGAGAGGTTGGTACACGACTTCTGGCGTATGTGTAGGTAGATTGCCAATGAGTGTTGTCGAATGAGTGATGGCAGGTAAAACAACCAGGCATGTCGAAGAAGAGAGGTAGACAGGGAAACACAAAGTTCTGCAGCGGTGTGTGCACATAGCATCACACTTGCGGGCTTCCTTCGCCTCCTGCATAAGCTGTGCGGGATGGTGCCGTGGTGCCAGGGGCCAGGAGGACCTCATGCACTGTGGCACACGGCCGGCTTGATCTTCGACGTTCGATGCTCCGATTCTTTGCTGGCCTGGGAGTCGTGGGTAAGGGGTGGCGGGTGAAGTCGAGGCTTTGGGTGACGATTCGCCCAGCGCGCGTTGGTGTGAATCGAGACAACAGGGCAAGGCTGGGGGGTGGGGAGACTGGCAGGGAAGAGAGGACGAGAATCCAGTTGTTTCGCCCTGTCTAGGTAGGTGTTGGAAACCAAGCATCCACCTGAACCGCTGTGGAGGAGAGCCGTCGGAAGTTCGAGGAAGGTAGCAGAGACTGGACGGCAAGCTGAGCGGCTCAAGGGCCAGGAGCGAAGGATCATCATGAAAGAGGCATCAACCATAGGTGTAGCCCGGCCCTATTGTCGCCTGGGCTTTTTTTATTCCAACGCGAGGTTGAAGCCAAGCAACAAGAGGAAGTGAGATAGATGGGTGACATGCCCCGGGTGGGATGACTGTTGAGCGCGAAGCACCCTCAGCGGAGGAAGAACGGCGCTTGCTACTCACACTGTGAACCCTTGCGGACCCCTAACGAGCTACTGGTACGGTACTGGGCCCACCTGCCTAGGTAGACAAGGCACCCAAAGCCAGCCCCAGGCCCAGGATGCCGCTTATGGAATGATGCAACCCGCTGGACGGTGCATTCCACTTTGCACCTGCACGTCAATGGACAGCGGGAGACGGACCAGATAGACAGACATCTCTCCCGTCCGTGAGGTGGCTCGTGGGCCTGACCTTACCTCACCTTACCTCTTACCTTACCTTACTGCCCCTCTGTATCCCTCTGCACCCCTCTGTACCCCTCTGCGGGCAGAATCGAGCCGGGTAGATAATCTGGACGGGGCCTCGATACGCTCCGGCCGAAACGCTGTCTCGAACCATTCCCTTTTCATTTTTCTGCTGCAACCACCGCACCAACCCACCTACGCACTGCATCGCAACTACTACTCCGTTGACCCTGAACTGAACCTGAACATACTCTTACGGGCGAACATTGCTACACAATCTACAACTGGCAATTCGGATCCAAGTCTTGGCTCGCAGAAGCAGCTCGCCGTCAGGTTTTCCCAACGTGAAGAAACGACGCCTACCGAGAGTCTTCGGTCAACCAACGGCATCCTACAACGCCTCTCCCTGACCTCTCGTCATCGCCAAATCCGAGGTACCATACATTATTTCCGACCATTAGTTCCTACCGATTTACACCCACCTATACCTACGCGTAATCCCTTGGTCATTGCGTGGCACGAAGCTGTCAGCTGGACGAACGATCAAGAAGACGAAAAGTCACGTCAACCGTACACATACTTGGTAGTAAATACCTGGTAGTAATAGGTAAGCTGGGGGCATCTGCGTGTTCTGCCCATTACTCCCTCCATCATTCGCTCTCGCTCTCCATAAGCTCGCCTGAACCCACCTACGTCAAAGCACCCCCACCTCGCAGCCCCTCATCCCTCATCCTGACAAGCTTGTCACCACACCTGGACCTCAGACTCAACTGCGGCTTGGCCTCTAATTCATCCCACCACCCATCACCCACCACCCCCGCGAATCGCAACGAAAAGAGAGAAAAATTACCTGGACCTGGACCAGCCCCCGAGCAAAGCCCTAGGTAGCGACGGATTACAGCCGCTTTGCCCCTTGTCGCCGACGACCCTCGTCGACATCGTCACGCTGGTCATATCAACGCCCTCATTCTCGAATACCAGGCGTGCGTCATTCGTGTCCCACGACACTTTCCACGAGTCGTTCGACGACGAGTCGGAGCCATCATTCATCCCTTCCGATTCATCCATTCAAACAAGGTAGCTCAGGACGACAACGTAGTGGCGGTACCCTGGGTCTTGCATTCACATCAATCCCGCATCACATCGCGCGCGCGCATCCACCAAGACCAGCCCACTGTCCATTGTCCACTGTCCGCAATCCACACGTCGCGCGCCAGCTTTTTGGGCACTCGTGCAGCAACAACAGGTCCCCACCATCCACTCATCGTCCGGCCTTCATACCCCATTCCCATACGCTTGCACCAAAATCGACCCCCTGTATCCACCTTACCGAGTCTTGTCTTTGCATCCCAGTTTGGGTATTCTAATCATATTGCTCTCACAGGTCTCTCCTCCAAGTGTACCCTGTACGCAGTACAACCTCCTGTTGCTCCTCTTCCCCCCCTCCTCCTCCACCCGTGTATCCCCGTCTTTCAAACCGCCGCCGCCTCCTCTTCCACCTCAGCCACTGGATCACACCCTTGACCACCTCATCGACCATACGAAACCCATCTTTAAAAAGACACCACCACACCCACCACAATGCCTGTTGCTGAAGTTGCCAAAGTATGTCCGCCTGAGCTTACTGTCACCTGCCCGTCTGTGGAATCCCCTCGACTCAGGACTAACGTGCCCTTTCTTCTTCACACAGAGTGACGATGGGTCTCGTGACGAAGCCCCCTCTGACATTGTCAGTCTTGAGGACCTGGGTGATGCCGTCGACATGGCCACCTTCAACCAGATTCTCGAGATGGACGAACCAGGAGAGTGCGAGTTCAGCCAGTCCATCGTCGAGGGGTTCTTCGAGCAGGCCGAGGAGACCATCACATCGATGAAGGACGAACTGTGAGTTGTGATCGTGACGGCCCTACATCTGACACCTCCCCCTCCTCAAAATCCTTCGAAACCCCTCAAAAAGTCCCATGGACCCCCCCCCCCCCTGCCCCTGCCCCTCCTCCTGCGCAACCGCTGAGGCCGTCCGACTTTTTGATTTGTCGTCCGACATCTGGATGCATTTCAAAACTGGGCGTTGCAGCTGACCATTTTTTCTTCGGCGATCAGGGAGAAGAAGGAGTTGGAAAAGCTGTCGTCTTTGGGACACTTCCTCAAGGGTTCTTCGGCTACGCTTGGTCTGATCAAGGTGCGAGATAACTGCGAAAAGATCCAGCGGTTTGGCAAGAAGGAGAAGGAGGATGGCTCTCCACTGCCAGACGAGGACGTATGCCTGAAGAAGATCGGCGAGACCCTCAAGACTCTCGAGACAGATTACGCCGACGTCGAGAAGGTGCTCAAGAAGTACTTCGAGGGACGAGCTGCAACGGATTAACGAGCTTGCCCCAACACCATACGACGCCGCCCTCTCCAAGTGTTGGACCCCGCCACGGGCACTAGAAACCAAGGCCTTGACGGACTTGAGGCAGAGAGGGCAGCGTCGACCTCGGGATCGGTTCTGCATCGGAGCTTTCCGTTCGCTCACTGACTCGCATCGCCCACCACCACCACCACCACCACCAACACCATCATCATCATCGTCATCAACAACAACAATAACGTCACAAACTCTACATACCCCCTTTTTCGCGGACGGAAAGCAATTGGACAGATTTTGAACAGCTTTGCATGGCATGTTATCAGGTCTTCGCAGTAGCCCCCGTGATCAGACGGTCAACAGGACGCACAATTCTTCTTTTTCGGAAGGGTCCAGCCAGATGCTCTGCGGTGGCTAGGTTTGCTCCAGTGTGCAGCTTGCCGCAGGCTAAATCTACCATGTCCCAAGCAGGTCATTGCAGTCGTTACCGAATATACCAACACTAGAACTTCGCCCGCTTCCTACAGCCCTACGCAGTGTCTTTTGGTATCCAAGAAGACATCCGTGACAAGATTCTACGCATCTCCGGACCCAACCCCTTGGCGAGTCGACTGACAGCTACTAGGCTCAGTAAGGTGTATCTGCGAGGACCTATAGATCTACATACCATGGCATCTTTCACTCTGTTCGACATCTAATCAGGCTCAACGGAAGGAGACTACATATTTCTCGCACTGACATCATATGACACAATGGAGCGGGGGATCGGCGTATTGATGCCAACGTATATGTTGACTATGGACATAACCCCGCAGTAAACCCATGACGAGTGTTTTGCGGCTTACAACTGAAGCCTGCACTAATATCGGCCATCGTAGCGCATTCAAGCTCGAGTTACAAGCCTGTAGAAAACAGCCGGGACCCTGGCTCGACAGTCAGGAGTCTATGACAAGATACCGCAGCCTGACACCTTGAACCGTGGAGTGGTCACGTGCCGGGCTACCCCTGCGGAGTCGTTTAAGGTACCTAGCTTAAGGTACAGTACCTACCTAGGTAGATAGTCAGCAATAGAGTCTTGGAGGGTAGGAGTATTTCGCAAGTATAGCCGTCACTCTTCATTGCACCCGCAAAACCACCAATGAGACGACTCCATGACTATAATATCACGTCGACAGCACGAGGAGGGAAGATTGACTGTTAATCTAACACAATTCTGTCTTTTGCAACTGTAGCCTTGACTGCATTCGCAACACGACTTGTTGTTTCGCCAAAACTCTGAACCAAGATCGACGCAGCAAATAAGATGCCGCCCCGTGCAAACCCCAAATCGGCATATACGCATTTTCTTTGCATTCCTCTGGTTACACCAGCCTCACGACCACAGTTATTGAGGAGTCTGGCAATCTTCCAAGCAGACGTCACAGATCCTACTAGTTTCGGGATTCCAGACGCCGCTGTTCGGCCCCTGGGCACCCTCCACCTCACCCTCGGCATGTTGAGCCTCCCGAGCAAAGAAGGCATTGAAAGGGCCACGGAACTTCTTCAGAGCTTGAAACTACGAGACATTTTTCCGGCCATTAAGCCGTTGTCCACGATGACGCCCTTCGCGGCGCCAGGTCGACTGGCGGACAACGAGGAGGGTTCGCCGCCTTCGCTGTCCCTAACTTTGAGGGGATTGCACTCTATGCAGCCGGCTAAACAGGCATCGGTATTATACGCTGCTCCTGAGGATCCGCTGGGTACACTACAGACGTTCTGCGAGAGGCTTCGGGATTCGTTCATCGACACGGGGTTCATGGCGAAGGAGGAGAGGCCGCTGCTGTTGCATGCTACGATGATCAACACAATCTACGCGAAGGGGGGCAGGGGACCGCAGGGCAAGCGGGGGAAGAAAGTAGTAGTTGATGCGACGGATATGTTGGCGCGCTACGAGGGTTATGTGTGGATGGAGGGTGTACCCCTGGAGAGTATTGCGATCTGCAGGATGGGGGCGAAGGATGTGGAGGGAGAGGACGGGGCGGCGTATGAGGTTGAGGCCGAGGTCGACTTCCAGATCTGATTTCTTTTAATCAATAGGACTTATATGGTTTTTTGTAGCCAGAATCCCAATATGTCTTCTCGGAAGTTTGCTGTACTACCTACGTGAGGTACATGATCGTGCCTCTCACATGGTGACGTCCATTTCTTAAACCACGGTGCACCGTAGACAGGCATACGCTTAAGGGCGCCTCTAGAATCGTGTTATCATTACACTTTGACTCCTGAATAGTTCAATCAATACCTATCTACACTTTGGAACAGCAGTTGAGGTGGGAGAAAGTAACCAGGCCCCAATGCATCACCATAAACAGTATAGTGGCTCGGTACTTGCATCACATGGCCCAATATTGCATCATGGCCGTACCATCATATCAGATATCACCCATCCAGGCAACCACATTGACCCCCCCATCCAATCCACACACTCCTGATGGGCAGATCACAAGGCCGCACGAGGGGGGCTATCCCCACGACAGTATCCTTTCCATCGAACGCCTTCACCCCCCGATGCGAACCGGGACGCAACATGAAGAGCCGGCGATTCATGGCTCCGCTCCTGCCCCCATGACGAAAGAACGGAAGACACCCCGAATGTCCTCCACGGCCGACAAGCGCCGCAGTGCCGGCCCCGGCTCGCACATCCTCCGCACGGCGTCCACGCGAAGCAGCGCCAATCCCGTCGTCGGGAGCAGCAAGGATGTCACTACCGGAAGCGCGAGCGGCAATGGGAGCAGTAACATCATCGCCCCGCCGCCGCGGGCACAGCTCGGCGCAGCGAGCGCGGGAGGGAGTCCTGGCCCCGTGGACGAGGGGCCGAAACTTACGGAGCCCGGCGGCGCCGCAGCCACAAAGGAGCGGGAAACACATGGCGGGGGTGGGAACAACACGAAGGAGTCGGACGCGCAACGCATCACATACCTGGAGGCAGAGCTCGTGGTCATGGAGGAAGAGTTCGCGCGGGAGCTGGACCGGCTGAGCCGCAAGGAGAGCGAGATGGCGACGTTCTGGCAGGGTCGCGTCACGCGGGCGGAGGACGGGGCGAGAGGGGTGCGCGGGGAGATGGAGGCGCTGGAGGGGGAGTGCGCTGAGCTGAGGGCGCAGGTCAGGGGTTTAAAGGAGTTTGTGAGCACAAGCACGAGGACGGACGGGCAGACCACCACGTCAGACGAGGTTTTCGGCGAGGGGGTTGGGAGACTGGGTAACGGGCTTCAGAACTGGGTGATTGTGCATTTCCGAAGGGCGAAGATCGGTGAGTTATTGCGCCGATGAGGTTCGCTGTGTGCTTCGGGGCTTGGGACTGACTGGCGTGTGCAGACTTTAGTAGGGCGAGCGAAGATGAGCTGGAGAAGCTGGCAGTTTTGGTCCCGATGTATCAGGACTTGGTGGCTGCGGCAAAGGTGCATCTTTTGCAGTCTTTCGTATCTCGGGTGCTGGTCGAGATGATCTTCGCGGCGTACTTTGTTGGGTTGTCTCCGGAGCAGACTCGGCATTTCCGAGATGTCGAAGAGACACTGCGATCTTACAGCAAGTGCACCTACTTCCCTTTCAAGTTCGCGACTAACCATAACCAGGCTCTGAAGAAGCGGTCAACCAGTGGCGGTCCTCTACACTTACCCTGCTTCGCCGCGAAGCCGGCGACAAGATGCAAACTGAGACGGACGCAGCCACGGAACGTGTCATTGAGCGCGTCAACCGCGTTCTGGACGCCATCACCGACACCAAGACGACCGACGCCCGGGACCAGGCCTTAAGGGCACTGACCGTCAGCGCCATCGACCTGGCGCGGTTGCTGGCAGTGCAGAAGGCCGTCTTCGCTGTCTTTATGCCTGATATCGTGCCGCATCAGCAGACGATGTTTGATCCTGCGACAATGGAGGACATGGGTGGCGAGGATGAGGAGACGCTGGCCCAGAGGGATATATGTTGTGTTGCATTTCCGGGTATCATCAAGCGAGGTGACGAGACAGGGGGAAGGCTGGCATATCGCAATGTCATAACCAAAGCGAGGGTTTTATGTAGTCCTGAGTGACTGGCGTTCTTGAGTGCGAATGAGCATTTGCAGCGGTTTCCTTATGAGGAACATACGATGAACGAGAAGTATCGGGCAACAGCACTTAAGCCCATGGACTACGTAAAAGCATGATGTTGCTTGGTATCTACGCATTCGCCCCAACTTCCAACGCCTTCGTCCTCCCCAGCCCCTCCTTACCGTAGTAATCCATCGGATAAACCCCCTTACCCCAGTCCTCGTTCACCTCCAACGCAATCAGTGCCTCATAGGGCGTCAGCAGCGGCCTCGGGAAGGCATACCCCCAGTCGATGCTCAACCGTGGACACGCCACCTGTACCCAGCACTCAACATCCGCCATCATGGCTAGCTTTCCGGGGAAGATCTCGCTCAGCAGCACATTAATCCACGGAATCCCCCGCTCCATCAGCTTTGCCTCGATCAACGCCATGGTGTGCGGGTTGCCCTGCCGCCCGAGAGAACCCAGGATAAGGCCCCAGCGCTTGGCACACTTGGCCGTCTTGATGGCTTTCCGCCTCAACCCTTGCATCTCATCGTGGCCGTACGTCTCGCGCGTCAGCTTGCGCGAGTAGGGATCGTAGCGGTAGGCAGGAATGGAGGGGTTGTGGATCATGATGCTCTCGAGGTGGAAACGGCCGTCGCCGAGGTAGAGTATCATGTCGACGGCATCATCATCCTTGAGTCGAGGTGATGTGCAGCCGAGTATCTCGCCCTTGCTGAGGGGCGCGATCTGGGGAACGAGCACGCGGAAGCCGGCCTTCTCGAGTGAGGACTTCACGCCGTGGATAGTGGCGTTGAATTGGATGGTGCCGACGACGGCCATGGTCTTGCCGGAGGCGAAGTTGCGCTCGAGGGAGGCGAGGAGGTGCTGGGTGTCGATGGAGATGTCGACAAAAACGTAGAGGGTCTTGATCTTGGTTACATCGACGGGAATGAGGCAGCTGTGGGCGTAGTGAACGAGGAGATCGCAGCCAAGAGCGCGGGCAGTGTAGTCATCGATACAGCAAGCCCCATAGGTCACGTCGCCCATGATGAGAGTCTCGATGCCGGAGCAGAACTCAGTGAGGATGTCGGAGATAGTGGTGGCGAAGAGGAGAAGACCCTCGGGCATCTGGAGTGCGATTTTCTTGGCGCCCGAGGTGCGAATGCGATGAATAGTCTTGTGTATCTCGAAGCTGTAATTAGAAGGGAGGAGAGCGATTGCGTCGTTGAGGGCAGGGTCGTTGAGGATCTCAGGAGGTACTTGGTTCAGCAGGCGGGGTCCTCGCCGGGGCTTGGCTACTTGTATGGACTTGGAGTCCTCGATCGAGGCAGCTGCTGAGGAGACATTCTTGGCAGCGGCTTCAGCAGCAGTTCTGCGGCCGACGAATCGCTTCTTGGGTTGCTTGACGACTGGAGTCTCGTCTTCCTCTTGCTGCCGATGAGATTCCTCAATGTCGGCGGCGATGCCAAGGTCTGTCAGTGCCCGGTCCTCTTCCATATTGGTGTAGGTTCGGTCTCAGCGTCGCCAAATACTTGAGTATTCCGGTACCAAGATTATTGACCGTAGAATATTTTAAAATGAAGGAATATCGAGAATATGTCACTGATAATCCGGTCAGTCGAGTGGTATGAGATTTGTTGCCCCGCGGGCACTCTGGGGAAGTTTGGTGTATGGCTTAGATGAAAATTTGGAGGGGCTTATCAGACCTCGACACAAGCATACATATCGCCTTGCTGGTGTTGCGCTTGTAACGAGCTTGGTCTCCTCGGATATGCTTAAACCAGCTCAGGTGAAGCCCCAGTCCAGTCACAGCGCTCCGCTCCCCAGGGATCCTTTCGCTTCGACAGGGCTGATTCTGCTGCCTCGTGCGAAGAAGGGGGGGGGACCTGAGGCTACCTAGGCGATTAGTCGGGACAGGGCTCCCGGGCTTGAATGCCAGTGATGGTGGGCGCAGCATCTTCCTCCCCCCGGGCAACCCCCCCCCCCTTCCGTCCTCGTATGTGTCGTGGTGGTTTCTTAGCCGGAAGCCCTTGAGAGGAACACCCGTCAGGAACCCCTCCAGCCATCGCTAGGCAGCAGAATAAGAGATCAACATCTCACGACAACTTACCTCTCTCGTCACCGATTGAGGGCCCCCCCCCGGCCAATTCCTTGACCTTGGCCGCCTCCTCGTCGTGTCCACTTCATCTGTGTTCTCTCGATCTTCTTCTTCTCCTGCACTGCATTCTCTCACGTCCTACCAAACAACGACCCCGCGATTCGAGCTGCCGCAGTCTCATCTGGCTTCATCTAGCCTCACCACGTCCGCCAAAAACTTATTGTCACGACCGGCGCGACACCTTCTGGCTCACTGGATCGCGCGACTACAGCGAATCCTCGTTCCAGACCTTCGGATTATGGTGTTGTCCAGGTAGTCGAATTCGAGCGTTCGGCCGCCGCCACCATGAGTCTCAACCTCCCCATTCGAACGAGCTCCAGCAGTCAACGAAACCAGGCCAGCAGGAATTACTTTACAAGCTACACGCCGCCCTCTTCAACCGAGGCCATCAATGGCCCGGTGAGAGAACCTGCCAGGGAGCTTCTGGCTCCCGCCGACCGTCTGATTGTCGGCGTGGACTTTGGCACCACCTTCTCAGGGTGAGTCTGACTTTCCCTTCTCCCAATTGATATGGCATTGAAACCTTGCGGACCCCTCCCCTGACACCCGTTGCAGAGTTGCCGCTGTCTACACTGGTACGCCCGATGACATTGAGATCATCAAGACATGGCCTGGAGGCAACGGTATCACTTCCGACAAGGTGCCCACCGAGATCGCCTACAATGTTTCCTCCGCTGTCAGCTCCCCACCCGCCTCATCCTCGTCAACTCCCACGCCGGGATCAGCCCCGGGTCAGGCGACAGTCTCCCAGCCGGGTTCCAACGGAGAGGGGAAACCGACTATCAAATGGGGATTTCAGTTCCGCCCCGAAGAGTCACGTCTGCGTTGCATCAAACTCTTCTTAGACCGTTCCCAGAAACTCCCCTTTTACGTCTCGCCGCTTGATACGGCCGCGCAGCTGCGTCGCTATGACAAGACCGTCATCGACGCCGTGAGCGACTACCTCACCCAGATCTACGCCCACACCATGGACACTCTGACAAGGCGCTACGGCGAGTCCTTCATGGCCTCGACCAAGGTCGACTGGGTGCTTACCTGTCCCGCCGTCTGGTCTGATGCTGCGAAGAACACGACGCTGCAGGCTGCCGAGCGTGCGGGCATGGGCGCGAAGTCCGAGATCCAGATGATAAGCGAGCCTGAAGCAGCTGCAGTCTATACGCTGAAAGCCATTCAGCCGAATCATTTGAATGTCAACGACAACTTTGTCGTTTGTGATGCTGGTGGTGGAACCGTCGAGTGAGTAGGGCCCTGTATGGCTCCAAAGGACCAAAACTGACATGTTATCAGTCTGATTGCCTACAAGATCATGTCGTTGAACCCCCTCCAGGTCGAGGAGTCAGCCGTCGGCACGGGAGGTCTCTGCGGCAGCGCGTTTCTCAACTATAGGTTCGAGGAGCATGTACGCAATCGCATCGGCCACAGCCGCTTTGACGAGATGAAGATTAAGAAGGGTAAAACGTGGCAGATGGGACTGCGCTACTTTGAGGAGTTTGTGAAACGCAATTTCAATGAGGACGAGCACCAAGAGGTCAATGTACCGTGAGTAGCCGCAGAGCCACAAAGTCGAGCAATCGCTGACGTACCACATAAGCTTTCCCGGCCTCCCCGACGATGAAGAGGCAGGCCTTGATTGTGGCTTCCTCGTCATGACGGCCGAACAGGTCAAGGACATCTTCGAACCCGTTGTCAAGGAGGTCACAGACCTCGTCCAAGGCCAGGTTCGCGACCTTCGCTCAAAGGGCGGCATCGTCTCCGGCATCATCCTCGTCGGCGGCTTCGGTCAGAGCGATTACCTCTACCGGCGCCTCAAATCCCACTTTGCCAGCGCTGCACCGCCCCCCTATACAGAACGCCCGACTCATGCCACGGCCACGGCCCTCACTGAAGCCGGATCTATCGAGGTCATGCAGCCCGTCTACGCCTGGACGGCCGTCGTCCGTGGCGCCGTCCTGCGCGGCCTCGAGGGCAGTATGGTCATCTCGCGCAAGGCCCGCATGCACTATGGCACGTCATACGCCACCGTCTACGATGACGAGAAGCATTCCGTCAGCGAGCGCTACTGGTCGCCACTATGGGAGCGATGGATGGTCTCCGACCGCATGCAGTGGCACATTGCTAAGGGCGAAGCTATCTCCCCCGTTTCGCCCATCGCGTTCCACTACACGCGCAACTTCCGCCCCGGGCAGAGCCTTGTCGTCACCGACGACCTCATCGCGTGCGATGCCGATGAGCCGCCGGTCGCGTACGGTCGAGACCTCGTCAACGTATGTACGCTGACGACGGATCTAAACGCCGTGCCGAGGAGCTTGTTCACGAGGCTGACGACGACGAGGGGCGTGGAGTTTGATAATCTTGATTTTACGCTCGAGATGATCGTTGATAGCGCGGGGCTGGGTTTCGAGCTCAAGGTAGATGGCGTACGGTACGGACGTGTGGAGGCTGATTTCCACTGATGGGGAGAAAATTTATCGGGCTATATATATGTGGGCTTGGGGGGCCTCGAGATTATGACAGCGTCGAAGGGCATTTGATGGAGTTGAGCGGCTGGGGGCCTCTTGCCGTCACATGATATCATGAATGAGGAATATAATGCGTGAAACACTTACAATGGGTTCTGCAGCTTGTATACTGCTGTGGAATCGACCGGCTTTAATAAACGGGCTACTTCTCTGCATGATCCAGAGTGACGTCAAGACGATCTGTGTCTTCGCGATCCATAGTTCTTCCGAGATGATGGCAAATATGCTCGGTCAGTAAGTGGGCAATTTCTGCGGCGACCACCTCCTCGCGAGGTGCAGGCGTCTCTATGAAGATACCGTGTCAGGCGGTTCCAACCATTCGCGGCGTTACACGCTGCCTCCTGCGATGGTGGCGTGAAGTTCACTATAAGTGTTGTTGAAGCTCCGGACTACTTTTCGTTTGTAAAGTGACACGGACCAGTACCCAGAAGTGATACATGCGCAAACAATTGGAACAATCCGCGAAGTGCCTGTAGGGTCTTCTAGGTGTTGATTCGAAGCACAATATTGATGCTGCTTCCTGCCCACCGCCCACCTAACCACTGGCGCAATCTCGGCCGTTACGATTCTGTGAATCCGATGAAACCTCCGTTATATCGATCGGCATGTTGAGAAGGATGGTGACACAGACGAACACAACCTCAAAACAACACAGCATAAGGTAGGTAACTTGACCCCTTGTACTTGTTTACGTGGACGGCCAAACCTCCCATCATATTCAACTTCTTGAATTCGAGACTTGAAGTAAATCGCCTGTCAAGGCGTACACACATGGCCTTTGTCGGACCAGTGGGTAAGTATACTATAGTGGGAAGAGAGTGCATCAATCCCGGAAGCTGACTGTTGTATCCTCCGAGAAACAATCTTCTCATTTGTCGGGCCTGCTTTTCAACCCTCGATCGGCCTAGCATAGCCATTGAAAACAGTTCCCGAAATGGCGACTAAACAAGGGCACACCTAGTACCGAACAGCAAGTTCATATCCCGACATTACGGAGGGAAGCAGGAGCTCCCAGCCCGAGCTGACTGGACAGCGGGGCATGATTGAAATGCTTGACCCCCGCGACAGCCACGCGGGGGTGGTTCCAGTCTCATGGGTTGAAGATGGAATCTGTCAAGGAGCGCTCACGTGACGTGAAGGCTGAAACTGCGGGAACGACCCACACATGCAGAAACGGCATACGATCCGCAACCTTAGACCCGCCACACTGAGCATAAAGACATGATTGGTCGTGTGCAAACGGACAACGGCTCCACCATCGAATGGTCCGAACCCAACCCAGCAACCCAAGCTGCTAATAAAAAGTGCCTTACCTTTGGTAGGTAGCAAGGGTAGGTACGTAGAGGCGGTCAGACTTTTCCTGGCATTTCTGGAAGCGTCCATGAGGTCGAGAGGAGCGACACGATGAGGCCTCGCACAAAAGATGGGACAAGCGAATTGATTTTGATCGAAATTTGACAAGGCGCGTGCAGTTGGGAAATGGGAAAGGAATACATTGAACATGAAATGCAGAATGCGCCAGAACAATCAGTGAGAAGCCACATGATATCACCCTGTCCGAGATTTCAATGAGGGGCTGAAGGAGGGTTGATGACGATGGCGGGGTTTAGATTTGCTTATGGTGAGGTACATCGAGTGCGCGCGTAGACATGTGTGAGATGATGTACCGGTTGTACAACCCCGCCTGAACCACCATGATGTCAAGGGGAGCTCTGTACTGAGCTTTGAAGATGGTCCACAGGTGCTGGAAGGGTCCAGCATCGCCGGGACGGTGTCAGAGAATTCCAAGAATCGCCCCCGAATGCTCCGTAGTCTCCGTAGTATGACACAAATCCCTGTGACAATTGCTGGGTCCAAAGCCGGAGAGAAAGAGTGCATTTTCCTGAAGGTGCTCGAATGTGCATTGGTGGGGCAACCTTGGAAGTGGAAAGAACGCTGTGGAAGGTTGGGCACTGCACCCAAAACTTTTAAATCCTCGACGCTGCCAACCACCACTCTTGTTCACACCACTTTCCATCAACAACCCAAACAATTGCCACAACCACCATAACCCCTCCGCATACCGCTTTTTCGACTCAGTCATTTTCGTTTTCTTTGATACCCAAACCCCCATTTAACACTCCCCGCACACATTCACAACCGCAGCCATGGCGTCTCCCGGCAAGGCCGTCGGCATCGATCTCGGCACCACCTTCAGGTAAGCAATGCTTTCACACTCACCTCCTTTGTCTCATCAGGATGACGTCTAACGTCGCACTTGTACAGCTGTGTTGCCGTGTACTCGAACGACAAGTGCGATATTATCGCCAACGACCAGGGTAACCGCACGACTCCCTCAATCGTCGCTTTCAACGACACCGAGCGTCTCATCGGAGATGCCGCCAAGAACCAGATGGCCATGAACCCTCACCACACTGTCTTTGACGCCAAGCGCCTGATCGGCCGCAAGTTCCAAGACTCTGAGGTTCAGGCCGACATGAAGCACTTCTCCTTCAAGGTCGTTGAGAAGGCTACCAAGCCCGTCATCGAGGTCGAGTTCAAGGGTGAGACCAAGCAGTTCACCCCTGAGGAGATCTCTGCCATGGTCCTCGTCAAGATGCGCGAGACCGCTGAGGCCTACCTCGGTGGTGCCGTCACCAACGCTGGTATGTTTTCCACAATTCTGCTCCTTCCTTCAGACTTAGTCTAACATCACATGCAGTCATCACTGTTCCTGCCTACTTCAACGACTCTCAGCGTCAGGCCACCAAGGACGCCGGTCTTATTGCCGGACTCAACGTCCTCCGCATCATTAACGAGCCCACTGCTGCTGCCATTGCCTACGGTCTCGACAAGAAGGTCGAGGGTGAGCGCAACGTCCTCATCTTCGATCTTGGTGGTGGTACCTTCGATGTGTCCCTCCTGACCATTGAGGACGGTATCTTCGAGGTCAAGGTAAATATCCCCACTCCTTCTCCCACTTGAATCTTGCTAACGGATTTCAGTCCACCGCTGGTGACACTCACTTGGGTGGTGAGGATTTCGACAACCGTCTCGTCAACCACTTCGTCAACGAGTTCAAGCGCAAGCACAAGAAGGATTTGTCCGCCAATGCTCGCGCTCTCCGCCGTCTTCGCACCGCTTGCGAGCGTGCCAAGCGTACCCTCTCTTCCTCCGCCCAGACCTCGATCGAGATTGACTCGCTGTACGAGGGTATCGACTTCTACACCTCCATCACCCGTGCTCGTTTCGAGGAGCTTTGCCAGGATCTCTTCCGCTCTACCATCCAGCCCGTCGACCGCGTTCTCTCCGACGCCAAGATCGATAAGTCTCAGGTTCACGAGATCGTCCTTGTCGGCGGTTCCACTCGTATCCCCCGTGTCCAGAAGCTCATCACCGACTACTTTAACGGCAAGGAGCCCAACAAGTCCATCAACCCCGATGAGGCTGTTGCCTACGGCGCTGCCGTCCAGGCCGCCATTCTCTCTGGTGACACTTCTTCCAAGTCCACCCAGGAGATCCTTCTTCTCGATGTCGCTCCTCTGTCCCTCGGTATCGAGACTGCTGGTGGCATGATGACCAAGCTCATCCCCCGTAACACCACCATCCCCACCAAGAAGTCTGAGGTCTTCTCCACCTTCTCCGACAACCAGCCCGGTGTGCTCATCCAGGTCTACGAGGGTGAGCGCCAGCGTACCAAGGACAACAACCTGCTCGGCAAGTTCGAGCTCACTGGTGTCCCCCCCGCGCCCCGTGGTGTTCCCCAGATTGAGGTCACCTTTGATGTTGACGCCAACGGTATCATCAACATCTCCGCCGTCGAGAAGGGTACTGGCAAGTCCAACAAGATCGTCATTACCAACGATAAGGGCCGCCTGTCCAAGGAGGAGATCGAGCGCATGCTTGCTGAGGCCGAGAAGTACAAGGAGGAGGATGAGGCTGAGGGCAACCGTGTCTCTGCCAAGAACGGTCTCGAGTCGTACGCCTACTCCCTTCGCAACACTCTCAGCGACCCCAAGGTTGAGGAGAAGCTTGACGAGTCTGACAAGACTACCCTCACGGCTGAGATCGACAAGTGCGTCGCCTGGCTCGACGAGAACCAGCAGGCCACCAAGGAGGAGTACGAGGATCGCCAGAAGGAGCTTGAGGGTGTTGCCAACCCCATCATGATGAAGTTCTACGGTGCCGGTGGTGCTCCCGGTGGCATGCCCGGCGGCATGCCCGGCGGTGCTCCTGGCGGCGCCCCTGGCGGCCCCGGTGCCTCCCACGATGACGGCCCCACCGTCGAGGAGGTCGACTAAATTGATACCCCGAGCACTTTCATTTCCTAGAGTGGTCACGCGACGGATCTCACGGTACGGAGGAAGTTGGGTTTTCATGACTAGACATTGCTTTCTGCGGTTTCACGATTACGACTACGGAAAAAGCACGGTTCTCAGTTCGACTGTACTTTAATGAATTTCGGCGTTGCGATATGCAAGCCAATACAAGAAGTTAACTTCATACCTGTTTCAATGCAAAGTGATGTTCAAATGTGCAGAGTTGTTTCTGTCTAACCAGTCGAGACGCGCTAGTCGTTCAGATTCAAGTCTCGGGCTTTCTTGCTCGGTGCTGACGTTTATTTAGGTCCGACAGCGATCCTAAAGGAGCGAGAGGTTGATGAGAAGAGAAACATTTGTCATTAATACTTGTATGCCTTCTTTCATGTCCACGGCATATCGGTCTGTAGCACCACTCGCTCGATATCTGTCGCAACTAAACCTTTGCTGCCTCATCAATGCCCAGCTGTTGTCTAATCTTCCTCCGCCTGTCCATCTCTGTCTGTTGCCACTCTTCGTCGCTGACCTTTGCGTCCTCCAGGACCGTAGCGAACGCCGTTTCTGGCGCAAATTTCGTCGTCCTGGCCCTCCACACGTCTTCACTGCTGGGCTTGCCCGCCCCGTACTTGTCGTGCTCCTTCTTCCGATAGTGCTCCCGAATCGCTTCTTCCTTAACCGTGCCCGAGTATCCCTTGACGCGCATGCAGAACCAGAAGTCATCCCAGTTCTCGCTACACGAGCGCATCGAGCCCTCACGGTAAATGGCGTTCCACTGACCGCCAATGGACTGGCAGTGGAAGGCCATGTCGAACGCCTGGCGGCAGGACATCTCTGTAGGGAGGAGAGATTCAGCGATGGGGTCGAGCTGGGGTGCTGGCGCGGCGGCGTTGCGGGCCTCGACTTGTGATGGCGCGGCCGCAGAAGACTTCAAAGAGAACCAAGATGAGGATGTTGATTCTGTCCGGGCAGTTGTTGATGGCTCGGGGGCTTTCGACTCTGGTTCTTTGTCCGCCTTGAAAAGGTCGAGGAATTTCTGAATCTCGGGATCGACATCGCTGCCGGAAGGCTTTATTGAGGCTGGAGGGGCGGGTGTCGAGACGGCGGTCGTCTGGTCTGGGGGAGGAGTTTTCGGGGGAGACGGGGTTGCCCAAAGCCAGCCCATTATAGCGAACAGAGAACAGTTGCTCAAAACAGTTTCGTTTCTTGACGTGTCGAAGTACACGATAGATGCACCTCTTGACAGCTCAAAAGAGGGGTACAGGTATCGCAAAGTCGCGTGGTCACGAATCTGAACCCCTTCAACCTGAGATCACGGATTGGACGACAGGCTCTTGGCGTGCAGCGCGGGCGCACGGGGCGGATTAACCCCCGGGCCCGCTTTAGCTCTGGTGGGGTCCGACCGCGACAATGTTGAACCACCGATGACCTCATTGTCACGAATGGACCGAGGAGCTAAGCTGATCGCGTCCTGGATGGAGCTATCTTGCGCGCCATTCCAGCTCCTCGAAGCATGCATCGCCAACCTCATCTGAACGGTGTGCTGTTCGGCAATTGAAGTCGACATGATGTCCACGAGAATCACATCGCCGCTATTGGCCCGGCCGGCGATATCGACTTTGAGACTCGCGCCGATCTTGTCGCGATCCGCTGTCGCGAGATCACCATTTCAGGGTACCATCGCAACACCGGCAACACGTGCTTGGGAAAGCACGCTGACGGGCGAGGAGAAATCTGGCCACATAACCGCAGCGCAGAATGAATCGATTCTTTTCTTTGACAGTACGTCTACTGACTCACATTGTGAGGCGGGTCCAGAACTGACAGAGCTTACAACAGACCTCTTCCCCCTCAAGCTGAGCTTCCTGTTCCGACGGCCATGGCAAAGCGACGAGGATATTGCCGATCTTCTCAAGCGTTTTGACAGCTCAAGTTTGGGTCTGCTCGATCCTATCAACCTAGTGAAAAAGGCGATACCTCAAGACATACCTATGAAGGTCACCGAAATCCTCCCACGACTCAAAGACGGCGGCGTCTTCGTCAAAGTTAGCCATGGGCCGGAGGTCTCGGCGAAGGACCTTGAGAGTAAGACAATTATGCGCATGCCGATCAACGCTCAACTAACAGATGATAGCTTCGATGACGAAAAAGCTCGAGGCAACCCCTCTCAAGCCATGGTTCAACCCCTTTCGCGGCGTCAAGTCTGGTCTTGTGAAAGGTGCGCCTTGGTTAGAAGATCTTTACCGCTTCCCTAAATCGAGACTCAAGGTCGAATTTATGCCCAGGGATCCCGGTGGCGAAGCAGTCGAACTGTCACAAGAGGAGCTGTACAGTCTGTTCAGAAAATATGGCAAGATCGCCGAGATCACCTCACAACCCACCGACTCGAAAGTTCTGCCCAAATTCGCCTACCTCGACTTCGCCCTCATCAGGGACGCCATTATGGCCAGAAATTGCTTGCACGGATACCTGGTGGGTGAAGCCCTCGGCGGCGGACAAAACGGCACCAAACTTCGGCTGTCATACGAGCAGAAGGTGAAAGCACACAGCATCTGGAACTGGATTTCCAGCCACCCTAGGCTCGTGATACCTGTTGTCTTGGGGCTAGTCACTGCTGTCACGGTCGCCATTTTCGACCCCATTCGACAGTTCTTCGTCAAGGCGCACATCCAGCAAGTTTTCCGCTTGACTGATAGCAGACTATATAGATGGGTGAAGTCCCAGACTACAGACCTGCTATCCTTTGGGCACAAAAAGGCGGACTCTGCTGGATTCAACGCCGTGTGGAACCACCGCCGAGATCTCATTGAACAGATTCAGAACTGGCTGCTGGAGAGCTCCGATACATTCATCGTCGTGCAGGGTCCTCGAGGCTCCGGCAAGAAAGAGCTGGTGCTGCAGCAAACTCTTGAGGGACGGAAGAATGTCCTGGTGATTGACTGCAAGCCGATCGTTGAGGCTAGAGGCGAGGGCGGCACAATCAAGAACATGGCAACGGCTGTGGGCTATCGTCCAGTGTTCTCGTGGGCCAACAGTATGAGCAGCCTGGTCGACCTGGCCGTGCAGAGCACGACCGGAGTGAAATCTGGGTTTTCTGAGACTCTCGAAACTCAGGTTGTCAAGATTCTCCACACAGCAGCGTCAGCGCTCAAGGATGTTTCGCTCTCTAGCCGGCACAAGAACGACAAGGACGCGGATGTATCCGATGATGCCTACCTCGATGCTCATCCCGAGAAGCGACCTGTCGTGGTCATCGATAATTTCCTTCATAAGAACGAAGAGTCCAGCATTGTTTACGAGAAAATGGCTCAATGGGCTGCGATGCTTGTGCAGAACAACGTCGCTCACGTCATCTTCCTTACGAATGATACATCTTACTCAAAGTCGTTGTCGAGGGTGATGCCCGACAGGGTGTACAGGCAAGTCGCTCTCGGTGACCTCTCCCCGGACGTAGCCAAAAAGTTTGTCGTGAGCCGCTTGGAAGTCGACGACAACGAGAAGCGTAAGGACAGCGAGAAGCAAGAGGAGCCTCCGCGGCCTGATCTCTCGGAACTTGACGACTGCATCGACCTTCTTGGCGGCCGCCTCACCGATCTCGAATTCTTGGCACGACGAATCAGAGGCGGACAGACTCCCAAACACGCCGTGGAAGACATAATCAATCAAAGCGCTACCGAGATTGTCAAGATGTACCTTCTTGGTGGTAAAGTCGACGCCGAGGAGAGGAAGTGGTCCACTGAGCAGGCGTGGTACCTCGTCAAGTCGCTTGTTTCACAAAAGAACCTCCGTTACAACGAGGTCTTGTTGTCAGACACCTTCGCGTCCTCACAGACGTCAAGGGCAGCTAGTGGCGAGTTGGCCCTCGAGAGCTTGACCAACGCCGAACTCATCACCGTCAAGACACACTACGGGCGGCCACAAACCATCACAGCTGGCAAGCCGATGTACCAGGCAGCGTTCAAGGTACTCACTGAGGACCCCGTGTTGAGGGCCAAGATGGACCTTGCTGTATTCACGGAGATGGCCAAGGTTGAAGCGAAGACGATCGACAAGGTGGAGAACGAGCTTGCGCTCTTGGGGGCACTCCCTAAGCAGCCGGCCCAGGCAGGCCCGAGAGTTGAATACTTGCTGAACAAGCTTGACAAGAGTCAGAGGAAGATTGACGGATACGACAAGGAGATGGCAGCGCTGAAGAAGGTCCTCTCGCAACAGTTTTAATATTTTAGACCGAGCGGAAGTCTCGGGAAAAAAAAGGGGCTACATGTGGTATGAAGACACCACTCAAACAGGGAAGGCTGGCAGTAGTATACAAGAACAGCCAGCCATAATCGATACCCTTTGCAGCGATTTGGTATTCCAAACACGGCGCCCCGAGTCGTTGGCTTGTCGTGCGAGGATTGCTGAATGACGTCAGGTCTTATCGCAGCGTATGTGCTGCTGGGGATACCCCTCGCTAAGCCTTTTTGGGCACCACGATAAGGCTAAAGCACCTTGAGGACGCCGATGAGCTGGAAACCATGGTTGGCGTTGCAGTGATCGGAGTCTTTTTTGAGGGGGAAGGGTTACCCTACGATGGAGCCCTAGTAGATCATGTAGATGAAACTTTGGAAGTGTGATATCCAACTGTGCTTGGGTACCTTATCGATATCGGTTTCATGCTCTTGTGTAGCCTGATGCCGTCGGACTGTTGTTCGTGACATAGCTGGACAAGTTTACGAGTGCTGATGAAGACTTCTTGACGGAATTGAATCTCAAGAAGCATTTCGTGGCACATGACTGCACAGTTCGCTGGTAAACAGCTTTGTCCAAGCTTCCTTGCCACTTTACTAGAGCACCACTCGGGGTAACGTACATTGCCAACATAGTGAAAAGGAACCAGTGAGCCATTTGGTTCAAGAGAAAGACCAAAATTCCATATCTCGGAGTTCACGAAGAGTAAGGAAGAAAAATAATGGATGGTTCTCTAAAGGAGAGGTGTAGCCTCCGCTGCTGTCGATCGCCGCTCGCAACTGTCGTTTGTTAAAGATGATTGAACTTATGATTTACGTATCACACAACACAAGTCTTGTGAGCTGTTGCTGGGCGCCATATCTTTGTTTTTTCGGTCACTCGTGCTGCAGTATGTGCCTTGCAGTTAAACGTATTTACAAGTGGTGTGTTTTTGCAACCATTGGAATAATGTCTATTTAGTAGCAAGGAGCTTGTGCCAACGTTGTAGGTGGTCCGCCGTAGGCAGCGTTTGAGGGCTTCGAGAGCGGACCATCTCGGACACTCTGTGATACCTTTAATGAGGCGAAGGAGCTGTGATTAATCTTATATGAGGCGAAGTCATCAGTATGATGGACGTATTCGACACCTCGAAGGATGACCCCAATCGAATGCGTGAGGGTGGGTGGGATGGGATAGCACGGTCCAGGAGATCTCCCGTCAGAAACAGTTGGTATTGATGTTGTGGATAAGGTGTTGTTGTATTTGGGCTAGTTTGGTGCCGACGTGCCCCCAGGGCTACGTTATATAGTGCCTGCTGACTAACCACATCCCAGAGTCCCTTCCGTCACCGTCCCGTCGTCAACTGAAAGATTCTACAGGTGGCAGCGGCTGGCTCGGCAGCTGGAGCTGGAGCGTTGCCTCCGTGAGATTCCATCCACTGCACGGGCGCAAAAGGCAGGCACGGTTCGCAAGGCGTTTGTGTTGGCCTACCGGGTGGGTGAGTGCTGGACCTACCTATTACGCAAAGGCCCACTGTATCGTGAACGGATCTGTCTACCGAGCTGCCACTGCCACCGCTGGCACCACTGATGAAGTTACCTCACCGCGCCTACAGCCACAGTCCGTGCCTACCCATACGGCATTCAGCTTTTTCCACCAAACCCAAACACCACCACATTTCCCCTCCGACCCAACATTGATCGACCTTCATCGCGGCAGATACCCGAAATACGAAGCTGATCCTGCTGCTACCAGGTTCTTCTTCCTTTCATTCGAACGCATCCGAATTTTGGCTCCAACTGCTACTCCATAACCTGGGCGACTCACAAGTTCAAGCGCTACCTGCACCTGCGCTGCAGCGCCTCGAGCTTGCTTGCCTGATCCAAGCTCTTTGGCCATTCAGGCAATCGATTCGACCACCTTCCATTTCTGCAACGACATCGTCCACGAATATCAGTCGACAAGCCTTACCATCGGGTTGCATTTTACTTCGGTTTCTCGTCTCAAGATACCCTGACGGCCTACTCCGCATTTCTTCCGACCGCTCGACCGCCTCCGGTGATTTCAGGTGATCGGCAAACGAGGCTACATTTGCGCCCACGAGCATTCCTCTCCTGCCACCATCTCAGCCTTGTTGGCTCATCACGAATACTAACACCTCCACCCGGAGCTGTCCAAGCTTTGGACACTCCGCTATTGGAGCAAGCTGTCGTCTCCGGCATCACGTCCCGGGCTGTAGCGGTGGGGGAGCATTCGTTTGACCTCGCGGCTTGGCCGCCCCATTTTTGACGATGGGGAAAATCACCAAGACGATGCAGCCTAAGCACGAGGAGACTTTGGTGAGTCCAAGTCATATAGACCGCACTCACATAATGAGCTAATCAGTGTCCAGTCTCCTTGGTTGAAGGACTTTGTGCAGTCGGCTTGCACCTTGCCCCTTCCACTTCTTCCCGATCACATCGCCACCTTCCCGACACGATGGCCATTTCCGCGGGGCGACCTATACCACTGGATCCCGCTCCTCAACCGATTCGACAATATCCTCGAGTGCTTTAGTGGCACATACAAGCTGAACGAGGGCCCTCAGACCGGAGATCTAGGCTGCGATGTGCTCCTGCACCGGGGCATTCGGGTGGAAGAATATGGCAAGGAGATATGGGACATTGATCGACTGCGTAAGCAGGGTTATAGCGAGCAGGGCGATCGCCAACTCATCGAGACCATCCTCAAGTTCACGCGTGTACTGCTCGAGCATTGCGGCAACAGAAGCATTTACGCAAGCAGCAACCATCTGAACGACCTCCTCCACGCCACCGACTCGTCCATCATTATTGCGACCCTTGGTGTCGGCTCTGAGCTGGCTAAAAGGTACCAGGCTTCGGTCAAGCGTATCGGAAGCCACTCTCGTCATGTCAGCACTGCACTGCTGGCCAATCACTACAACATCGCACTTGAGCGTGTACAGCAGCTAGCGTCCCCCTTCACCAAGACCCCTCTTATTTCACTCTCCGATTCTGCTGCGTCTGGTACTCCCGGTTCTGTTGTCAAGGGCAGGGACAAGACCCAGGCTGCCGGGCAGAAGAACGCCGCTCCCATGTTTGCCAACGATCTCAGCGCCATCGTCAACTCTGAAGCCGGCCAGTGGAACGGTTGGGGTGACATTAAGATATCATACACTGCCGCCACGGAGTCCAAGGACCAGCCAACCGCGAGCGCTGTTGATCGCACCCCTGCTGTTTCGAACCTCCCGAGCACTCCAACGCCTTTGCGGCGCAGTACAACGATGGGTGGTACGGCGCAACAGACTCCACGGTCGACCCGGCAAGCGACAGGCGACGAAACTTCTCCATCGACCGTGTCTCGCTCTCCTGCACCAATGAGCGAGCATGCCACGTCGAGTCAAAAGATATTTGATCTTCCGCAGTCTGTGGTGGCATCATCTTCCGTCTACGACCTTATTGCCCGTTGCCCCGCAGATGTTCCACCACAGGCTCGATACGAGTATCTCAGTAGGGTCAGAATTGCCAAGGCTCTCCTTGGCGATGTTGAAACTCGCCAGCAGGCTCTTGCCATCCGCCTTCTGGCTGTCACAAACCTGGCGTACATCCACCCAGAGAACGTGTTCATGGAAAAGGTCATGCGTCAGGACATCGACGAGACTCGGCGGTACCAGCTTGTATATCAGTTGGCCGAAATAGTTCACCCGACCTCGCCTGGATCCAAGCCTGTGCCTCTATGGGTTCAATCCATCGCACTAGCTTTGTTGGAAGCTATATCGGGCTTCCAGGCCCGCTACCAAGATGTCTTGTCCGCCCTCAATGCCAACGTCAACCACGGCATTTTGTTGTACGTCATTCGCAAAGCGGTCGCTGGCATGAAGGAGGATGAGGTTGCCGACAAGCACAACCAGTCTACCGAGGTGAATGAGTGGCGCAAAGACCTCTTCTCTCTGACACAGCACCTGGCCATGTCCACTAGAGTTGGTGCCGAAATGGTTAGTGCTGGTCTTATGGATGTGCTGGTCGAGATCATGAAGACTCGGTCAAACGTTGCTCAACGCAACCATGCAACCATTCTGAGTTTCATAGACGGACTGATCTGGTCGTACCAGAATGCTTTCCATGCTTTCTTCAACGGCGATGGCCTAGATGCCATTTCGGAACTTCTGGTCACATCTGTCGAAGAGGGCAAACAGCTTGCGGACGCTGGTCGTGGTACCCAGCCTGAGTATCACTCTTCCGTTGTTGACTACGACATTCCCTTCCATCACCAGCAGACGCTTAAGTGGCTCTTGAAGTTCATGCACCACATGATGACCAACTCTTACAGCCTCGGAGGCAACACTGATCGTCTCCTGCGGAACCTCGTCGACAAGTCTGACCTCTTAGCCAGTCTCAGGGAGATCATGCAGCATACTAAGCGTTTTGGCTCTGTTCTCTGGACGAACTCTGTCACTGTTCTTAGCGACTTCATCAACAATGACCCTACGAGTTTCGCGGCTATCGCTGAATCTCGCATGATTGTGAGCTTCCTCGAGTCCGTAACTGGTAGCCCTGTACCGGAGGAACCGGTAGCTCCACGCAGCGGCGAGGATGCGGGCGCCAATGCGGACGACACTTCTCCGGAAACCAACGATCAGGTTACTCTTGAACCTGACAACAAGCCCCACCCTCCGCCGGACGAGGAGCTAGCTGCTGGCAGAGACCGACCGCTTGCGCAAGGTATCCTGACGAGCCCAGATGCCATGCTTGTTGTGCCGCAAGTTCTAAATTCCATCTCCCTCAACAACGTTGGCCTGAAAATGGTCGTGTCGTCCCACGCATTCGAGTCCTATTTTGAAATGTTTGAGAGCCCGAAGCATGTCAACTGCCTTGAGGGCGAGCAACACCTCGCTAGTAGCGTCGGCGAGAGCTTTGACGAGTTGTGTCGACACCATCCAGCTCTAAGAAATCCCATCTCGGATGCTGTCATTGACATGGTGGCGAGGGTGAGATTCCTCGGCAGGGACAGAGCAGTCACATGTGGATGGGGAGCAAAGCTTGTTTTCGACGACGCTGTTGGAAATGTTGTTACTGCTGACGAAAGTCTCATCGACCGTCTCTCTGCTCCGCCTACCGAAACCAAAGGCAAGGAGAAAGCTTCCACGGATGACGCAGATGTTGAGATGACGGATGGAACAGCGATTTCGAAAGAAGACAACAGCAATGTTACCCCCGGCAAGGAGCCCTCAGCGCCAGCTGCGACGGCATCCGACAGTATCACTCCTTACGTCCACGCCTTGGGCCTCTTCTTGACCACATATCTTTCCAACAACACCATGAAGGCGCATTTTGTCCAGCGTGGAGGCATCGAGTTGCTGCTCGACATTGCTGAACTGCCTAGTCTTCCACACGACTTCAACGAGTCGAACGCTTCGCGCAAGCTCTTCTCAGTGATCTCTCAGCTCGTTGACCATTCCCCTGTTCTGGGACTGCCAGCCCTTCTCAAGCGGGCACAGACAGCATTTGACGCGCTCGAGTTCTTTGCCGCTGCGAACGACGGCCGTCCCTACTTCGCCCCTTTCGTCTTGTCTGAGAAGCCGACAACTCCGGAGGATGTTAATTCATGGGACGCAAACACCCGAGAAAAAGTTCTCACCGGGACCAAGGTCGTCAGGGCCTTGCTTAACGCCCAGTCGTTCCTGAAGACTCTTTTTGAATGTTTCCCATCTTCCCCGCGTTCTTCTTCTTCAGTATCACTCTATCCCATCAACTTCTTCGATTACTACTTGCAGCTGATCAAGTCCATCGGACCTCTACTGCGGGCAGGCCTCACCGAAGAAGGTGCTGTACACAATGTACTACCTCAACACTGGTGGGCCAAGAAGATTGGTCCGATTGAAGAAGCCATGGCAATCATTGGCCGGACGCCTGTGGTACCGGCGTCCCCCTCTGCCGACGAAGATGACGTTCTTCTGCCTGACGTACTTGCGGGCAACTCCAAGAGTCCCGCACCAGACATCAAGGGAACCGTAGGCGCACCACCCAAACGTCCGACAAAGCAAGAGCAAGCCACGGCTCGCTACAAGAACTTCGAAACCCTGCGAGTGATTCTTCATTCCATGGTGCCGTCATCGTTCCCCTTCTTCCAGCAACTCGGAAAGGCCATCTTGCCTCGTCGCGGCGGAGACACGTTTTCGCGACAGCATCATATCGATCTCGCCAAGGGACTTTCGGCAACTATAATTGACCAACTGAAGCCCTCGATGGCTGTTGAAGTCGCGACCCCCAAAGACTACCATTATTGGATTATCATGCTTCACACACTCAGCGAGATGTTGATTGATTCATCGCCCAGATCGAGCGATCGATCCGGTTCGCAGATCATTATGCCTGTGTATCTTGCATTTGTCGAGCAGGGTGGTTTTGAGATTTTGACGACTATGGCCCGACGTTTCGCGGATAAGGCAGCCGACCAAACTGACGGCCCCGAGCCAAGCGCAGCCACCAAGATATGTTCTTTCGGTCTCAAAAGAGCGCTTGACCTGTTCGCCACTGTCGTCGATGGGAAGACCATGGCAGACTCTGCCGCGCAATTTGGGCTCATTCCTCGTTCTGCAGGACCCCGGCCAGAAGCACCGTTGTCAAATCAAATGGTGCTCGATGCTCGCATGGCTATCTTCCCGATTGTGCGCGAGATTTGGGACTCTGCGCTGATGGAGAAGACCCAGCCAGAAACCCTGAGCAGAGTCATCGACATTCTAAAAATTGTGTCTGTCGGCAGCGATGAGTCTGGGCAATCGAGTTCTCAGGCCGCCGATGTTCTGAAGAGGGTTCCCAACGCCTTTAACTGGCGTACTCACCAGACGGCACTCTCCGCACTTTCCCGAGACTACGACGATGATCTGGCTCGGGAGGCCGTTTATCGAGCCAACGGCAATCAGAACTCTGCCACCGAGTACTGTCGGGCCCACAAGGCTGGCACTGCTGGATCACGAAACCCTGTGCCCACACAGGATGCCTACTTCGCCCCTCCGCCTGAGCCATCGCGCCGTTCCAGCCAGCAAGGCGCCTCTGCTAGTTCTGAACCCATGGCTCTTGACGCACCGCCTGAGCTCGATAATCTTCTCGGCGATGCTGTGCTCGACGAGCTTGAAGGTCCATCCTCTGAAGAGTCTGACGATGACGATGACGATGAGGATAATGATGAGGACGATGAGGAGCAGGCTGGGGAGGATTCTCAAGCAGCGAGTGGTACTACACTGCCACCGACAACCAACGAGCCAGCACAGCCGACGACTGACCCTCGTACAAGCGCCAAGGAGACGCTCGACAACCACCGAGAACAATTCCGCAAGGAGCTTATCTCCAGGTCACTGGACATAGTCCGGGCGCATCCTCACTCTGCGATAGAGGTGTCCGAGTTGATTAGCGCCATGGTGTTCCCCCAGGAAATTCGCGAAGACGTCGGCGAGACCTTGACCAGTGCCATCACCTCTCTTTCATCCGATACCGACGAGATTGACTCGGAGGCAAATGGTTCTACAATTGCCGCGTACGCCCACCTCTTTGCGCTGCTTCTTCGGGACAACGCCTTCCTTGTGTGTAACATTGATACACTGAGGGCCAATGTTTCAACTTATGTCGGGTTCCTGAAGCTTTCGCCAGCCCGCGCAAAGGACGACCTGCCCCCATGGATCCCGTACATTCTTCTCATCGTCGAGATTCTACTAGCTCATGACGAGAAGCCTATCGAGGCAACCTGGAAGGCCCCCACGTCTGAAACTGAAGTGATTCAGCCAGCCGTTATCCAGAAACCAGATGCCATTCTCTCTGACGCCGAGCAAAGCGATCTACTCGAGCGTATTCTCGATATTTTGCCAAGACTAGGCAAAGAGGACACCCTCGCAATATCCGTTCTTCGCGTCCTTGTCATCTTGACTCGCAAGAGGTCCTTGGCTCGCACGGTTGGCGAAAAGAAGAACCTACAGCGACTTTTCGTCATGGCGAAGCAACTTGCCGGCGCCGGTGTGAACCGGCTCAAGGATACCAAAACGGCTGGGTGTATCATGATCATCTTGAGGCATGTCGTTGAGGACGAGGAAACCACCAAGCAGATCATACGTGCAGAAGTTCGCAACCTCTTCGACAACCCTCAACGCAACCAACGCAACCTGGATGTGACTACCTATCTCCGAAGCCTCTCCGCTGTCGCTCTCCGTGCTCCCGAACTTTTCGTCGAGATCACTAACGATATGACGAAGCTGACGCGTTGGTCTCCAGCCAGCGAGGGTACTGCACGAGCCCATTATATTGCCCTCAAGGAGACGGAGCCTGAAACACCTCCGGCCACGGCTGCACAGGATCAGAGCGTTGAACCTACAGTGCAGGCAACCGAAGATCTTTCGCTCCACGACATCAAGCAGTCTACCGAGGCAGGCGACAAAGAGATGACTGATGCGCAGAAGCCAGCGGTGCCGCGACCGGTCATCGAGAACCCCGATGGGGTCGTCCACTTCCTCCTCTGCGAGCTGTTGAATTACCGGGAGGTTGAAGACAAGGAGCCGATTCAGCTGAAGGATTCGAAAGTGACGCCAGCGACGCCAGCAGCCTCGAGCTCTGATCCTGAAGTCAAGCAGGGCGCTACCGACACCCCCTCAAACCCTGATGCTAAGGAGAACAAGGACAGCAAAGACAAGAAGACCAAGCCCACGTTCAAGGCCGATGAACATCCAATCTTCATTTACCGTTGCTTCCTGCTTAACTGTCTCGCGGAGCTTCTGCAAAGCTACAACAGAGCCAAGGTCGAGTTCATTAACTTCAAGCGGAGTGCACCACTGCAGACGAACACTCCTGTCAAGCCACGATCAAGTGTAATGAACTACCTGATCCATGATCTTCTTTGCCAGGGTGGCTTGGAGAACCCTGATACAGTTTTTGCCAAGAAGAAAATGGCAACCTCAAGTCAGGCTCAGCAAGTCCTGGTGGCTCTGATGACCAAGACAGGCGAAAAGGTCATTGACAAGCATCGTGAGCGCTTCGAGTACGACGATGACCCGGATCTGCTCTTTGTCAGAAAATTCGCATTAGACACTGTTCTCAAGGCGTATGAGCGTGCTTCCACACCCGAAGAGCCCCTCGAAACCCGGTACACCAAGATGCAATGCCTTGCTGAACTGATGAACCAGGTCATTGGCGAGAAGGAGCGAGATCACCCCGGTGCCACAAGAGGCATGGGCTCGCCGCAGGCTCGCTCACAGGCTCAGTTGCGCCGCATGATGTATGAAAAGGGATACCTGGACAAGCTCACCTGGTCCATCGCCGATCTAGACTTGAATCACAATGGGGTCAAGCGCGCCATCAAACATGTACTGCGGGTTCTGCGGGTTCTCACCGACACGGCGAAAGAGCTCAGTCGCTCAAATGTCATTCCCTTCACGGCGCTGCCCGATATTGCGGACGATGAAATCGCATCTTCATCATCCATGTCCGACATCGATGATGACCGAGAGGAAACTCCCGATCTCTATCGAAACTCGGCGCTGGGTATGCTTGAGCCCCGTGGCAGCGATGACGAATCCGAGGATGAAGAAGGCGAGTAAAACTCAGTCCATCTTTGACCGAGAATTACAGGAAGCTAACCAACGTAGATGACGACGAAGACGAAGAGATGTACGACGATGAGTACGGCGACGAACTCGACTACGGAGAGGAAGAAATCTCGGACGACGGCGACAATGGCATTAGCGATGACGATGACGAAGAACTTGGTGAAATGGGTGAAATCGAGGGTCTTCACGGCGATCCCGGAGTTGTCGAAGTTGTCATGGATGACGATGACGACATGGGAGATGATGACGACGAGATGAGCGACGACATGGACTCCCAAGATATGGACGACATGGACGACCACGTCGACGTCGTTGAAGAAATCGTCGACGAAGATGGCAATCCTCTCGACGATGATGGTGCCTCCGACTGGGAGAGCGACTCAGAGGATGAGGATGAAGAGGACGATGAGGAGATCGACTACGAGGCGGAGGTCCAAGATCTTGACGAAGCTCACATGCACGGCTTGGGACCTGAAGAAATTCTTGATAACCTTACGCGTGCGGTTGTCATGGCTCCTGACGGAGAGTTCGACCCTGAGGACATGGAGGGCCTCGGCGAACATTACATGGAGGACGATCGTGGCGATGAAGATGGTTCGTCATGGTCCGGTCATATCTTATGAGTGTCGCTAATATGAACCCAGATGACGATGACGATGAAGACATGGAGGAAGACGAGTACATATATGATGAGGACTATCCTCGTAAGTCACCTCCGCCGCCTGTGTGTGCTGAAACTAACCCCAGTCAGACGATGAAGCCCCTCCAGCTAACGTTCCGGGACAACTCGGCTGGGATACTCTTGTTGTCGAACCTTTCCCCCACGCCCACCACGGACACCGACATCGCCATGCCGGACATCGCAGCCCCTTCCCTCCTGGAATCCTGGCTGGTGGTCCGCGCGACCCGCTTGGAGGCATGTCTCCCGCCGCGCTACTGCCTCACATCGATGTCCTCCTCCACGACGTTGAGGCCATGATGTCGACTCACAGTGCTAACATGAATCCAGACTTCCGCAGCTACTTCTCCCGTGGTCCCCGAGCAAACGCGGCCCCGAGCAACGCCGATGACGGTGTCAACCCCTTGTTGCGTCGCAGCAACCAGGATGCAGAGCCTTCGCCACGGCCACCTGGAGTGCCTGGCTTGGTCGGCCTGCGCTTCCCCCCCGACGCCTTTGGAATTGGTGCTGGCCGTCATGGTAACCTTATGGACAGTCCTATGGCAATCCTAAACGATATCGTCGCTTCTCTCCCTGTCATGCGACACGGCCAGCAACCGGTCCATCTTTCCATCACCCAGAACGGACGCGGCGAACTTAGAGAATACCACGTTGCGCCCCGTGAATCGAGAGGCGAAGCTCGCCGAGAGGGCACATACTATGAGCCCCAGCAAGCAGTTGCCTTCACTCCAGACTCGACCTTCGAGCGGTACCAAGAAGAGGCTAGGATGGTTTTCGGAGGGTCCCTTTACATCGAGAAGGCTCAGAGGCTGCTCAATCTCATTCTATCCAAGCTGATTCCTCCTGCCTTTGAGCACGAGAAGAAGCTCAAGGCAGAAGAAGAGGAGAGGCGTCGTATCCGCGACGAAGAGAGGAAGAAGCGGGAAGAAGAAGAGCGTAGGGCCAGAGAGGCCAAGGAAGCCGAGGAGAAAGCTGAACGCGAGAAGAAGGAGGCAGATGAGCGCGCAGAACGGGAGCGAATCGCAGCTGAAGCTCCACCTCCTACAACCAGCGAGACGACGACCGGTGCAGCCCACGGTACGGATTCCCAAGCTATGGAAGGTGTTGAATCTCAAGGAACTGCTGAGTCGGCCCCGGCGTCCGCTGCTGACATTCCCCGGGTCGTCACGACGATCAGGGGCGAGGAGGTCGATATCACGGAGCTCGGCATCGACCCAGAATATCTTGCTGCGCTCCCTGAAGAATTCCGAGAGGAGGTCATCGCGCAGACCGTGAGCTCTAGGCGCTCCCAGGCGCGCGAGGACGCCGCAGCTGGCGAACAGACCGAGGTGTTCCAAGAGTTCCTGGACGCATTGCCTGAAGAGATGCGCAGCGAAATCGTGCAGCAAGAACGTCAAGAGGTGCGCCGGCGTGAGCGAGAAGAGCAACGCCGTCAAGCTGTCGGGGCTGGCGCCGAGCAAGAGATGGATGCCGCAAGCATCTTGCTAACCTTCCCCCCCGAGCTGCGCCACGAGGTTCTGCTGGACCAAGGCGAGGACATCATGGACCAGTTGCCGGCGGATATGGCCGCTCAAGTTCGCCTTAGCCAACGAGCAGGAAATGCCAGAAGCCCTCCCGGAATCGCGCGGAGGCCAGCGCAGCAGCCAACCGAGCCTGGACAGGAAGCAGAGACCAAGGTTCAGCGCAAGACGGTGGTGCAGATGCTCGATAAGTCTGGGATCGCCACCTTGCTACGCCTAATGTTCATCTCTCAATATGGGTCTATCCGCAACTACCTCTTCAGCGTTCTCGCCGACGTTTGCGAGAATCGCCAGAACCGACTCGAAGTCGTCAGCACCGTCCTTCTTATCCTCCAAGAAGGCAGCACGGACATGGACGCCGTCGAGCGGAGCTTCAGCCAACTTTCACTCAAGGCGAAGAAGCCCAAGGATAAGGATGCTGATCCCAAGACTCCACAGGGTCTCAAGAGGACCCTGACATCTCTGACGACGTCTGGTCACGTCCAGGCGAACTCGGAGATCTCCCCACTGCTGGTCGTCCATCAGTGCCTTGACCTGTTGCAGGATCTTTCTACCAAGAACCCACATATCCCAATGCTTTTCCTGACCGAGCACGAAAGTGTTGGATACTCACTAAAGCGAATGCTGAGTCGAAAGGGTAAGGCTAAGGACTCCAAAGCTCACAAATATGCAATCAACGCTTTGCTCACTCTGCTCGATCGCGAGCTCGTCATGGAAAGCTCGGTGGTTATGGCCTATCTGGCTGATCTTCTTAATAAGATCACTGTTCCGCTCGCGACCATGGAACGCAGACGCCGGGAGGCCACTGAAAAGGCGGCGCTGGAGGCGAAGAAGGCAACAGACGCAACATCGGCTGCTGAGGGATCGACCCAAGCTCAGCCTGCTGCCAATGACCGAGCCACCGAAGCGGTCGAGGACACTTCGAGCGCGCCGCCAGCAGCTGAGCCACCCATTGCTACAGAGACTGACGATGTCAAGCCTTCGGAGGAGAGCAAGAAAGGTGAGCCAGAGAGCTCCAAATCGGCAGCCGCCGAAGACTCGAGCGAGAAAAAGGGCAAGCAGATGCAGGTTCCTGTCATACCACCGCACCACCTCACTCTGGTCATCAAGATCTTTGTTGCTCGTGAGTGCAGCTCCAAGACCTTCCAGAACACCATATCCGCCATCAAGAACCTCTCGGCCATCCCGGGAGCAAAGGCGGTCTTTGGTCAGGAGCTGGTCCGTCAGGCTAGGGCGCTCAGTGAACGCATCGTGCTTGACCTCGACGAGCTGCTCCCCCATATCAAGAAAGCTACTACGGGCACCGAGATCCAGGGAGTTGCGCTGTCCAAGTTTTCGCCGGGCGCATCAGAGCAAAACAAACTTCTTCGCGTCCTGACTGCTCTGGACCATTTGTTCACTGATCCCAAGAAGAAGTCGGAAGCTGCGGGCGACGACGTGCCCAATAACGAGAAGCAAGACCTCGTTCACTCCCTCTACCACAACTCGACATTCTCCAGCATGTGGGACAAGCTCAGCGAATGTTTGAAGGCCATTCACAAGCGCGAGAACATGGTCAATGTCGCAACCATATTGCTTCCGCTGATCGAGTCACTCATGGTGGTATGCAAGAACACGGCTTCAGCCGACTCGCCCACTCAGGCCTCGGAGAAGGAGATGCTCCTCTCAAGCCCTCCTCCCGAATCTCGCATGGCCGGCCTGTTCTTCAACTTCACCGAAGACCACCGACGAATCCTCAATGAGCTTGTCAGAAACAACCCTAAGCTCATGTCAGGAACATTTGCCCTCCTCGTCAAGAATCCCAAGGTCTTGGAGTTTGATAACAAGCGGAACTACTTCAACCGCAGTGTTCACAGTCGTGCTAGTACTCAGCGCTCAGCTTTCGCGTCATTGCAGCTTGCGGTTCGTCGCGAGCACGTCTTCCACGACTCCTTCCGGTCCCTCTACTTCAAGTCTGGCGATGAAATGAAGTATGGTAAGCTCAACATCCGGTTCCATGGCGAGGAAGGTGTTGATGCTGGAGGCGTCACTCGCGAGTGGTTCCAGGTTCTCGCGAGACAGATGTTCGACGCCAACTACGCACTGTTCATTCCAGTGTCCTCGGACCGTACAACCTTCCACCCGAACAAGCTCAGTGGTATCAACGACATGCACCTGATGTACTTCAAGTTTGTGGGTCGCATCATCGGCAAAGCCTTGTACGAAGGCCGGCTGCTTGATTGCTACTTCAGCCGCGCGGTGTATAAACGCATCCTCGGCAAGTCTGTTTCCGTCAAAGATATGGAGTCGTTTGATCCGGACTACTACAAGTCCTTGGTGTGGATGCTGGAAAATGACATCACGGACATCATCACGGAAACGTTCTCGGTCGAAGATGACGAATTCGGGGTCACCACGATAGTCGACTTGTGTCCCGACGGCCGCAACATCGCTGTCACCGAAGAGAACAAGAACGATTATGTCCGCTTGGTTGTTGAGCACAAGCTCCTATCTTCAGTCAAGGAACAGATGGAGCACTTTTTGAAGGGCTTTCACGAAATCATCCCGTCGGAGCTCATCTCCATCTTCAACGAGCAGGAACTTGAGCTGCTCATTTCTGGTCTGCCTGATATCGACATTGATGATTGGAAGAGCAACACAGAGTATCACAACTACACTCCATCCACACAGCAGATCCAATGGTTCTGGCGCGCCGTACGATCATTCGACAAGGAAGAGCTGGCCAAGCTGCTACAGTTTGTGACCGGAACCTCCAAGGTCCCTCTCAACGGATTCAAGGAACTCGAGGGGATGAACGGTGTGAGCCGATTCAACATACACCGGGACTACGGTAACAAGGAGCGACTTCCCAGCTCGCACACATGCTTCAACCGTAAGTAACATACTGCTCTTTCCCAATCGTGTGGACAACTTGACTAATTCCACAAACAGAACTTGACCTTCCTGAGTATGAGAGCTACGAGACGCTCCGTGCTCAGCTCATGAAAGCTATCACAGCTGGCAGCGATTACTTTGGCTTCGCCTAGATTATTGGGCAAGCGTCTATGAATTCGGCGAGTTGTGATGAAGGCATAGAAAGCATTTGCATGGACTGCGGGCAAGGCGGGGTTACAAGGCTCAGGGAACGACACTGGGGTGGTTTTGCGTGCGACGAGGGCTTTCCTCGCTTGCAACCCCTATTATCTCGTTTACAGCCTGAAGGGCGAACGAGTGTCTTCACCGCGGTTACGTTTTTCATTGTTAGCTGCAAGCAATTCCCCGGCGAGGTTGGGAAGGTGCAGGCTGGTCACGACGGAGTGCAGGCCGTTCGTACCTTGGCCTCGCATTGAGACGACCGAGTTGGCAGGAGACTGCGGCATTGTAGAGTAGCAGTGTCTTTTCCACAGGGATCATGGACACACGAACATGCAGCTTTCTTTACGCACGTGAGACTTCCCACAAACCTCTGATATGATGTACTAGGGAAGTCGAGTTTCGTGGTGACTGATCATGATGTGGCTGATTGGAAACTCAGTGTAGATTATGAACAGAGATGATCGTGTCTTCGCCATTGTACTACTAGCTAATAAGATGACCGCGGCCAACACGTGTCAAACACAAGCATGAATGACAAACCCTCGACTGAAGCCCCAGACACACGACCTCGTGGTTGTCTAAGCCGGAAGGACAGTTGAGAGACGCACAATAGGGGGATCACGAGGGACGGCCCAGCGTGAAAGAATCATGGGTATTATGCGTCAATGATGCGTTTTTCCATTGTCCCGAATGCCATTCTAGTGCATTCGTATTCGATGATGAACTGCCAATGAGCCACGCCAGGCTTTGTTTCCCCCTTACCACGCCGGATGCAAGAAAAATCAGAAGACCGGGGCATCTCTTTTTCATTTTCCCAACGCCATAACTTACTTGCGCATGGAGGAAGCGCGGCGCTTGCGAGCGTCGGCCTTCTCGGCCTTCTTCTCGGCGACACGCTTGGCGAGGATCTGAGCGTACTCGTTCTGCAGGGAGTTGGTCAGCACGAGCGCAGGGGGAAGATGTCTGCACGGTGGTACGTACGGCCTCGTCCTTGACCTTCTCGGACTGGCGGCGCTTGAGCGCAAGGCGGTGGCGCTTGTGCTGGAGACGCTGGGGGGTGACCAGGCGCTGGATCCTGGGGGCCTTGGTGTAGGCCTTCTTGCCCTCGCCCTTGGGCTGGACCTCGCGGCGGATGACGTACTTGCGGACCTAGTCACGGTGGAAAGTCACTAGTTAGCAACCGACATTCTACTCGGTCTTCATCTCGATGTGTATAGCCCAGCACGCGGAGGCCGTCTCGTCCGTCTTCCACAGGGAAGGGAACAGAGAGGCCCCGCGGCCTTCTCTTTCTCACACTCTACCCGGCCTGCATAGACAGGACCGGGCAGGCGATGACGAGGTGGCTTTTCGAGGCGGACAGGAGCGCACGTACATCGTCATCCTTGGTGAGGCCGAAGAACTTTCGGATCTTGGTGGCGCGCTTGGGGCCAAGGCGCTTGGGGTGAACGACGTCGGTCAGGCCGGGAAGCTCAGCATCGCCCTGCTTGACGATGGCGAGGGCCAGGACGGAAAGGTCCTGGCCGACGATGCAGCCACGGACGGACTTGCGCTTGCGCTCACCGGTGCGGCGGGGGCGGTAGCAAGAGTGGCCGTCGGAGAGGAGGAGGCGGGTACGGTATGGGAGCATGACACCCTGCTTCATGGGGAAACCCTGCTTGTCGTTTCCACCGGTGATGCGGAAGATGTAGCCCTTGAACTCGTCACCGAGGGAGTCGGCGGGGACCTCAGCACCCATCTGTGAAATCTCGTGTCAGTTTATTTTGCTTGTTTTCCTGGACTGAAGAAAGTTGTCGAAACCGTCGAGACGTCGAGTCGGTCGGCAGGTACGTACGCGCTTCTCCATGAAGATGGCGAGCTTGCGCTCATCTTCAATGTCGATGAGCTTCTGGCTGCCGTTGGCAGGGTAGGAGATGTTCAACTGTGAGGAGAAAAAGTCAGCACTTGACCGCCCCGCGGAAAGTTCCAGAGCAACGCCAACAACGACAACGTCGATACCCGAATCGCATTCGTGTTCGTGATCGAGTGCAAACGTTCGCCGTTGCTGTAGAAGCTCGAGATAGAGGTCGTCGTACCTTCATCTTGCCGGCGCTGGGTGGTGCAAGAAATTGGCGTTGATTGTCGGAAGTCGTTGGGCGTAACGAAGAGTTCACGAACGGACTGATCCACGTTTGAGGAAAAGTCGAAATGGGAGAGCGAAGAGTGTGCGCGCTAGGGTTTCCGTTCTGCCAATCAGATTCGCCTAGTCCGGTGGCCCGGGCAATGGAGAAATTATTCAGCCGTTCGATCTCCAAATAGGTGCACGGGCCAAGAGACGTGCTGCAAGATCCACTCCAGAACCCTTGAGATGGTATCCTTCATCGACATGTCTTGATCCTGCTCATCATCCCCGATGTCCCAACTTCCTATGGTCGAGTGGTAAGACCTTTTCCGTCAAGGATTATTCTGCCTCAGCAATCCAAGGCAATATCCTCATCAACAACCACCAGCCAAAATGTCTCAGATCAAGCTTTACCCCCCCAAGCCTTCACGCCAAATGGAGGGCAACCTATTGCCTCAGACCATGCAAACACCGTCAGGCTTGGCCCTTCTTGAGGTACAAGGCACAATCAATTTGCCTGAAGGCTCGGTAGATTCAGATGGAAAAGCCACACAGACCATTTCTGTGGGACGCATCGATTTCCCGGACTACCATCCTGATACTCAGGAAGCCGGAAGCACAGCTTGGATGAAGCGTGTGTACCTCTATGTTGGTCCTCACCAAAGACTCACTGGAGAGGTCAAAAAGCTCCCCAGGGCAATAGCCATTGTGCGGAAGAAGGATGGCGCAAACCCCGGTCCGGATGGCGAGGAGCAGCTCGAAGTGGCTGAGATTGTCACGTATAAACTTGTCTTCTCGCACCGGCCAGAGCCCGTTAACACGGAGATCTATTAGGCGAAGGAACAACCTACGCGTGGGTAGTGGTTCTGGCGCTGACTCAGTAGAGAGGGACTTCCCCGCCAATGCCATGTCCACCTTCTGAACCTGACCACGCTGAGCTCAACGATACTCGCGTCCATAGCACCTTGCCCAAGTTCTTCTCACTGCAGCTCTCCAAACATGCTCATTAAAGAATCATTTATCGATGTGGCGACGTCCGCCGACGGGAAGCAAGGTTCCATGAGTGAGTTTCCCCCATCTCAGCTAACCCCTCATCCCACGTCCGCCACTCCAACACGGGCTAATCGCTCACAGGAATCTATGTCTTCCACCCCAGCATCCCCGGATACCCCAACGCGTGAGACCTTCTTGATCGCATGCATAGCTCACAGTCATTGACTGTGCCTAGCAAATTCCCCGGCGTCTGCCTCTTCTCGGAGATCTACCAAGGTAACAGCAACACGGTCATGATGGCGGGGTGAAACCCATGCCCCGCAATGATCGCCTTTCACACATGCCCTCAATCTGCAATGTCGAGACTGACCCCATCACCACTCAGTGACCGGTCCCGTCGCCCGTTTCGCCCGCCAGATCGCCGGCCAGGGCTACATCGTCGCCGCACCTTCCTCCTACCACGACTTCACTGGCCCCGAGGCCCTGGCCTATGACGTGCCCGGCACAGACAAGGGCAACGCCTGGAAAGTCGAGAAGGTGAGGCGGCATCGGCAGCCGCATCAGCCTGCTCAAGACTGACAGCCTCCAGACCCTCGAGTCCTACGACGAAGACTCGCGCCGCACCGTCGACCACCTCCTCGCCCTTCCCACCTGTACCGGCCTCATCGGCAGCACGGGCATGTGTCTCGGCGGCCACCTTGCCGTCCGCGCCGCCGTGCGTCACACCACACCCCTGATATCCTGATGCCTTCTGATCAGAAAACGTAGCTTGACCCTCGCATAACAGCCTGCACCTCCTACTTCGCCACCGACATCCACACGCGCACCCTGGGCCCTCACACAGCCGCCAATGCCTCCCCCGACGGCCCCGCCGGCAGCACGCACACCCTCGACCTCCTCCCCACCCTCGCCCACGCAGAAGTCGCCATGATCTTCGGCGTCAAAGACACCCACGTCCCCGCCCCCGGCCGCGACCTCATCCGCGCCAAGCTCCGCGACGCCGGCGTCACGACGTCGTTCTACGAATTCGCCTGGGCGCAGCACGCTTTCATCCGTGATGAGCTCAGCAAGGGGCGGTATGACCCCGCCATCACGAAGGTGTGCTTTGAGGTGCTACTTGAGCTGTTTGGGCGGGTGCTCAAGACGGACCTTGGGCCGAAGGAAGTCATTGGCGAGGTCGAGCACGTTTGCTGAGAGGCTGTCGTGGTAGATTGGGGTCTCGGCGACACGCAACAGGGCGCACACACACGCTCACATGGGCATCACACGGACCAGTCAGGCCGGATCATGATTCTAACATTCTTGTCTTGGTGTCTATGTCATTACGGTTCACCTGAACCTCGTCGTTAATCCCGTGCGGTGACTTTTCCTCCAATGCCTTTACCGCTGGGGGGCCGGCCCCTGATTCTGTCCCTGACCCTGACCCTGACGGCCATACGGCTGGCTCTGCAGCGGGTGCGGCCTGCTCTCAACTGGGCTCAAGTTATTGCCAGCCGTGAAGCTGTACGCCGACGACGGCATCCTGTTCACGCCGGCCGTGTTGTTGTAGTATCCACTTCCATACGCTTCAGTCGAAGACTCTTCGTCGTATGTCTGGAGGCGGGAGCTGGCTGGTGCCAGGTGGGCACCCTGTCCATCTGGCTGGCGCGAGTCGACGAGCGAAAGGTTGGAGAGACCCTCGCCAGCCTTGCGCCTTCCACCGCGCGTACTGGCGCGCTTCACGAGGTCCGAACGCACACGTTCAATGTCGTTGGACCGACGTTGGTCCTCGGAACGACGACCGCGCGAGCCCGAAAGCGTCTGCTCATCGCCCAGGCGATAACCCCACTCCTCGCCATCTGCAGGATCCCTAGTATTGAGTTCTGCCACGGCCTGCCTTTCCTTGGTCGAGTCAGAATCAGCGCCTACGGCTGGGTCCGTCTCGTGCTGGATCAAGCGCGCAGCCTCCTTCTTCTTGGCAGCCTCGTCACGGGCCGCCGCGGCGATCTCATCGGAGACAGCAACAGAGTATGTGGGGTTGGTAGGACCACCGAGAGCCTCGCCGCCGCCACCAGGAGCGTAGATCGGTACCTTCTTGAGTGAAAGGGCCAGGGCGCACATGAACTTGGAACGGCGGGTAGCGCGGACAATCTCGTTGTGCCAGTTGGACTTGTGCTTGATAACAACATCGAGAGCAAGCTTGTCGAGGTCGCCAACACTGCTGACACCCATGGCAACATCGGGTTGGAAATCGCGTGAGTTGTCTGGGTGGCGGACAAACGTCTCCATCTCGCGGCGAAGCGTCTCGATGTCTTCAAAGGACGTGTCGTAGGAGATATGGATCGTCATGACTTCCTTCATTGCCTTGCTGCGAGAGACGTTCTCGATCCAAAGGTTGTTCAAAACGATGTTGGGGACCTAGCTTTGGTTAGTACCAGAAAGTTGCAGTCGGACCGAGTGGACCTACCTGGACGACCTGCATCTTGTCGATACGGGTGAAAACAGTGTACAAAAGAGAAATTTTGTCAACGACGAGCTGCTGCTTCTCGGGGCCCGTGATATCGACGCGGTCACCGACATCGTATGGGTGCTTGACGAACAAGAAGATGCAGGAACCAAGGAACTCTTGCGTGGTGACGGCGAAGACAAAAGACAGCGACAGAAGGGCCGTGCCGGCAGTAGCGACAGTCGTAAGGAAGCTGCTTTGAAACCAGGCAAGGAAGATGAAGATGACGATGAGAAGCACCACGAACATCAGGACTTTATCAAAAACACGCAAGGCCTGACCAATGTCCTTCATGCCCTCGGTGATTGCCTTGCGCTCCTTGCTGACCTCGACAATCGCGCGAGTCATCTCATCGAGGCTGATATCGCCGTTCATGTCCCCATCGATAGCGTTAAAAGCCTCCTCGGCTTCATCCTTGTATGAAGGTCCGAGCACCTCTTGAACGTCTTCCAGGTACAAAGCGTCATTGCCCTCGCAGACAAAGGCCATCCAGATACGGCGTGCGAGAGCCTCAGATGGCTTCGTCTTCTCAAGGGCCTCAATGACGATGGAGTGAGCCGAGTTGGGGTTGAAGACTTGCTTGCCGGTGATTTCGGACGCAACATTGCCAAAGGCTGCCGTAACCTTGTCGCCGACGCGGCCAATGTTGCCGACAAACTTGAGGGGTACAGCGGCTCCGCCGACCTTCTTGCCGGTCTGGGCGAGGATGGAGTCGGAGATGATGTCGTCGTCTTCCTCGAATTCCTGACAGTACATGGGAAATAGCGTGCGGGAGGCATCGTAAAGCAGGCCGAGTAGGTACACCTCTCGCTTGCAAGCCTTGATGCGCAGGGCGAAGGACCGCTGGTGATAGGAAATACCAATCAGCTGCACAATGGCCTTCTCCGCGAGGTAGACGGCAGCGGATGAGAACAGGGCGCCGAGGATGGTCACAATGACCTTAACCCAATGGACACCATTGAAGCCGCTGAACAGTCCGCGGAAGGTGAGCCAGGAGGCGAGCGCCCAGAAGAAGAAGGACATGGGGATCTGGAGGTTCTGTAGGACCGTAGCATACTTGCGCGTACCAGTGCTGACAACACCGACGACGAACATGAAGACGCGAGGGAGGAGCCAGGCGACAACCTTTCCAGCCCACAGAGTGAGCCATGCAATCTCGATCCAGAGGAGGAGCTGGAAGAGTGCGGGGCCATCATCGGAGCCATTCTTTCCCACGGGTAAGTCCTTCTTGTGGCCTGTGATGGGGAGCACAACCAAAGGAATGGCGAGCAGTATACCGACGGGGATGATGTAGACGAGATAGCGCGTGACGACCGAGGCGCCAATGACCTTCTTATACAACCGACCCATGGCGTTCAGGGAGACTTCTTCGGAGCCAGCGGTGTCGTTCCTCGAAAGAGCCTTGCCCTTGCGGCGACCGGCGCGGCCCCGGGCGTTCAGCTGCTGTTTCTCGTCGGGAGTGTCTTGGCCGGAGCCATCCATGGCGATGTTCATATTGGGGCGACGAGCGCCGGTGGAGCTCGCATGGCTCTTCACCTGAGTGAGAGGGATGTCGTTATCGTTTTCTTGAACCATCTCTTTGGAGTGGCTGCGCCGAATGGGAATGAAGCCGCTGTGTCGGGGGGAGAGTGGCATCGAGGCAGCCCAACGGCGGCGGTTGAGTTGAGGGCGGCTGGGGGTTTTGGTTGCAATGCAGGGCGCGGACCCTGAGAGTTGAAAGAGGGACCTGGGTAGCTTGGTCGAGGGGATCCAGATCCACCTCTCGAGGGGGTGTCAAAACGTTGTCCGAATCGATACACACGAGACGAAAGGGCGTCCAAACGTCAAACGTCGATGGGGGTGGTCGACGCAGGAAATGGAGGGCGAGTACAGTGACGACAAACCAATTCCAAGTAACGACTGGCAAGGAATTGGTATCTGTCGAATTGATGTTGGTAGGAGTAGGAAAACAAGGAATGGATAGGAGAAAAAGGGAGGAATAGGAAGGAGGGCTGAAAGAGAATCAAGAAAAGCGAGCGCATGTAGAGGCGGATCAGCGAGGCCTTTCAAGGAACGTGGAAATCGAGAATGTGAAGCACCTCACCTCACCAGCCAAATGGAAGACTAGGATGACGATCGGTAGGGGTCCGCTGGGGTGCCACTGCCTGTTCCGTTCACAGTACAACAGTGATCAGGGGGCACCGTCTGATGGATCCACATTGAAGGCCCTTCAGTGGGTCCATGGCTAGCAGGGGATCTGCCATGGTTGCCACTGTCTAGCCCTTTCCTTGGTTCGTTGACCTCCTTCTCTCTGACAGGGTGTGCCAGGGGGGAGACACGGCTTTCAGGGGCGTGAGACGGCTAACAGGCAAGAGCCAGGCGCGAAAGGGAAGAGTAACCAGGTGGCCGCCTGTTCCTTGTTTCATGCTTGAGGAAGCACAGATTGCCCGCTCGTCGAATCATCGGACGGCCTTTGCCTTTGGAGGTTCCCGCCATCCTCCAATCAAAGGCGTTTCACACCATTGGCACCATTCTCCCAGCAATCCATGTAATAAACATCCATCCCCAATCTGCTGCTGCCGTCAACCGACTCGACCCATCTTCTCCTCTACCGGCTCTCGAACCAGGCGACGCGTACTCCCGTACCAAAATAAGATACCCGTCACTTGGCCCGTCTTGGTGCGCTTTCGAATGGCCTGGCCATTCCATCCAGCCTTCTTGACAAACTTTGGCGGCCAACTTGCACAATCAAGGCCTCGTGGTTCGCCTGCCCGCGCGCTTACTTGCTCGCCGTTTCTAGTCGCCTTGTGCCGTTGGGTCGGCCACTGACTTCAGGCATGCTAACATTGCAACGATTCAATGACGATGATCACTAGTCTGTATATCCCCTCACAGCGACCTGAAGTCCCTCTCCATTCCGCCCCGTCGAATCCATTAACCGGATCGTCACCCCAACCCGGTTAGGCACAGTTTTACAGTGGGATCCAGCACTGCTACGTCCCTACCAAGATTGATTTTGCAGGTCCAGCGCCCCCGGATGATATGAGCTTAAGCGAGCCTCCCTGCGCTGATCATCTCGTACCAGACACCAGCAACGTAATGCTCCAAGACGGATCGAGAACAGCCCAGCACTTAGCATCATCCTGCTCCGATACGAAGTGGGAGACAGGCTAGGAAATTCACTATGTACCGCCGTCGCTACCTCGATGATTTAGTCTCCATCAACCGGAGTCTTCATATGATATACACTGCAACAACGAGCGTACTCCCACTTCCCGGGACCCTGTTACACGGTGTACGAACTCGCAGACGATGTGCTTGTTATTTTAACGGCAAAAGAGAGCAGTGCAAGTAGGGCAGGCCTCGCCATTGCGTGGGGCCCACGAAACATTTGCACGCCAGGCGGCAAGCCAGCGCCTGGACGCATCCACGCAATGACAAGAAGCGAGCCATGCTTTATCTCAGACCACCATAGAAAAGTCATTGCGAGAGCTCGCCAGACACGACCTGGCCCCATAGGTCTCCTCACGAACCGTTTCGACGTGGCCCGCTACCGCCGTCAGAAACGGCTCTTGCAATGACTGTGTGCCGAAAATTGACTGCTGAACACCCCGTCGATTTTCTGGCGCCAGGCGCAGGACGGCATCGGCTAGTACTTGCGCCGTGTGGTTGGCATTCGTCACTCACATGCACGGCAGTCAACGCCGTCTTCCAAACCCTGCCGTATCGGGGTCTTCCTTTCCCGAGGCATGCGGCGGCGTGCCCCTTTCTGACTTTCAGGGGCAGATGTTGCAGAGTGCCAAAAGAAATGTTTCTTGACTCCGGCGACCAAGGCGGCAGCGGACAACGTTGTGGTGGAACGCAGGCAATCCCAGGAGCCTTTGTTCTATCACAATAATTGTCGATTGTGATACTGTGCTCGAGCATAGATCAACCACGTTCAGGAATCAGCTACCAAAGCACCACGCTGGCAGGAACATTTTGTTCAACCCTCAGTAGACGAGCTTGTCGCACGTCCTTCTCGGTGTTCGCTGCCTCGATCGCAGCACGATGCTCCGATCAAAATTTGCAAACTACAGGCCCGAAGAATCAACTGGAAGCTGATCATGCCCCTTGATAGGTTTCTCAGCTGCGTTAATTGACATGCCGTGGCCCGCCCGTAGCGCCATCACAAGACACGCCGTCTGCGCCATCAGGGGCCGATCCTCTATTGCGGTTCCCTTCGACACTGTGCTCATGGAATGTCAACAACCCCTGATGCGTGAGGCTGTATGGCGTATTGGCGCTCTGCTCTCATTGGGTCATCAAGTCTGAGCTACTCCAACCTCACGCACTGAGAGGGCTGAGCCCCGAGAGTCCTCGCGGGGTTCGTGATCGGTCCGGTGGATAGACAGCTATTAGGAGCTGGCTATCCGACGTTTTGAAGATCGATTGACATCATTGACGAAGCGCGACGACCTTCCGGACCGTGGTGTCGGATCTGTCGTGACCGCGTGGAGTTCCAGTACGTTGACTGGATGATCTCGATGGAAACCGTAGCTGAGGCAGATAAGATTCTAGAGGGCAATGACCTGGAAATTGTTTACTTTGACAACTGGGAAGTAATAAATGCACTGACGATGTAAGTGTCCTCGATCTCGGATCTCGAGCTCCCCGGTCCATCATTCTGTCGACTCCGACCAGCACAAATAAAAGGGAACCCACAATTGCTGCAGCTCCTCCTCGGCGATTTCGGCCTTTTGGCCACTCTTCAAGCTTTCGATCGCCGGGGATCCCACACTTTATCGTGTGGGTTCGAGATGCTTGGTGACTTGATCGATGACGTGAGTCGGCTGACAGGCTCCGCGTTGAGAAAGACTGGGATGTTCTCTTCGGTTCCAAACCCAACAACGCGGAACACAACAGCTCATTCAACTTGCATGCACATGGTTCTATCCAGTCTAGCTAATAATACAGGCAGACAGTTGCGTATACGCCGTCGTCTCTGGCCACTGGGCCACAAGCTGCATCGTCTATCCGTGTGGGCCTGGTTCACAAAGACAATATCATTTACTTCACACGGGGTTTTCAGCACATACGACCATACCTACTGGAAAGCTCGGGATCCCGTCCGCTCTCCCTTAGATAAACCAGTAAGGGCCGAACTAGTAGTTGGGTGGGTGACCACCAGCGAATCCTCGGTGTTGTATGTTTTGCATCGTAGTACAATGTACGGTTTTTTTTAAGCGTAGGCCTCACCGCTGGGCCAGACACTTTATAGTTCAATCACCAAGATAAAATGGCATTAATAATAAACTCTTTCCAGGTCCTGGGCTCGGCGTGCGACAGATTGCACTCTTAGTAGCAGAGTGACCATCGTGCGGAAAGCCACGAGGGAAGGCGAAAAATGCCTGAAGAAACTGAGGTTTTGCGCCCACCGAATGCTACTGCTGTGAAGCCGTAGCTGTACTGCTCATTATGCTGAGATGTATCTCCCCGTTATTAACACCTGTCTCATCTCCGTTCGTATCGACAAAGTTGCTGCTCGATAACAGAGGCTATAAACGGCTAAAGTGACTATTCTCGGTGCACGACATCCTGTGTACGGCTTCTTGCAGCGTTCTCGTGCCAGATTCTGTCGACATCCGGGTCCTGCCCAAGGGGCGGGATGATGGAACGTGGTACGACATGGTCGAGTCCCCTGGTCTTGCTTACTGACACAGAAGAAGACGTTCCCGAGGCGTCTCGAGCTGACACTACAGTGCCCATTAACGACGATCGTGCCTGTTGCGACAGATTGGTGCTAATGTTGTTTCGATATCGGCCTTACTATACTCAGACTCCTTCACGCCGGAACATCTAAGCTATGCCATGTCGGTGATGGGCATGGCCTTTAGATACAACGACAGCCTTGCCTTCGTAGAGGACGGTAGCGTGACCCTCTTTTCGACCACATCAATTTGGAGCACTGTCTGGTGATGGCTTCACGAGGAACAGCACCAGCAGGCTAGGCTCTGACTGTCAGGTAGTCTCAGTCTCGCTAAAGATCCATATCTTCTAAAGTGATGCAGTTGTCGTTCGAAGCTTTCCTCTTCCAGCTCGATGTGTGAATATATCTGACTAATGTTCAACGTATGAATGCGTGATACATCATATACAGTCGCAGCGTGCCGCAACAGACGATCACCCAGCCCTACGGCCCTAATGTACCGACAACCCTCCTCTTCATCGCCGCAAGCTCCTCATCCTTAGCCCGCATGTCCTTCATCAAATCCTCATATCTCTTCCGCCAGACACCCCCGCTGCCCTTGGCCATGTCAGGACCATCTTCTCCTCCGCTTACGTCCGGCGACTTCTGCCACCGCTCATGCTTCACAGTCTGCGCCATCCTGTACGTCCCCTTCACGCTGCCCAGCCGATAAACCCACGAGCACTCAAAATGCGTGCGGTCCTCATACTCGACGAGCCGCCTAATCTGCATCTTGTCGGCCGTCATAAGCATCCGCCCGCCAGCGAGAGCAGCGACGTTAATGAGAAAGGCGGCCTGCGAGGCGGCAGCGGCGTAGAGGGCCTCAATTATGCTGGCGACAAGGGCGTGAGCCTCATCGAGGCTGCATGGCGGGGTACGGTTGCCGCTCGCGTCGAACCAGTCGGCGCGCAGGACCTCGCTGTGGAAGTAGCCGAAGGTAGCGTCTATGTGGGTACGCTCCTCCATGTCGTCGAAAAAGCCTAGAGGAGTCTCCCGGGCGGCAGGGTCGAAGTTGGGGGTCTCTTGTTCGGTTGTCTCAAAGTTGAAGGCTGGGCTGGCCGTGTGGAGAGGCGGGTTCGGACGCGGAGTTGTGGTAGTGGCAGCGGCGCGGGGGGTGTTCAATGGAGGACCGGCGCAGGAAAAGGACTGATTGCTGTGACTTGTGTGATTGGGATTCGGGTGGCCTTCGACAACGACCTCGGGAGGTAGCTGCAACGGCGGTGGAGGGAAGTGAGGATGAGGCGGTGTGGCGAGGCGGACGGCACCGCCTACGCGTTCGGGTACTTGGAGTGATATGCTGGGTTTGGACGGTCTTTGGGTATGCGCGGAGTATTCTGGAGGCAGTGGTGCCGATAGAGGTAGAGGGGTAGCTAACGGCGGTGCACTCATCGGTGTGCCAGTCAATGGGGTGTTCGATGGGGGCGTGCATATTGCTGGGGTAATAACTTGATCGTTTCCATTGGGAACAGGTGTATCATAACTTGGTTCGGCTGCCAAGCTCGTCGTGTATGTCGGTTGATCAATATTTCGGTTCATGGGTGGCCTGCCACGAGCCTTGCCGTTGGTGTTGCCCCCGAGTCCTCGACTACGCCAAGCGGAAGAGACGACTTTTGCACCGTGACGGCGCTGCTGATGTGTTTTACCCTTTGCAGTAATGGCAGACCTAGGCTCGGTGGAGTCTCCCCAAAAGGCATTCCGTGTCGTGGGCGTGATGGCTGAGAGGGGCCCATTAGGGTATGCTGTCAGGGGCGTCTGCGCGTCCTGGTCGGGCAGCCAAGCGCCGACTTCTTGGCCGGGACGCAACAAAGAGCCTGTCGGTCGAGAAGTAAATGGTCCTCTGGCATCGGGGTGGGCAGACCACGGACCGGGACCGGTACGATCAGGATGGTACTCCTCTGCCGCTGGCAATTCTATCCTAGGACGCTGTGAAGGCGGTTCGATGAGGCTATCATCTTCAGCACGTTTCTTCCCTCGTTTGGGGCGTGCTTGAGGTACCAAAGCTCGTAAGGCCATGTCGTCCACAGGCGCAACTCCGTCTCGCCCCTCTTGGTAGATAGGAGTCGGATGCGTGGGGATGTCCGTCCAATATGGGTGCGGAATACTCATGAGATACTCGAAAAAGGCATCAACATGCATCGAGTGCATCCAGCGCTGCGGAGTTGTTAGTAAGGGTCGCCAGGACGGCATCATGGCTTCGTACCTTCAACCTGACGGCATATTGCTGTATTTTTTGGGAGCTCTCCCCCTTGTCCTTATCCGGCGGCTCGACGCCGAGCTTGAGAGCCAGCTCAGCCCATGTTTTGAGTTGTTTCGTCTCGAGCTGCCTGACGAGCAAAAAGAGATTGTAGGCAGTGAAGGTCTTGCCACCCGACTTGGGCAGGGCACGAAAGGCCTCCCGCAAAGTGCCCGTATCTGTCTCAAGTGGCACGGCAGGATTGCAGTACATGATGAAGGAGACAAATGCATTCTCAAACGTGACAGCGTCGACGTGCCTGCTTGGCAGCGTGGGCCGGATGAGTAGAGGTACAGTGTCATGTCGCGCCGCGGCGGAAAACGAAGGAGAATATATCACATGCTCATGCCCATTTGCGTGTCCGATAGAAGGTCGTTGTGAGGGTGGATGAAGATGGGTCGAAGCCATGGTGAGGTGTCATGCGGCCAAAGCTGCCGGAACTCACATCATTGGCGATCGTAGACAAGTTATGAAGTTTGACTGAGTGATAGGGTTGAATGCCAAGGCCGATGCAGATGCTTGTGAATCTGTTGGTACGAGCGCGACACGGTGCGCGCGGAGCTCTTGAGAGGCTGGGTTGTCGTCGCGTGAGAGTCGAAGAGGATAGGCATGGAGTTGACTGTAACCCAGAGAGACAGAGACAGAGACACAGATGAGCTGAGGTTGTATTGTGAGTGCTAAAATTAGCTCCTGCTCTCAACTGAGGGCTGCCCGCTATTGGAACCGCATTGGGTTTTGTCGTCGTCTTGGCAATTGCGGCCAGGTGCAGCAGGTGCAGGTGCAGGTGCAGGTGGACGGACATTGGACATTGGACACTGAACGTTGGCAAGCACAGCCCAGTGCATCGGCAGTCGCAGCCGTGTCAGCGACTTCACACGGACCGATGACACTGTATGGCGTCATATGATTTCCCCAGATTCCGAGAATCGACCACCACCTCGATTTGTCATGGCCATACGAGGTCGCAATAGGGTAACGACTCCTCATGAACCACTTGCCGAGCACAGAAATGCACTTTTACACCGGCTTCTGTCGGGAATAGGCAGAGAGCTTCAAATGACCAAGTGAAGCTTTACTAATCTGGCGAACACCAACCGTCACGCCCTTTCGTCGTCAATCCATCATTGGACCCGTACCATCAATTGCGTGATCGAGTCGGGACATCGCAGCTCTGGTGCTCCTCAGCTCTGGACGACTTCGTCCACGTCTGATTTCAAATACAGCAGATCTCTAGTGTATAAGAGGCCAGCGCCACCCTATTGACATGTATCCAACTCCTTTGGATCAATCTCCTCCCACCAACATTGACTAGTCTGACTCTCCCCCCCCCCCAACACTGTCACTCACACTTTGCCCAACTTGAGACCATATTCACTACCGTTTGTCGCCAACATTTGTGACAACTTCATCATTGTCCCTCAGAACATCAAACTCAAACCGTACGTTTGCCTCGCTTCCTTACATCATGTCCGGCAACACGACGGCGACGCTCAACTTTTACGCCCCGCCCCCTGATGGCGCCGCACCCTTCAACCACGTCGACCCCCCTCCCCCCGGTGTCCCCGTCCGCAACTACACGACAGACTCCCGCCCCGTCCCCATCACAGATATCCGTGGCTCCGAGTCCTCCTTCCAGAACCTCGACCGTGACGCCTTCGCCCTCCTCTCAAATCAGCCCCCCTCTGCCGAAACCGCCTTCACAGACGACGAATCCATCAAGAGGAACTACTACCCCGAGCTCGAGGCGCTACTTCTGGACAACATCCCCGGCGCAAACAAGGTCATATTCTTCGACCACACCATCCGCCGCGCCAACAAAGACAGCCCCCGCGAGCCCGTCCAGCGCGTCCACATTGACCAGACAGCCCGCTCTGCCGCCCTCCGAGTCCGCCGCCACGCCGCCACCCCTGAGGAGGCCGACCGCCTGCTCGCCAGCCGCTACCGCATCGTCAATGTCTGGAGGCCACTGAACCGCGGGCCCGTCGAGTCGTTCCCTCTCGCTTTCGCGTCGAGCGCCTCGCTGCGTGACGAAGAGGTCGTCCCCGTCGAGCACCGCTACGCCAGCGGGTACACGGGCGAGACGGCGGGGATCCGCTACCACGAGGGCCAGAAGTGGCATTACTTCAGCGGCATGACGGGTAACCAGAGACTGCTGCTCGAGTGCTTTGATAGCGAGGCTTTGAAGGAGGGAAGCGGCGTGCAGGGAGGCCGCGTGGCGCATACGGCGTTTGCACATCCCGGCACGGCGGCGGATGCTGAGGGGCGGGAGAGCATCGAGGTGAGGGCGCTTGTGTTCGGGCCCTAGGGGACTGCCACCTGGCCTGGAGCTGTTTGAAACGCAAGAGAGGGGGAGAGCCATGAAGAATTCGTGATAGCAATTGGGTATCTGCACTAAGTAACTGCGAAGGCGCCGCGCCTTGTGAACGGCCGCGATCACGTCGCCGTGTACTGCTGCCCCTGATTATCCCCTTACCGGAGGCCCATATGTCAATGCTGCCTGTGCATAGACCTGTCTTTTGGGTACATGTGACCATGTCCAGACTGAAAACCATTTCGCGAATATGAAGACAAAGGAAATTCTCATTTCAGTCATTTAACCAAACGCCGTGTTGTGTTGTTGTTGCCTCGTCCCTTGGCCTCGGTCGATCATTCGCTCGTACGCCCCAGCCAGTTTAGTTCTTCCGGGTCTTACCACGGGCACTGCCTTGCCGGCTCATCGTGTTACCACCAGCGGCGCTGCTCTGGCGGCTCATCGGCACCGCAGTGGTCAGAGCCGTGGCGAGACTCGAAGGCGCCGAGTCGCGCACCTCGACGCTGGCCAGGTTCTCATTCATGGCCTTCGGGTTGGGTCGGCCACCGGTGCGGAACCCCGTATAGTGTGTCCGGACGTACGGTGCGACGACGGATTCGAGCAATTTCTTGCTGCCGTTGGGGTGGTCGATAGATGCGCCTGGCTTATGCTTGGCATCGTACTTTTTGTAGAGCTCCATGAGAAGGATGTCCGAGTTGGCTTCCTCAACCGTTAGGGAGGTCGGGCAATTCTCGGTCACACGACCGTTGGTCTTGAAGTAAGAGGCAATGTGAGTCGAGGGGATCTTTGTCGGCTCGTGCGGCTCCAGGATGTCGATGTGTTTGGGAAGCTCTAGGGTATTGGAAGCGTCTGCCGCGTCAAGCAAGCTCTGATTGATGCCGGCGCGGGTACTCCGCGTAGTGTGAGACGCCGTGCGCTCCATCATCGGTGCCGAGGCCGAGTCGCCGTCTTGCTCCGCACTGTCGTTGTCGCCGTGGCCCGAGTCGCTGCCGTTTGGGGACGTGGCGCCGTTGGAGTAAACCTTGTGCTTCTGGATATACTTGTGCGCCGCCAGGGATGCGTTGAGGCGCGTCAGCGAAAGCTCCTTCTCAGTAAAGAGCTTGTCGAGGCTATAAGCTGGGCCGTGGTGCTTCGCGGCGTAGCGGAGCTTCTCGTTCTGCCACAGGGGAGTCGTGGTGTTGGGGTCGAGGGCCCTGCGGGCGGGAGCAGGGGAGCCGTCGTCTTCACCTGGAACTCGCTTTCGCTTCTTGCCCTCGGAGTATCCGGGGATTTCGTCTGCATCCTTCCGCAGTCGGGTGGCTCGCTTGTGGGTGCCGCCGGGACTGGCAGGGTTTGTGATGCTGAACTGGTTCGGGTGGAGAAGGAGGGCAGACGAGTCGGAGATCTCAAGCGCTTCCTTCTCTTTCTGAAGCCGGTATTTCCGGGAGGAGACGGTATTGATGAGCCGGTCGCGAAGGGTATCGGCGAGTGCTCGGTGCTCGCGGTTGGCAGCTTCGATCTTGTAGAGGTGCTCATTTTGGTACTGGTGGAGACGTCGGTCGTGTTCGTGCTGGAAGGAGCTGGTTAGAGAATGCGAACAGGAGAGACGAAAGACAAAAATCGGCGAAGTCGAACCTTTTGCTGCGCAATGCTAGAGTCGCGATATTCAATCAGATCCTCGACCTCCTGGAGGAAATCTTGAAACCTGGGACCGGACATGTGTAGGAGTGTACGGGTGTTTTCAGGCAAGGTCTCGGGAGTCTGCGCCTCAGCATGCTCACGACGAGCGCCTGCGATCACCTCGAGAGCATCGGCAGCATATGGATCGAGGCGCTGGACGAGGGTATTGTCGACCTGGATCTTCTGCAGCTGATCTCGGTACGTAAGGTCTCGCTCACGGTGGAACTTTTCGTTGAGGAAGGCCAGCTTCTCGGTGATGAACTGGCGCTTCCTCTCCCGTTTGGAGGGACCGGCAGCCGCTGTTGACTCGTTCGCAGCCATTTGAGAGGTTCGGCTACTGCGTCTGCGTAGGGTGGCAGGTCGGGTTGTGCGCTGTAGGAAGGGCAGCCAACGTCCAGAAGCTGGGAGGTTTGAGAGAGTGAAGGTCTAAGGTCAGGCGGGACAGTGGACGCTTTGGTGGTGTGCCGATCCAATTCAGCCTTGCTTCGACGAGTGCTCTGGCTGACAGGGGACCTGACGACTGGCACAAGCCGATTTATTTCCGACCAATTAGAGTGCTCAAGTGGCACAAACCATGGCCAATAGGAGGGGTCTATTGCGTCGGTGAATGGTTTATGCATCGCTGCATAAAAGTATGGTATTGGCTGTATTTGACTGCTAGTCAAAAAGTATATAACTCTACTTTGATATTGGAACCTCCGATAATGTCGAGGCGACTGCTTAGATCAATGACCGGGACACGGTCTTTGTGTTGGTGTAGAAGGGGAAGAGAGAATCTCGTCGCAAGTCTTCATATCAGTCTTCTCCTTACATCGCTAAGCGTTCGTCAAGAGAACTTTACCTAGGTACCTACCTTACCTAGGTATCTTTGGTAAGGTACCTTGCCTTACTTAGTATCGGTAAATAGGTAGATACTGTTAATCAGTCTACCAGAGCTGCACTTCAAGCCGCTTCAAATTTCATGGCGGGTTTCAACATGGTCATTCACTTCCCACATCGACCACACGCCGCTTAACGTTGCCATTGCTCACTACAGTCCACTCCGTAGCTTTTGGAGCTGGCTCATCAAACCGTAACCTCCAAGAATTGTCTTCGTCTCTTCCGCCTTCCCTTTCACGCTTCCCTTCCTCGGCCTATTTCCTTCCCCGGCCTCTTTCCTTGCCGCGGCCTCTGCCTCCCGCAGCAATTCCCGATGTCTCTCCTCCACCATCTTCGCCAACCCCTCGATGAACCTCACCCGGCCGTTCTCTTCCGCCGTCCCCTTCCACACCATTGTCAGCTCCTTCAGCTCCTCAACCCGCTCCGCCGCCCTCTCGATACCAGCAATGGCATCATCGCCCCGGAGAAGGGCAGCAACCTCCTCGCGCAGCCCCTTGAGAACTTGTTGGCCCTTCTCCTCCGTGTTTTGCTGCTCCCCGGCCCCACTGCTGAAGCTTCCCGTACCCGGCTCAGGCGCCGAGACGGACAGGAACCCCGAGGCCGCCGAGAGCTCGGACGGCGGGAACACAAATTCCATCGCATCGCCAAACGTCTTGATGACGGAGTCCAGGCGCGACCGAACCAGTGTCAGCGTGCGTAGCTGCTTCACGTGTGCGGGCTCGTTCGGGAGCGCGACCACCTCTGCGCTCGCGGGCGGCTCATCCTCTGGCGCGGGCGTCGCGGCGGCGGTGGGCGTTGTCGCGGCTGAGGGACGTCTCTTCGCGTCTGCGTCGTCCTTGGTCCCTTCTAGCAGTCCTTCAGGTAGGAACTTTTGTATGTCGGGCTGAAGCGTCTCATTCATGGTCTCGGCGAAGCTGAGCGTTTCGCCGCGGAGTAGCTCGACCTGGTAGGCGAGGCGGCTTCCGCTGCGCAGGATGTCGTCCGTCAGCTGGGTGAGGGTGTTTGATAGACGTGCCGTATGAGCGTTGAGCTGGGAGAGCAGTGTCTGTGTTTCGTTTGAGAGGTCGGCGAGTGGCACCGCCTGGTCGTTGCCTCGGTAAGCTGAGCCATGTTGGAGCGGGGGTAGGGTGGCATTTAGGAAGACCGCGGGGTCGAATGATGGGTCGAGAAAGCCTTGAAGGAAGCTGTCCTCGACATGGCTTGATTTGGGCTGCAAGGCGGGCTTGGACTGCTGTCGTGTGTGGATGGGGAGCATCTTTTGAGAGACGGAGCTAGACTGGCGGCGGTGTTGCGCCGACTTTGAGTCCCACGACATGGCTATCGACTGAGTGACCAGCTATTCAAGGCCCCTTGATGGATTTCGTGATCAGTTGGATTTGATTATTTCCAAGTATGTGGTCTGCACACGCTGTGTGAGTTGAAAGGCAATCTCAATGTGAGATGGGGTGAATTGTTGAAGGCGGTTGATGAGGTTGAGGTGTCCGTGGACACTTGGCAGGTTGATTAGCGGGTCCAACCCCTGTGGCTCGCCGAGACCGCTGTAAATTGATTCGGCGTGCCACGCCCAGCGTCAATGGACCAAGGGAACTTTATCATAGGTACCCAACCTTTCTCAAACACCATGGGTATTGGAGATGTCGACGAAGAGAAGCTCATGCCCGGAAAAACCAACGGTCACTGGTCTAAGCCGTAGAATTCAATCAGGGCAACTGGTCGCACATAAAGAGCTGATTGTCCTTGTGACGACCAAACAGCGATGTTTGTAAATTTGTGGTTTCACATTGAATATAGCTGCTCACTATTTATCGTCTTTAGGCCAGAGTAGTTGCCTTCGCTTCAGGCAAACCAGCATGGTCACAAAAATCGCTGCCCAGACAACTATCAGACAACCCGCCATGACGCAGGATAGGATCATAAGCCCTCCGTTCTCAAAAGCCTTCGCCATGGCCTCTGTGGCCGTGATCAAGGCTGTGTTCGGGAACACAAACGACCACCACGTCATCTGGAAAGGCATTGTCCTGTCCGGTTTGGCGTATTTCCACAAGGAGCCGACTGACACGAGAAAAAACCACATGGAAAGACCCCACAGCCAGAGACCAATCATGACGGCGATGATCTTGACGATCGGCACAGCTTGATCAGTGCCCATGAAGTTCTTGGGCAACACGACCTCTGCCTGGCTTGATATCTGGACTGCGAAGAGTAAGTTGATTAGTTTGGCTAAATGGAGCGGATCGACTGACCGAGCCCGGCAACAGTAAAAGCATACGGTCCAATCGAGATGAACTACGACTTTGTCAGCTCTTTCAACCTTCAAATGCATTGCAAAACAACACGTACGACACCGGGCCGCTGCGCATCTCTGGGTAATTTCTGGGTCATCAATCGGTAGATGAAGGCAGATGATATCATGAAAGCGATTAGACAACCAGCGCCTTGCGTCGCCACGGCGCTGAACGCAACAGCAGTTGTGTTGACGGTGAGTTCTTGACCCGACGAGACGGCTGAAGCAATGAGATTTCCAGCAAAGGGTGCGTTGAGAAGTAAAGGGTAGGCCGGAAATACCCAGACCGGCGTCATCATATGAATAGGGAAGATTCTGGGGACGGCCGTCAATCGCAATTCTCGGTCGAAAGCTTACGAACTCACAAGGTGGACCAAAGGATCAGATAGATTGTGGCACTGACCATGACACTGAGCGCCAGGTTGATCCAGAACATGACCTCCATGGTCCGAAGTAGCCAAGGACCGGTATGAGGCACTCCATATTGGCAGGTATTTATCATGATTCCAGTGATACTGAGAGGTCAGACAGAGTTGGCTAGACAGAGGAGAAGGCAGCACGCACGAGACAAACTGCGATCGGTCAGTATTGTCCTGGTATCGAGGCCTTGTCGACACTTACGAATGACGGTATGAAAAGGGATTCCATCTGGTCGGTAAAAGAGTTCATGAAAGACCCTGGTCGTAGACGGAAGCGGGTCAAGAGAAGACCGCAATTTGTCACGAAGAGAACCATGTTGAAGATGAAGAACGCGATGCCAACCCCATCGAGCCATGCGCTACGGTAGGATACTGAACCGTTAATAAGCAAGTGATATCATTGGGACATGAACAGAAACGTACGTGAGTGCAGGACGCTGGCAATGCCACCGGTTGCCTGCGGTTCCAACAGTAAGTTCAGGTTACTAAGTCATGATCGAGGCAATCACCATTGTCTATGAATGTTAGTAAGGTAGTGAAGGCAAGGCTGTCGAGTATTGCACTTACCATGGCGAACCATGTCCACTGATGGCATGCAATCCGGTCCCGGATGCTGACCTTGCCGCTAGGCTTCGTTGTAGCATTTGCCAGGATTCCATTAAGACTAGAGCCATGAGAGGACGCAAGGGTCGGGCGAGATCTTGGGCCGGTTGGTGAGGCTGGCGCGCGCTTGACTGTGTCCTGAGACGAACCATGGGCGCTGCCAGTTTGTTTGGCCGTAGAGTCGCAAGCAGCTGACGTGCCAGCCGGATCGACAGAAGGAGGCACACTGAAAAAAAAGGGCTGGTTGTTCTCGTCAGGCGATTCGTAGCCGCTAGAAGCTACATATTGTGCCACTTCGGTACGTGGGGGGGCCATGCTTGCGCTGGGGCATCCAGATTGTCCGGCCTGTATCCCAGGACCTTCACGACGATGTAAAGAGGTATCAAGAACTCGGGCTCCGTATAGCGGAAGAAGAGGCTGATATGTACGAGATGGGTCAAGAAAATGACGTGCCAAAGGACTAGCGAGCCCAGGTTGGCCAGAGGCATGATCTCATGCCTTGGTGTTGTTGTGTGATAAGGATGAGGGAGGCATGGGCCGGGTCACCAGGTTCGGGTAGGTGGGTGGGTATCTAGACTTGCCGATCGGGTGTGCAGGTTGATCGCGCGGATAGCGGCGCAGGTGGAAAGGACTGTGTAGGGCCTGCACTTGGGGGAACTAAAAGGGCGCTTAGCCAAGGCCGCGCATGAACTGGTGATACTGGCAGGAACGTTGATAATTGGAGATGGTGAGAGGTAGACAATCCAGGTGACCTTGAGAAGTGAAGTCATCGAGCAGGGAGCATTGGCATTACCCATCCACACTTGCCGAGCAAGCGGTTGAAGCACTGTATGAGCAGCATGGGCCTGCACCATATACATGCAAAATGCCATGTGTTTGGCACTGTGCCTAAGTCGCGTGGCTTGGCAGTTGGATGCCCTTTCCAATCCATCTACGAGTGCACCGCCTAGGTAGGTACCTACCTCAGGTAGCTGCTGTACATTTTTCACAAGTCAGATCTGTCGGGGAGGAAACTTCCCTCCGCTCCATCTCAGATGATGCAGATTCATCCCGCCATACACGCGATCTGGAGATGGCGGCCGGCATTCTTAATGGTCCACGGGAACTGGCCTTGGTGGCATTAACAACTCGCTTGCAACCTCTCATGGCTCCCGCCCTCGTCCCCCTCAAGCCATTCTCACTGCTCGACAAGAAGGAACCTATAAGTCTTGTGCTTGGGCCTGCCATGTCCCTTGATCTTCCTGATGGACATCCCCCAGTCTCCTCGTCAAATGTTTTGAAGGGCTTGGTACGTCGGGGAGACCTCTGGGTTGCACGAACGGGCGCCTGCAGGCTTGTCCTGACTGTCATGGTCGACTCTAACAACATCGAGGACACAGTTCTTTCTGCAGTGGTGGAACAAGCAGTTTCCGCATTTGGACAGCTCGCGGTGCGTTCTTCGTGAAGGACAACACCTAGCCGTCTCTAACGTTGCACAGCTCTGGAGCCAGCTGGGCGTGCGCCTAACTCGCGACATCAACGATGATCACCCTTTGAACTCGGCAATGTTTCTGCTTGACCACCCGAATCTGCAATCAAGCCTTCTTCCTCCGTCAGGTGCTCAGGTCGCCGGGTTGAAGCTGCTCACCTGTTCCCTTTACTTCCATCCCACTCCTCTCGAGGCGCGGCACAGAGTGCGGAGGGTGCCTGTGCAGGTCTTGCAGCAAACAGACGACATGGGCCACGGCATGGCAGGTCAAAGCCAAGCGCGCCAGTCAGTAGGTCTAAATCGCGATTCCGGGGCTTAGTTCTCCCCCGCAGTCGGCGAAGGATCTGGTCGCCACGCAGCACCTTCGTTCCTGGATCGGCTTCTCTATACATCATCGCTAGCCAGACTTGTTGAAGTTGGCGTTCTCGCACTCGTCACAGGAAAACGAGGAACGCTGAAGGGGATCAAATCGGTGAAGCAAAAAATGCCGCCCCCCTTGACGAGTCTGGCGCCGTCTGTTTTTAACATGCATTATCTCTCGGTATGTCCTGAAGCAAATCAGCAGGCAAGACTCAGCTGACGACTGGTAGAACGTGTCCCACATGGCTAAGCTGATGCCTGCCATTGCATCAACCTTGGCTGGATTCGCGTCGACGCATCCACTTACTTTGAGCGTAAAGGCGACAGGTATGGTTGAACGAGCACGTATGAGAGCGGCGAGCAACCTCGAAGCCGAGAAAAAGGCCCGAACGGATACTTGTGAGCTACAAAGACGACTTTGGAAGCTGGTCATTAGCGAGCCTAAAGTACTGCTCCAGGCTGCCTCAATGACAAGAAGCTCCAAAGGACATCTTCGAGGAACAACTTCAACAGCGGCGTCAACCATGACCAAGGCTCAGACACGCACGCAGCATGAATTACCCGATGGAAGCCGACTAACTCTGAGAATGCCATGCGACAGCTCAAGCCATGAACAATCTCCGACGGGCTCTACACCCATGGGAGTCCATGGACATGAAGCTGGTGCTGTGGGACCAGACATGTGGAGTGATTGGGATGACAGACTCAGTGACATGCTGCGCAAGTCACAGGAATCGTTCCAAAATCTGTCGGAGATACAGAACGGTCATGCAGCATCTACGTTCCCTCAGCTCCCTGACCTGTGTACTCACCATGCTATGGAAATCAAGTACGATGACACAAGATGGTCGGACTGGGACGAGTCTTCAAGCAATCCCGAGCGTTGTGGCTCACTTGAGTTAGACTCTGAGGCCTACATCTCAGACCAGTGGTCACATTCGTGGTCTGATGAGTGGAATGAATACTCGGATAGGCCAGTAAGTCTTCTATCCGGAGACTCATGGGATGAAGATGGCCGCCAGTTTTTTCAGGAGGATGACATGTGAGATGAGCATCGGGACTCGGGATCTTCCCAGCAACGTCTGCAACATCCGGATACATGGGAGCTAGATTTTGACCAAGCTTGGCCATGCGAGCCCGACGATGACAGTGATATTAGGCCAGTGTCACAGAGGATGGGTTACAATGGGCACCACGATTTCGAGGAGCGGATAGAACAGCCAATGCTCGTGGATGGAGTTGACGACATAGGCGATACAAGGGGCGTTGGTGATCATTCTGATATTGTGTGGTAAAAGTCTAGAAATGGAAGAAACGCCGCTGTTGCTGGGCAGCGGAACCGTGACAGCTTGTTATGTCTGCATCACGGTGTCGAATGAGTTTGTACAGCAACCAACCTTTCGTGCCCGATATGCCCTGGGCTCGATCTCCAAGAAACGGTAAATATTCAGGCTCGCCGTCCGGCACCAATCCATATTGGGCCGACCAATGTACTTTGTTCAACAGCCGACTGAAAAATGATCTTCAAAGTTGCGGCTGTCCTCACTTCTTCCCCGCCGGCTTCTTCTCCTTCTTCTTCTTCTGTTCCGGCTTCAGGGTGGCGAAATGGATGTACCAGATGAGGAGGCACTGCGCGATGAGACCGACAAGCACAACGATGAGAATGGTGAATAGCATCGGCTGGTCGTTCAAGGTAGCAACAGCTTCGTCGCTGGCTCCGATGGACTTCATGAATCCGAATTGGCCGCTCATGATGGGCGATTATGGAGGGTCGTCGAGGTGGGTGGGAATATGGTGACTAGCGACTGTATGTTTGTGATCGTCGTCGGCTTTCTCGAAGAGACGATTGTCTTCAGGAGTTTGGTCGTTTGCGCCCGGCAAGCGGATATTAGAAAGATGTATATGGTCGAAGGACTTGGACTTTGATGGGTATCGAGTATCGAGTGCGCCTGTCACCGGATGAGGAAATGGACGATCGGAACTGGCTGGGTGCCAACGGTCAGGAAACGACAGAGAATGGACGACGAGGAAGAGTGAAAGGGAGCCAAGTTGGGTAGATAAGGAAGTAAGAAAGATATTCGGCGATGGGTCTCGAAACGGGAGACGTCAGATTGCGCTCGAACGACTCGAAGGCTTGGAAGGGACCCAACTCTGGGCCGGGCGCGGGCGAGCAGCGGCCAGCGGGCAGCCCTGTGGAGGCGCAACAAGGGTGCCGCGCTGCCGCCATCTTGGGGGTAGTCAGTAAGGGGGTTTGGTCTCTGTTTCATAGATGCACCAGAGTCGACTGATTTCTGAAGGCAATGACTGGGCGGCAGAGAAAGCGGCTCATGACCGCTGTGAGGATATCTACTGGAATATCGCGAGATTGAAGCTCGAAAACGTTCGGAGTGACATGATTGGAGACTGAATTCTTCTGTTGAAGAATACGGCCCCAATGATCACTGGGTGATTTGGGAGGGGGACCTCAATCACCAAGAGGCCAGTCCCAAGTGAGCTTTCTCCTTTGGGGGGGGGGAACAACACTTTCTTAGCTAATCCCCCAATGTCCAATCATGTGACTTCGCGCATGGAGCTTACCGGCCAATGAGCTGCGAAAGAGTCGGAGCTGGGTGGATCCTCATTGTGGTCCCAAAAAATTGTCCAGTTCGAGTGTCGCGCGACTTGAAGCTGCCCTTACTGTCCGACGACATACCGAGTCCACACCCGGCGACGACCTCCAATTGCTGCCAAATCTGAGCAGGCGCGAGCCTCAGATACCTAGCAGCCATGAACGCGGCACGACCGACCTCGGGTCTCCTCTCGAGGTGCCTACGACAGTCCACCCCGACCACGTCCGCTCCTTGCCGCTCCTTTCAGACATCCGCCGCGAAGCTCAAGAAGAGATCACGATTCAAGAACATCAAGGCCTCCGAGCTGGGTCTTACCAAGCCCTCCGCTGTCAAGAACTTTGCTGCCCAGAACTTCCCCGACTACACAGAGCAGGAGAAGGAGTTCCTCCGTGAGAAATACACACCCGAGCAATTTGAGGCTCTCGAAGCTGGCGAGGCGGCCATCAGCCCCAAAGACCTGACGATACAGGGCCGGTTACGAAATGACCCCTACCGCATCGAGTACCTCGAGGATTTCGCGACTGTACAGCCCGTCATTGATTCCAAGCCGAAACAGCCCATTGTGCCACGGGAGGCCGAGTTCCTCGGCAAGAAGGAGTGGGTTGACAAGTACATTGACACACTGGCCAACCACGCCGAGACCAAGATGCAGGACACCATCGGCAAGGCCGTTGCGCGAGCGCTGCGCAAGGTCAAGCAGACCAATCCCGACAAAATTGACTTCACCGAGGAGGAGCTCGTGGACCTTGAGAATAACCCCGAGCTGAGGCGGAAGTACATTATCGAGGAGTCGGATGACGGGCTCTGGGCGACTGCCGAGGCTGAGCGCAAGGCAAACCCCAACGCCCAGATAGCAAGCGAAGAGTGGTGGGATAAGATCGATGAGACATTCTACGAGGAGCTGGAGGCAGAGTTTGAGAAGGACGCCAGCCCTTTGGTGGAGACGGACAGGCTCAAGGTGTGGAAGACCATCGACAATGAGGTCGGCAGCTCGGCGTTGGCCCCTGAGCTGGGCAAGGTTGAGGGTGTCAGGGGTCAGTACAAGGACGTTGAGGACCCCGAGGACCAAGGCCTCGACGCTTCGGGCGAGTTTGCAGACACCAAGAGGGCGTTAAACTTCAAGATGAAAGAAATCTTGGGCATCCTAACCAAGAGGCTGGGCGTTCGATTTGTCTCCAACCAGACGCGTCTCGGGAAAATTCGAAGCTTCAGCGTCATAGTTGCGGCTGGTAATGCTAACGGCCGTCTCGGACTGGGCATGGCCAAGTCGACTGACGTACAAATCGCCACCACCACGGCCAGGCTGTTGGCTCTACGCAACATGAAGCCCATCCGGCGGTACGAGAACCGGACCATCTTTGGCACGGTCGAGAAGAAGATCTCCGGCACGATTGTGAAGCTCGAGGCCCGCCCCCCTGGTATGTGACAGCAACCATCTGTCTGCTTATTTTTTCGATGATAGCAAGCTGACCATCACCCGCAGGATTCGGCCTTCGCGTCTCCCACCGTCTATTCGAGATGGCTCGCCTAGCCGGCATCCACGACCTGGCGGGCAAGATTCCGCGGTCCAAGAACTCCATGAACGTTATCAAGGCAGCGTACGAAGGGTTGACGAACCAGCCCGACCCGGAGCAGATTGCCATCGGACGGGGGAAGAAGCTGGTGGACGTGCGAAAGGTCTACTACGGTGGATCTGTGTATTAAACAAAGGGAGCTCTTCTTTCGTTGGGTTGTTGTATCACTACTGTACATTGCCAGCGACGCAGCTAGATCTCTCCAAAGTGTCGTCTGATTCATTTCGCTTGTCACGCCTATTCCTACCTGGGTATCGTGTTTCGCCTGTTGCTCGTCGCCCTCCGTGCTACCGTCCGCATTGGTGCCTCCTTGACCTGCCATGTTCGAAATGTGTGGCGATCATCCTCCACTGCCATGTTTCCGACTCTCAACCTTTTAGTTCTCTTCATGCTGGCCGCCCCAGTCAATCTCCTGCTGCAAAACAATGCTATAGACGCTCGCCTTCAGAAGCGTAAACACCAGGCTCGTCTTGCGCTCCAGCTCCCTGAGCCCGTCGAGGATCTCCGTGCTCGGCACGCCGCTCATGTTGTCGAGTACAGAGGCCAGCTACCGGTTCCAAAGGCAGTCAGCAAGCAGATCAGGTCGTTCAGGTGAGGGAGAGCGGTACCTTCTTCATATTCTCCGCGAGCCGCTCGTATTCCTCCAAAACCTCCTGTTCCAACGGCGAGAGTTCAGGCTGCTGCGCCAGCAGGTGGGCGTCGCGGGATTGTTCCATGGCTGGGTCAGAGGGGGCGACCTTGTGTGAAAGGCCGGTCGTTTGCCGACGCGGTGGACTTTTGGGGAAGGGGGGTCGCGAGGCCTGGGCTGGAGGTCGTGAGACCCCGCGATGGATTGGACTCCCCGTAGTGAAGATTGGCCAATGAGAGCACTTGGCTGAGGTGTACAACCAGAAAGAAACACGTCCACAACCACAATCATCACACAGATGGTCAAACTGATGTCGATGAATTATGCGATGTGGAGATAAAATTCCGCACACTCCAAAAGATATGAACAAGTTGAGATCCTAAATCTTGGGAGGACCAGACTGTATTTTGGTCATACCCTTTGACAAGAGGACCAAGTCCACGTCCCGTCATCACTTCCACGACTCCAGCTCCATCAAGTTATAGGTCACCCACGAGTGTCGCTCAAGCACATACGACCATACCTACTGGAAAGCTCGGGATCCCGTCCGCTCTCCCTTAGATAAACCAGTAAGGGCCGAACTAGTAGTTGGGTGGGTGACCACCAGCGAATCCTCGGTGTTGTATGTTTTTGTCGTTTTGTCACCGTGAAACCCCATCGTCAGGTGCTGGGATGAGCGCATCTTCCCTTACCAGCTGCAGGCTCGCCCTCATCGTAAGCGCCCGCCAAGCTGCCACCGGTTCTCAATTCTCCAACTAAGTAGCACATCAAGATTGTTCTTTTCTTCCCACGCAGGTAATGTGATCCATAGCATTTACAGCAGCAGTAAAGTGAAACACTTAGCATATCTCCCCTTTCTTTCCGTAAAACGCCAGGCCGATCATAACTCCCAAGACACAAGCAGTTTGTTTTGAGCGCGATAAAAAGCCAAGATAATCAGACGACCCGACATGTGACCGGGCTGGGTTTTGTCACGGACAGATCCGTGTTTTGCTCTCCTCCGTACTCTCCCCCCTATCCCATCTCCCCCTTTCATGTGTCCAGCCTCCTGTAGCGTTAATGAGAGTTAAAGACACGAATGTGTGTGCGCGATCGCGCCTGTGTATGTGTGTTGTCGCTCCCCTTACGCCTAACTTCCGAGCTGGGCCATCTAGATCCGAGAGGCTGAAGTGTTGTTGTGATGTTATGAAGTACATCATGGTGTATGGAGGTGGTACACCTCCGCCGTTAAATGCCAATGGACGGCAAGTCCATTACCTCAGGTGGTGATGTCCCTGGTGATGATGGTCTTCATCTCCATCGTGGTGCAGGGTGACGCTATTGAATTCCTCAAACGGATCCACGACAGGTTCACCGGGAGTTGCCAGTCCACTATCCAGAGGAACCCCCTTTAGGTTCATCGGTCGAGACCTGCCGAAGTCGACGCTCTCACTTTCCTTGACGTTACGGAAATTGACGGTATCAATACCGCGGCCTTGATTGGGGACGATAGGTGGTTTCATGTGTCGAATCAGAGCCCATTGCGTAGTGCGGAAGAACGGATGTGCCTTGATGTCTGAGGCACCGGCTTTGGCGCCAAGTCTCCGATTCTCATCCTTGATCAAGAGTTTCCTAATTAATGACTTGCATAGGCTAGGTGAATGTCAGTAGCTGCTGGTTCTTCTTCTTGCAGGGCAGACGTACGTTGAGATCTGCGGCGTGCCGGCAGTGTCTGGGAATGGGATGTCCTCCCTAAGGATGTTGGCGAATGTCCCGTTCCGGTTCTTGCCCTTAAAAGGAGTCGTGCCGTAAAGCATCTCGTAAATGAGAATACCCAACGTCCACCAGTCCACCGCACTCGTATGACCACTACCCTTAATAACTTCCGGCGCAATGTACTCCTCCGTACCCACAAAGGAATTCGTCCGGAAGTTGGCGATGCATGACCTCGTGTCGATGTGGAGCGACGCTTCTTTGGTACTGCCAGTTTTTCCGATGATCATAGTTGGCTTGCCACCAGGATCAGACTGCTTCGAAAGGTCGAAGTCTGACAGCATAATATGGCCGGACTGGTGGAGCAAGATATCTGTTGACGTTAGAGGTGGTCCATCAAGGGTCACCCATTTTACTTACTCTCTGGCTTCAAGTCGCGGTAGATAAAGCCCATCAAGTGAAGGTATTCTAGAGCAGCTGTGACCTCGGCAGCGTAGAATCGAGCGTCCTCCTCAGGGATGCATTTCCCGGGCCGCGTCTGCAGCGCGCGGAAGAACTCACCGCCGCTGCAGTATTCCATGCACAGGTAGAGGTAGTCCTCTGACTGGAAGGAATGGTAGAGCGTGACGATGAAAGGATGATTGCTTGTGGCCAGGATCTCCTGCTCGGCAAGAGCTCGCTTGATCTTGTTGCGCTTGATCATCTCCTTCTTGCTCAAAACTAACAGAGTTAGCAACGATCATTATGACAAATATCACCACAGACGTACCTTTCATAGCATACAGCCGTGTGCTCTTCTTCTCCCGGACGAGGTATACCTTGCCAACATCCCCCTTGCCGATGAGCTTTATCTTATCGAAGCTCTGAGGCCCAACCTCCACATCGCGGACCTTGATCGAGTTGGAACTGTACGTCCGCCTGAATGCCAGCGCGGTCCTATTCGGCGGTGGCAGACCAGCGAGAACGTCCTTATCGTGGTTGGACGAGGTCGAGGCGCTGACGGCTGTGGACACGTTCTTTAAGTCGGACGAACTGACGAGCTCGAGGGTACCAGAGTCCTTGTGAACAACAACCGGGTCTTTGCCAAGCTCAGCAGTGGCTGGACGCTCGTCACTGCCCTTTCCTTTGGCAGACTTGGAGAAGAGGCCCTGTGCATTTGGGGCGCTGGCAACCCTCCTAAGCTTCCTTGCCAACTCTTCCCTGCCTGCATTCGTGGCCTGCTTGTCGGGGCCGCCGTTGGTTGACTCGGCCTTGAAGCTCGGGGTGTCAGGTGGGCTCGGTGGCACAGAGCCCTCGTTGTGATGGCGGAGGCCAGGCTGGCCCTGGTGAGCAAAGTAGGGGTTCGCGTGGGCTGTCGGGCTCAGGGCCTCGTCGAGAGGGTTGCCCTCGCTGGCGGTGGTGTTGGTTCTCAGACGGCCGACTGTGGTCTTGAAGAAGGTGGTGTTGCGGATAGATGACTTCTCGGGCTTGGTGAGGGAGCTATCGTGTGCAAGGGTCTTGTCGACGTCCTTGTCCTTCACCTTCTCGTTGTCCTTGCCGGCGCCATTGACGTTAATCCGGAAGAGGTTCTTCAATCTCTGGTTGAATTGGTTGGTTGTGCTCCCATTCTGGGGTTTGGAGGCAGGCATCTCGGTGTTGTGACGGTCATGCGACCAGGACTGCCATGGTTCGAGGGATGTCCAGGTGCAGTGTGGGTGGTGCAGGTTGCAGAGGCCTGGTGTTGATGAGAGGATGATTTGGGGAACAGCGAGGTCGAGAGCCGGCGATGGCGGATGGCGGGAGTCGCAGCAGCGGATACTCAGGTGGGCTGGAGGATGGGATGGGTAGGATGGCTTATTACGGATCCAAGCCAATAGCCAGATGGGCGTGGGCACGCATGGGGGTCGGTGGAATGGGGTGGCAGGTTGAGGTGTGCCAGGCGGGACAGGCAGGCAAGCAGGCCGACAGGCGAGCAAAGCAGTGACCTAACTGCCTTGCCGAAGGTACAGTGGGCAGGTGCGGCTTTTCCTCACCCCTCACAATCTTGGAGCACTTGGGGCACTCCGGGGCCACTCGCTGACTGGCAGGATGGGATTGTAGTGCCCAGCACCCCTAATAACACCCCTAAAATGGTGGATCAGTCAGTGGCGGGCACCGCTGGCTTCCGCGCAGCGCCTGGTCCCACTGGAAACGCCCCAAACCGCCCCATGCTTGCACTGCAAGAGGCCGATTGGCGACATTGGCCCGGGTCTCGAATGCTCTTTCCCATCGCCGGCCCGGACTGCTCTTTATTACTCCGGCGTGCAACCACTGTTCCTCACATCAAGCCCATTTCCAGATCATGCAAGACCACACTCGTTCTTGTTGAGTGAAGGCCAGAGTTTAAACTTGATCATCGGCCGTCCGAACACCCGACCCATCATGGAATGAATGGCTGGTTGCTTGCTTCTTCAATGGACCTCGGATGCTGGATATCCCATTATTAAGGCCGCAGTATGCGAGACAGCCAAATCGCCGGCAATTACTCCATCAGTCCAGTCATATGCTGACCACTCATTCAGGTTACTATCTGGCCGACTTCACCTTTCTTCGCCCATCATCGGAAGGGAGCGTTTGGCACACTGCAAGACATAACTAGAAGAATTTTCCGCAAAAAATGTATGGGTAGAAGAACCATGCCCGAATGCGCGACCATCGCCACCACCCACCCTTCTGTAATGCATTGGTCGGCTGGCGAGCAGCCTGTACCGCCTGATCGAGCGGGCTATTGTCCCCACGTGTGCTCCAGTGCTCCAACAGCTTTCCCCTCAACTTCGAACCCCCCTTTCCGTTTTCACACTCGCTCGCTCGTTCGCTCAGCCAGAACCGGGACCAGGATCCCCTTGGCGGAGAGCTTAGAAATCGACCAGGCCCTGTTCTGGCCCCTACAACCGTTTTGCTCCCCTCGTACCGATCCATGGTGGTTGATTGGTTGATCGGAGGGGGAGCTTGCTGAATGTGAACGATATCTGGAGACCCCCTCTCTCTGTTCTCTCTCTCTCTTCAACAGGACTGCAGCCACGATACCGCATTCCCCCACTCTCCTCTCTTGCGTCAATGTGCGCCCGAATGCCTATGCTCAGCTGCTGGGCTGCATACCTACCTGCTTCTCCCCCCCACAAGAAGAGAAAAATCCACGGGGGATGATGTCAGAACCTAGTCTCGAGTGTCACGGCTAGGTGAATTGATGCAAGTGGGACCCTGATCTTCGTGTGAATCATAAAGAGCGTGACGACTCGGAATAGAGTGCCTACCATCCCCAAGGCGATGTTTTTGACATCGTATTCGTTGTTGCCATCAAGGGATATCTCAGGTTAGCTGTCCTGTTTAAGTTTCAAGCGTGAAAAGCCAATTGCTATGTGGGTATTTTTGGAACGCTACATGGACTGATCTAAATGCGAAGACGCTGTGCCTGGTCGAACATGATGATGGTCTTGTCAGACATGGCCCGTCCATGCCTGTAGGGAGATCCCCGTCGCCGAATGTTCCGGTTGAGGCGCAGCACAATTGCCATATTTCGCCTTCGTCGGCACCATTCCGATACTCAATCGTCCCGATCATGCCGCCGGACTATCGAGTTCAGCGTCATCCCCACTCTCAACGTCGCTGGTGAGATTTTGATCCCGTAACAGCAGAAGCATTTTGAGCTTCTTCCTGTTTGCCCTATACGTCAAGAGGTCCTCAAGCTTCTGGTCCCTGATCGATGGCGTCACTTGGTTGCCCGTCTTGTCGAATAGATACCGCGGCAGCTCTCCTGTCGTGTCACCCACAACATACTTCTTCGCCGTGATGACCGGGCCCTCGCCCGCCTGCCACATAATCGGCGGCATGTGCACCTCCTCCAGATGCACTCCCATCTCCTCCGCCGTCGCGAACTCGCGCCCACTTTCCCTGCACCTCGCCCACTGACAGACTTTGTGCCGTCCCGTCCGCGCGTGCACGACCCTGACGTGTCGCCGCATCGTCTCGAAGTTGTGCAGCTCCGCGCTGCAGCCGGCCCACTCGCAGACAAATCGCAAGAACCGCGGCGCCAGCGACTCGTACACCTCGCGCGGCCGTGGTGCCTCAGGCTTCGCTGGCCGGCCGCGCCGCTTGCCGGTGTAGTAGTTTACTACTTTCGGTGCGCGGACCTTGCGGGCGCTGAGATCGAGGGCGGCAGCCTCGGTTTCGGAGACGACGCGGCCGAGACTGGGGCGGTAGCCTCTTGGACGGCCTGGCTTGCGCTTCTGCTTCTGAGCTGTGGACGGGTCTGCGATTGCTGTTTCTCTCGATGCTGATTTTGTGGGTGAGGACTTGGTGATCCTCGTGGCGGTGGGCGAGACTGGTTTGCTGAGGCTCACGGGTTGGGCGGCTTGAGCCGCTAGGCGCCGGAACTGCGGTGAGAGATCAGAGATGATGCCATTGTGACCAAGTGCCCGAGGATCATCGTGAGTTGTGGTGAGCCTCTGGCTAGATTTGGTTGAGCCGAGAACAATCTCAAGCTTTGACGTTGTAGGTGTTTGTGGTTCGATGGTCGGGGACTGAAACGAGGGGCGTAGCTTCTTGGGTGTGGTGTTTTTGGGAGCTCCTGATGGACGCCAGGCAAAGAACGTGTCTATGGTCTTCTGTTGCACCTTGGCATCTTTGCTTGATGATGCTGGATTCGCTGAGCCAGCCGACCGCTTCTGACTCGAGAACATTTTGAACAGAGTTATGATGGAGCTATGGGCGAAACTTGACGCGTCTGAATTCGTGTGACGCGTCCAGGTTGAAGTGAGAGGTGAAGTCGTAGACGAAGTGGCTCGAAAGTTCAACGACGTGCTTTGATACCTAAGGTAGGCTACCAATTCTCAGACCACCCGACCCGACTTGACGGGCTCCATGTATTAGCTGCCAGCTGTCCCCAGCTGGGTAGCACTGTAGCTCGATGGTCTAGACACTCTCGGTCCCGTGCTATCCTGAAGACGAGATACCAAAATCGGGATGATCCTGAGCCCTTCTAGCCCGAGACTTTAACGTCGAAAACAATCGAAGTTATTCGGGTCTTTCGCGGTCAAGTGCATCTCAGTGAAGTTTGGTACTCAAGCAGGGGCCTTTTACTCACAGTCAGCGGCTCTTGTGCAGCAATGCTTACCCAATCCAAGCGCGTCCAATGTTGCGGGAGTTGACTGGTCTTCACCATTCGACCGATCCGAACTCCGGGGAGCTGCGACCTTGTATTATTAATCGAACTCAGTTGCACTGTCATGGCCACTACTTCTCCGAGGTTCGTGATGGCGTATTCGTGGAAGATGATGATATCATATGTCATGAAAGCACCACCACGACTATCCCTACATTTAAGCAATGCCCCTCAGTAAATGCTGAGCAAGATTCACAATAGGCCTTGGTTATTGTTTTACTTTAATTATACAGACTGCCCAGCTCTGCTTCTGGCTCGCTCCCGCTGAAAAAAAAAAGGCATCCGTAAGAAGCATTACTCCAGTCCCGCCATGGCATCCAAGTCATTCTACGCTGTCATCGCTGGCGCGGGCACAGGCACAGGTAGTGATGTTCGAGCCTTCATGCCCGAATCCATATGCTGATCATATCGTAGGCCGGGCTGCAGCAGTTCGCTTCGCCAAAGCCTACACTGTTGTTCTCCTGGCACGTAAGGCTGAGAGCTACTCGGAAATCGTAGCCGAGATCAATCAGTCCGGTGGCCAAGCTATAGGCATCACCGCAGACGCCACCGATCCCGTGGCCCTGAGCTCGGCCTTCGCCGCTATCAAGCAGAAACTGCCCGATTCGAAACTTGCTGCCGCCATCTACAACGTCAATGGCGGCTTCTCCCGGAGTCCTTTCCTTGAGCTTAAACTCGAAGATCTGGATGCCAGCCTCAATGCTGCGCCGTAAGTACATGAAGCCCTGTAGTCGGGGACTCGCGAGCATTGCTAATCCTCCCAGACGTGGCTTCACTGTTTTCGCTCAGAAGACGCTGCCCCTCCTCCTCGATTCTGTCTCGGACTCACCTCACCCGCCAACCTTGATTATAACCGGAGCCACCGCTTCTGTGAGAGGATCCGCTCTGTTTGGCGGCTTCGCTGCTGGAAAGTTCGCGCTTCGTGCCCTCGGTCAATCTCTCGCCCGAGAATTCCATCCCAAGGGCGTCCACATCGCTCATGCCATCATCGATGGTGGCATCGACACGCCTTGGGGCAAGGGTTGGGAAGCAAACAATGGTGCGCCAGATGGCAAGATCAAACCCGAGCAAGTGAGTGAAGATTTTTCCGACATGTGACCTTCAAGGACTGACAGATCCTACCTTGCGCCAAGATTGCAGAAGATTACTGGCATCTCCACACTCAGCACCGGTCTGGCTTCACACAGGAGATCGACACCAGGCCCTATGTAGAGAAGTTCTAAGACGTGTCCTCATAGTCATACGGGAGGGCGAGGCAGTATGTATGTGTACATGAAACAAAAAAATAATGCCGCAGCCACGATGATCGCAATGACATGTGATGTTGTTTGTCGGGAAAAAGTCATACTTCATTCGTCGTTGGCGAGCGGTAGACAGGTTCGCCGACCTGATTGCCGTCGCACCGTGCCGCTCCAGCCGCCGTGGGAAAACCCGTCGTAACAGGTGCTCGGAATCGGCGTTGTGCGTCGCGCTATCGGCTCAGCAGATGTTCTATTAACAGGGCGTCTGGGTGTGCCATTTTCAAGACCCGGACGCTTCGGCATTCGGAATAGTCGACTCCAACATGGCGCCCACAGCCGTGCCATGCAGAGCAGCCACGCGTTCCGCCTCCTTCCTCTCTCGCGCGGCCTCGGTCTCTGCTCGCAGCTTCTCCATGTTCCAGGCGTCGTTATCTTCATCATCATCATCATCATCATCGCTGGAATCGTCGTCATCCTTCCAGGTGCCGCTTTCGAACATTGCACGACCGGTTGCCTCCTTAGCCTTCTTGGCTTGCTCCTCGGCAGCCTTCTTATCCAATCTGTCCTTCTTCCATTTGGCGAACGACTCGGGAGTGACTGGCGTGAGGGTTCCGGTAAGCTTGTGCCGCTCTGACTCCAGGAACTCCTCGAGGGTGAGTGTCTTCAGTGGTGACTTATCCATCAAAGCCTTCTCCGCCGCTCGCTGCTCCTTGGTTTTCAGAACGAATCTAGACTGATGTTAGCCACGAGTGTTGAATTGATAAGATGCGCAACGTACCCTGGCGGCAGAGCGTGCTTGTACATGCACTTGTCACCTCCGTTGGGACAGATCCAGAACCAGCCGTACTTGCCCTCCTCGATGGCTTCGACGAAGAACTTGCAGACCTTGTCCGTGGTAGTCTTCTGGTTGCCCTTCTTCGACAAAACGACGGATCGAAGCTTCTCCTCATCCCACTCTGCAGAAGTCTCGACCTTCTTCTTCTCGTCCTCCTCAGCTCTCGTGTCGGTGTACAAACTCTTCTTGTTGACTTTGCGTTCGTCCTCGACATTGTGAGAGAACTTGCACTTCTTTCCCTTCTCACAATTACCCTTCTTGAAGAAAATGCACACCACCGTCTTGGGATCAACACCAAACGGCACCTTCTGGATCTGTGCAGGCTTGTTGACCAGGTCGGCGAGTTCCCTCTTAGCGTCCTCCGCAGCCCGCTTCTCTTTTTCGCGCTGAGCCTTCTCAGCCTGCTTGCGTTTCTCTTCTGGTGAGCCGCCAGACTTGGCCATCGCGCTGAGTTGGGCGATTTGTTTCTGGGCCGCACCACCTTTCTTGTTCTTCATGCCGAAGGTCTTGTCGGCCACGGCCTGCGCGCCCTTGACCTTGGCAGGCTTCTCATTCTTCTTGGGCGGCATTGTGTCGGTCGAATCCTTTCAAGTGTCCGATCTATCTGGAATCGAGCAAAGAAGCTCTGGTGGCGGTGACAACCAAAGGCGTCACGTACGGTTGTCGATGAATGGTGGGGGTTTGGCGAAAGGAAGAAAGTGGGACTGGCAGAAATCCAGGATGAAGTCACGCTTGAATGGTCACGTGTATGGAGGGGTGTGTAAATGACGATCTGATGGACGCCAAGGCAATTGCACTGTACCTATGTCGGTCGGAAGGTACGTACCTCTGGCTGGGGATAAGCTCCATTTGTCCAGTTCCACCTCGACCTGGGAAGCTCAGCTTGTGTCCGGCAACCTACTACCCTGCGACCGACGTCCAGACATCGCCGTTTTGCCGATTGTTCAAACATGTTAGTTGCCTTCTGATTCAGGAAGAAGAATTGCCAAACGAATGCAGAACATTTCTAACAGAGGCTAGCCCCAGAAGTCTTCCGAATCACCGCCGCACATCAGGACACCTTTCAGATCAGCCACTCATCGCATCCACGATGATTTCCGACGGTGAACTCTACCAGCTGGCAATTGTCCTGGGCTCCAGTGCGATGGCCCTGATTGTTGTGTATCACTATCTTGAGGTCAACGCCGAAGACGAGAAGAGCCCTGCCGCCGCTGGATCAAAGTCGATCAAGCAGACGGCCGCATGAAGTTCATCGACGGGCACAAGATACAACCCAGATTCAAGCTGGGACAACGAAAGAACATGTACACTATCGCGGTGAAGGGACTGGGAGATAAGACACTATTCAGCCAAGTGCTATCGTCCGCTTGCGAAGGCGTGGGCTTGACGAGGTTCTCAAACAATTCGACCAGCTGTCAATAGGCCTGGGAAATGGAGCAGAGGCAGAAGCTGTTGATAGAGACTAGATGGGACGTCTCTGCTGGTTTGGGGACTGGATCAGCCAGAACCAGACAGATTGAATGTTGCCCTCCCATACTGGGCTCACCCAGTTGGGGAAGAAGATCGGATTTGATACCCCCTTTGCTGTCGCTTTGTTCCTCACACTCTTTGTGCTCCTTCTCGTGAACGCCCGATGATCAAAACAGGGTTGAACCTCTGGCCCCTCGAACTGGAGGCCTTCTGGCTCTTCATGGAATCCCTTCAAGCCAGCTTACTGATGGACCAATAGGAGGAAGCGATACGTGCCTGTCGCATTGTGGCTCGTTACCAAGGGATGTCCCACATAGGCTTAGCGTGCCACGCCTACACCAGTGTCGTTGTTTTCTCAGGCGCGACTCCCCCAAGGTCCCAACGCAGAAAACACTGGTCAGCTGTCCCTCCCTGCTCTCCTTACTTCCACCTCCCCAACTCTCTGCCAGGAAGTTTATCACCACCAAAAACCAGAGCTGAACCAGACGCCCCTTTTACTTATTTACCACTTCGGCTGCACCATCACTGCGGTTCTTCTACCTTCAATTAATTCTTCGGTAACCGACCTGTCTACCGACTCGCGCAGGCAAACCGCGTAGCACTAGACATCACACTTTCCTCTGACCACCAACCCACTTCTCCTTGCGCGCCCAGCTTCCAACGATCTGCCACAGCTGCCTGTTATCGTCGCAGCATCAGCTATCACTCATTCGCACAACGATTCTAATACCATCACTCCACAACCGTCAACATGTCCGGCAAGCTTGACCAGTCTCTCGACGAGATCCTCACCACCCGCCGCCGCTCCAATGGCCCTCGCCGTCGTTCTCAACGCCAGGCCACCACCACTGGGCGTCCCGCTCCTGCCGCTCCTGTAGGTGGCGTTCAGAAGAACCCCAGGAACGCGCGCACTCCTGCCAACAAGCCCACCCCGGCCAAGGCTGCGCCTCACAATGGCGAAAGCAAGATCATCGTGAACAACCTTGTCAGTCCAACGCATCTGAACCACATTGGCCACGACTAACAGCTTGCAGCCCAAGGATGTGAACGAGCAGCAAATCAAGGTATGTTGCCTCTGAGGCTACCTTAGTATCCGAACATCGTTCGACATGTTTTCCCTCGCGCGCATACCCTCCGACAGCGTTTCAGCGACACAATCGTGTGGCTCCGGACACGAGAAGTCGCCCTCTGGCCCCAAGCAAGATGCCGCAAGTCTCCTCTTGAATACATCACAAATATTGAGCTGTGTTGTGCTAGCAAGAGTTGAGCACATCCCTGTCACGCCATGACAATCAGTTGTCTCACGGTAGCCTGGTCAGCACCGCTGTAGCCTGATAAGTGTTGACATAAAGGGACGTAGGCTGTTTGAGAGGACGCGAGCAACCCACGAGCGTGGCCTGCGAAATTTACTTGGTCGAAATTTCGATCGATTCTTGCTTCACCTGATGGCATGTAGCGAGCACAGCAGTGAGCAACAGCGAACAGAGGCTTTCGGCACGAAAGAGTTTCCTCCTAGGTCTGAGGGTGAATACGATCGAGGCTTGATCGATCTATTATTTGCTGCAAATGTTGCACGTTTCGGGCCCATGTATCACCAAGCGCTACACGATATACGCCCCGAAATATTTGGTTGGCAATGAGGGATCCGTGGGATTTGCCATCGATGGCGAAACGAAGGCATACTGTGGGCTTGCACGGACTTGACTTGGCTCCAACAACTGCTCACTGCTCTGCTCGCTCGGAGACTCCCCTGCTCGACGATTTCGGCTATGCGGATTATTGCGACAGAACGCATGCGATTGCCTTCGTACATCATTCGGAATACTGACATTAAACTCCAGGAGTATTTTGCCCAATCGGTCGGTTTCATCAAGAAGGTTGAGATATCTTACGGCCCCAACTCTGTCAGCCGGGGTATTGCCAACGTCTCCTTCAGCAAGCCCGATGGCGCTAGCAAGGCCTTCAACAAGCTCAACGGTCTCTTGGTCGATGGTCGTCCCATCAAGGTAAGGAAATCGAAGAATGCTCTGCATGCATACTTGGCTAATGCTGTTGTCAGATTGAAATCGTCGTCGGCGCCTCCCAGGCAGCCAACGTCATTCCCCCTACCAAGACACTCGCCGAGCGCACTTCGTAAGTACTCGACCTGGGCATCAAATATTCCCGACACGCCTAACACCATTTCTGTAGCCAGCCCAAGTCGCAGGCCAAGGCTCAGCCGAAGTCAGCTGCTTCAAACAAGCACAATGCCGCGAAGACTGCTGGTGCCGCCGGTCGGGGTAAGAAGCCCCGCCAGGGTCGCACTGCCAGGCCCGCGAAGAAGACCGCCGAGGAGCTCGACTCCGAGATGGCCGACTACTTCGAGGCTACCCCTGCCGGAACCACCGATGCCGCCACCAGTGCTGCTGCTCCCGCCGCCGCCAGCGGTGACGCTCCTATGGACGAGATCATGTAGGCTCGGCAATTCTGAGCAGATCTTTCGACGGTGCCAGAGTTCCTTTCAGATTGAACACAGGGACATGTAAGGCGGTTTTAGGGCTCGGGTCTATTTTCTTCTCTTTGGTTGGTTTAGGTAGAGCTGCGGCAGAGGGTACGCCTGGTAGCTCGGATGGGGCGAGATTTCCAGACAAGAACGGTGATGGCTTTTTCATTCCGTTTCGATTCATTTTCAGACATGAACAGTAGCAGCGCATGATTGTATTATACCAACAAACACCAAACAAGATGATGGATGGCGTCACAGATTAGTCCGGTAAAAAGAGCCGCGGTTAGCTCGCACAGCAAGCAACATTTGGACGTGCATGTATCATGACGGCGCGCTCTGTGCCGATTGACCTGGAGATCAACAGTGATGCCATGTCTAGATCTGGACGCACGTCTGCAGGCAACAGCAAGCTTGAAACCACTTCTTTCCAGGGACAGGCATACCGCTCACTCGTCACACTCCATCGACCAATATGCATGTTATGTCAGTTATCCCGACCCAGGGACATAGGAGTGACAACGGACCGCGACCAGCACGACTGGGTTCAAGTCAGCCGCGATATGGTTGTGACAGCGCTGATCCGTTGTTCACGCGTAAAGTTGAGACAGTTCTTCAACTCTGCACTATTTATTCACGAGGAAGCATGGACGAGTTGATTGGAGAAAAAATCATTTCTTTTGCTTTCATCAAGTCGACATTATGGGGTACTCAAGCGTCTACCGCAACCTTTCTCTCGTAGTTCGTGTCTGTGTGGGTATGGTGGAGAGAGATGTGCGGGGAGAGGGGGATGCGAGGAGGACACAGTGAGGTAGGTAGGGTGTTTGCGAAGAGATCGCTTATTTCGCGGGCTCCTTGGCGGCAGCGGGAGCGGCAGCCGCCGGCTTGCTGGCGTCCTCCTCACCCTCGAGAGCAGGCATGTCATCCTCGTCATCGTCATCGCCCTCGTCGTCGTCGCCACCGAAATCGGCACCGCCCATGCCGCCAGCGCCAAGCTTGGAGAAGTCGATGCCACCGAAGTCGCCGCCGCCCATGCCGCCCATACCAGGCATACCGGGCATGCCACCCATGCCGCCCATACCCTCCATGCCGCCCATGCCAGGCATGCCACCTATGACGATTTGTTAGCTTTGGGTCTCCAAGTTGTCGGTGCTTCTTAATTGGGAAACGTACCCATACCACCGAACTGGGAGAAGTCCTCCTCGGGAGCCTCCTCCTGCTCGTCCTCGTCGACCCACTTGTCAAAGTTGGTCTTGAGGAAGTGAACCTTCTTGGACTCCTTGAGCAGGCGGGGCCAGTACTCCTCCTTGAGCTCCTTCTTCTGGAGCTTGAGCTCAATGTTCTTGCCGGTGTGGTTGACCTTGCTCTCCTCCGTGTCAATCTCGCCGTACAGCTCGAGGTCGAGGTGGTAATCCTTCTTAAGAGTGTCGGAGTGGCCGTCGAAAGTCAGACCCGTGGGCTTAAGGTCAAGCTTGAGGCTGGAGGCAGGGACATCAGGGACGGTGATGGTCAGGTAGACGAAGTTCTTGGTGGCGTCGGAGGCGCTGGAGCGCTGGGCCCAGAGGACTGGCGATACGGTTAGTCTCGTGTTGTCACGCGTCGCCCGGGCACCACGACAGGGAGGAGCTTGATTATGAACATACCCTCGGGAGTCGCCTTGGTAGCAGACATGATGTGTTGTGTATTGGGGGTAGTGGTAGTGTCGAGGTGGGATACTGTAAAGAGGGGTACCGGTTGGTGGTAATGACTTTCGCGGTGGTCAGAAAATAATCTTGAGTGGTGGTGTTGTGTGAATGTAGAGAGTTCAGTTGCCTACCGGTCGAGCTTGATTTGTTGAAAAGGCTGTGGCCAGGTGATGGTAGCGCTTCTACGATGACGGGCGATTGGAGGGCAGCACGGTCGGGAAGCTTCCATAGAAGGTCCGAGAAAGTGAAAGATTTGGTAGGGCGTGGGGATTGTGGGCCCCGGCAAGGCTGCCGCCTCAGCCCCGCCGGTAGAGGAGTACCTGCTTACACGCTGGTGGCGTGCCTCCTACAACATGTACTGCTTTACTGCTGGCTGGCGCCGGCGGTGACGTTAATGCTGAAGCTCTGGTTTCTGGAGGTCCCTTGCCCCACTGCGGGCGGGGTTCAGCTGGGAAATGCTGAATTGCCAATGCCATCTTTGATCGTCAATTCAACCCGACTTGGCCATCTCTTTTCAAGCTATCTGCTTCGTCCTCGCAATTTTGGAGTCACATGTCTGCAAGACCTTGTGTGAGCGGTTGCATCAATTGGCAGGTTAGATGGGAAAGCTCAGCCCCTCTTGCAAAAGCCTGCCATAAACGCCTAGCTGCGTGCTTAGTCTGCAGCTGATGGCGATGAAGCCTGGCTCTGGCCCCCCGTCTTTCTTTCTTCGAGCCCGAGATAGCACCAACTCTTCGACCAGACCGTTGACACGAGCGTAGCCACTGGTTGTTGAGCAAGAATCGGGGAGCATTCCGGCAGGTTGCTAGCATTTCTTAGTTCCAGGGGCAAACCTAGGCCTTGGAGAGCGGTGTAAATTTACCACCGTCGTGTCCTGGTGGAGTTTGGGCGGTCTCAAAATGATTGCACCTGCATTTTATGTGCCACTGTTTCGGGTTTTCGCATATCGTGCTAGGTTTGCATACTTCTCATGGTTTTGAACCAACGCGCTCGGCACACAGGGAGAAGTAATAAACTGCTGGCCTCCCTGAGTCAATAATATGTCGTCTTTGCTAGACTGGTAAGGCGACTGAGAAACATGGCCGTTAAAACCGCTAGACTCCCTTGCAAGTCTGCCCTGTTCCGTCTGTCTGGTCCCAGCCAGGCGAGCATAAATATTCGGGGATGCCACACTCGGTGAGAAGCGGGCAATACACCGTATCGAAACCCATGTGCTCGCTCACGCCCTGGGAACAATAGTATGAGCACTAGAATCGAACGATAGCCAACCTGAGGTCACGACGTATATTTGCCTCATGTAAGGGTGCCATTAGGCTTGCATCGACCCATCGGCCATCTCCATGCCACGGCAGACAATTCAGGCCGGAGAAGTTGGAGAGGGCCGTGGCCTACTGAGACCGCATCTTCTTCAAAACCACGCTCATCACGCACTTTTAAGTAGTTTTTAAGTGCCATCCACTGAAACTTGATATATTTATGCTGTTATTAACGAGGCAGGGCATGGCTTCTGAGAGAACCTATATTTACCACTTGTCTTGCTGGTCTGACGCATGGGGCTGTTACTCAAGGCGTTTAAATGTCCAGCACATTTCTGCATTTCGATGAAGTCAAATTTCGAGCAACGAGTCTCTCCTTATCAGGCGGTTTCTTGATTCGACGCGGTACGACTGCTGGATCAGAGTCTAGAACACAGGATATGCCAGGACCTGACGTGACGGAATAGCGAGAGGGCCCTTCGAGGCCGGTTGCCATAGCTAAAGAATAGCCTATTTAGGCGATATGTGCGCTCCATACCTCTGGACAGCATAGCTGTTGCTCCCAGTTGCGCTTCTCTGTCCTTTCGGATACCATTTCTTTGTGCTCTCATCCTAAGCAGCAGAACATTTTCAAGGTTGCACCCAGAGATCCATCACACTCAACTTGTTTCGAGGACTTCGTGCTCAAAGACCTAGTCTTCTTGACGCTCAACCTGCTCTAGATGTAGTGTGAAAGTCAAGCTTGACAGCACTGGAAGAAAGGCAACATGGGTCTTTCTCGTTGCGCAGGCCAAGCATCGCCATGACTGTTGCCTCCTAGATCGTGCTCGTGTCCGAAATCACACTATGACTTCAGTACAAGCCATAGTGCTTGTTGAATGTATAATTCAGACGAGTTGCCGGTAGACATCGATCTCTCCTGGTTTTGCAGATCATGACGATCACCATTCAGTGGCAAGGATATTTCCACTGGCTGTCTCACATCTCGGCCGCCTCGGCAGCTGGGGCTTCAACCAGTGCCTTTCAGCACAATAATTGGATTCAAGTTTGGCACGAGAATCATGTGAGTAAATATCAAATGGATCGGGTCAACGCATCTGAGCAGACCAGGTCGGAAGCTCAGCATCGGCTTTCTCTCCCGATGACCGGGGTTCTGGTCCGCCAGCTAGCCACTCTGGCCGGCGGCCTGCGGGGACTGCGGGGTCAGGTTAAGGTTAAGTGCGCCGAGCTCCACGATTTGTCCTCACCTTCCTCATCTTGCCTGGTGCCACCCAATCGCGACTCGTTGAGAGAGCGATATGACGACGCAGAGATCACCAGCTCCTTGGTATTGGGGGCTTGGACAGGCAAGCGGCCTCTTCCTTATCAGCGGCGTCGGTTTTCTTTGGGGAACCGGTATAGGGATCGGCGGCAGCTTCGGTGGCTGGGGTTCTTTAATGAAGTGACCGGTCCCATGGAAAGTCGATGAGAGACAGTCTGGTTCATCAGTCGAGTCCACGCTTGAGGCAGCTTCTGCGATTGATCACGTTTCTTCGAACCTTCCCAATATGCGATTTCAAGGTAGCCTTGCGGTAGGCCTGGCTCACGCCGGCCTGGCAGCAGCTCAGTTTGCCTATGCCGATAACCAGGTCACCGTGCTTCAAGACGAGGACCATGTGGCAGCCAACTTCCCCGAGGTCGAAGACATTGAGCTCTACTCACCAGCGTTTGCGAGCCCGAATACCGTCCCAGACGCCTTCGCCAACGGAACGGCCGGTCCCACCGATGAGCTGACGATGGATCACTTCCTCCGCACGCTCGCCGCCCGCAACGACTACATGACCTACCACAACCCCTCTTTCCAGTCCGAGGAGGGTCGCTCGCTGCCTCATGTCCATCTCTCGACGTCCGCGAAGCCAAGCACGAGTGGCAGCCTCAAGAGCTACGCCAACAGCACGCAGCCGGCTGAGAAGGTCCGCATCTGGATGCAGGGCGGCGTCCACGGCAACGAGCCGGCCGGTGACCAGGCGCTGCTCGCGCTCCTCGGACAGTTCGACGCCAACGCGACGTGGGCCGCCTCCATCCTGGAACACGTCGAGCTGCTCGTCCTGCCCCGATACAACCCCGACGGCGTGGCCTACTTCCAGCGCTACCTCGCCACATCGTTCGACCCGAACCGAGACCACACCAAGCTCGCGCGTCAGCAGACGCGCGACATCAAGAAGCTCGTCATGGACTACGCGCCGCACGTCGGCGTGGACTGCCACGAATACACCGCGACGCGCCCCTACGGCGCCTCCGACCAGTGGCACGCCGCGCAGGACGGCCAGTTCTCGGCCATGAAGAACCTCAACATCCACGCCGACATCCGCGAGCTCTCGGAGACGCTCTTCGCAGACAGCATCGCAGCCGCCATGGAGAGCCGCGGACTGCGCTGGAGCCCCTACGTCACCGGCAACGGCGGCAGCGACGACATTACCCTCGACGAGACGAGCTCTGACGCCAAGATGGGCGACACGTCCGTCGGCCTCAGTCAAGCCGTCATGTTCCTCACCGAGACCCGCGGCATCCGGCTTGCGGACCAGCACTGGCAGCGGCGAGTCGCGACGGGGCTGACGATGGTGCAGACGCTTGTGCAGACGGCAGCGGACAATGCCAAGCTCGTCTACGACACTGTTGAGAAGGCGCGCGAGGATTTCATCTCGAGTGACGAGGATATCATCATTACGGATTACGCGACTGCGACCAACGTGTCCTGGCCGTTCATTGATGTTTTGAATGGCAGCATCGTTGACGTTCCTGTCACCTTTATGAATACGACCCCTGTGACGGCCAACCTCACGCGCTCAAGGCCGGAGGCCTACGTCTTCTCCAAGGCGTGGCACGACGTCGCCGACAGGCTGCGCGCGGCAGGTGTGGTGGTCGATGAGCTGTACGCGGACTTTGAGGGTGAGGTCGAGGCGCTGAACGTGACGAGCTCGGTCATCGCGGCGTCCAAGTATGAGGGCGTCGTGCGGACGACGGTGACGACTGAGTCTCTGAGTAAGGAGGTGAAGATCCCGGCGGGGGGCTACTGGGTCAGCACTCGGCAGAAGAACGCGGCGCATGCGTTCAACGTGCTGGAGCCGGAGAACATTGACTCGTACGTGACGTTTAACATTCTGCCGGTGGATGTGGCGGATGAGTACCAGGTGTACCGGGTGCCGGCCTGAGGGGGGGGGGGGGGGGGGTGTGGGGGGGGGGGGGGGAGGGGGGGGGGGGGGGGGGGGGGTGGTAGTTACCTTAGGATACCTATAGTGCCAGAAGACCCAGTGAGCGAACGGTGTTGAACTTCATGTTGGACCTGGGTACAAGCTAAGCCTGAATGGGGTTGGAGTCTCTGCGGATCTAATCGCGCAAAGTGGTATCCTTTTCAACAACCGGCCAGATGGCAGAGTGGTCTAATGCGATAGACTAGAAATCTATTCACTTCGGTGGCGCAGGTTCAAATCCTGCTCTGGTCGTTTATCTTTTGCTTTTGCTGCAACTGATGGCGATTTGATGGACCATTGGTGAGTGTGGTTTGACTGGAGTCACAATCTCTGAGTCTTCAGTCTTGCCTCCCACAGCAATGAGGTTGATTCGGATGGGTTTACCTCTTCGACACTCCATGACTTCATGAAGGCCAGTCGCTACCAGCTGACAACACTAGGCGGGGTACTGGACCCATCAGAACCGACCCGGCAACGGTGACGGATAAGGCCTCACGTCACTCGCAACGTCAATCAATTCAGGCTTCAGTCAATTCAACCCATGCCTCGACCATAACCTCTGCCACCCGGTGCGCCCTCCTGCTACGAACTCGCACCCTAGAGCAACCACTGGAGCCTCGAGGCTTCCTCTCATTTTGCCCATCATGGAGACCATCCGGGCGATGTTCGCCAAACCTGACCCCCAGGCCCAAGTACGTTCCCACCATCCAACCCCGCGACAAGCAAGCATCGTCGTGCTAACGCAGCATGCCACACCCCCCAGCTCCGCAAATGCAACACCCTCCTCCGCTCCAACATCCGCAAACTCGACCGCGACATCCTCGCCGTAAAGCAAGTCGAGACCAAGACCAAAAACCTCATCATCGCCGCCGACAAGCGCGCCCAGCGCGACCCGACCCGCGCCCGCCAGGCCCAGAAGGAGGCTCGCGACTTCGCCCGCGAGCTCATCCGCGCCCGCAAGACGAGCGCGCGCCTCGTCACCTCCAAGGCCCAGCTCAACAGCGTGCAGATGCAGGTCAACGAGGCCTTTGCCGTGCGCAAGATCGAGGGATCCATCCGCGCCAGTGTCGGCATCATGAAGGACGTCAACACGCTCATCCGACTGCCTGAGCTAGCGGGAACCATGCAGGAGCTCAGCGTCGAGCTTATGAAGGCTGGCGTCATCGAGGAGATGGTTGGCGAGAGCCTGCCCGAGGAGATGGACATGGAGGGCGAAGAGATCGAGGCCGACGGCGAGGTCGACAAGGTGCTCGGCGAGATTCTGAAGGATCGCATGCCCAAGGAGAAGCTGCCTACCGTGCCACTTAACCAGGAGCCGAAGCAGGCAGAGGAGGAGGATGAGGAGGATAACGAGGCCATGATGGATCAGATGCGGGACCGGCTCGAGGCGCTGCGGAGTTGAGGACGTGGGAGCTTGAAAGTACTGGTCTGGTCATCTATTTGTCTATACGCATGTGATCGCGGGGCGTTTGGAGTTCTGTGGGTGGGCTTCTCGGGCAGGGCCGTGGCAATGGGTCTCAAGAATGGCCGGCTCGCATCGAGGAGGAACTTGTGGTATTGTCGCAGCAGATCATGAGCAGAGACCTTATGACAAGACGTGGCTGAATATGAGGCGTTTGGTCTAGATCTCTGCGTTGAATTGTTCAAACTCTTCAGAATGACTGGTATACTTGATTGGGTGTGTTGTTCGAGCCAGCTTCATCATATCGTCAATCTCTTGATTTGTTTCGTATATCCCCATGTCCATCGGTTACCGAAGCTCAACGACCAAGCGTTGGGTGAAAAAAAGCCTGCCCACAACCAATCCCAATCATGTGTACAAAATGGTATCAAATGTCTCGAGACAGTCTACATTCTCTCATCTGCCTCCTTCTGGCGCCATCTTCACGCACGGACATCTTTGTTTGCAACAGGCTTCGCATTTGCTGGACCTCATGTGAATCAGCGGTATGAAACAAGAAGATCCACGAGTCAACTGGGACATACGAAAGAGCCGGCGCTGAATGTAGAATCCAACCACAGCAATGATGACAGTGACGATCAGCATTACCAGGGCGATGACTTCGGCGGCTGGCCATCTCTTGGTAGACGAACCCGAAACTGCGAGATGGTGAGATTTGCAAGGGGTCTGGTTCACGATTGAAGATTCGCAGTTGGTCACCATGTTTGCTTGGTGGCTGAAAGGTCGCGATAGATGCACAAATTTGAGATTCAAATGGCGGTTTGCAGATAGGTGACCTGACGACGTGTTGTGATGCAGACTTCTGATCAAGCCATTCGAGGATCAAGCAGATGTATATATACATCTGACACCAGTCCGAAGAACAGGTAAAGGGTGATTGATGCCTTAGTACGTGTCCCTCTCCACGAATAAACCTATAATGACGAGTTGTCATCCGGAAATCTTCATTTGGATAGTCTATCAACCCGTCACGACGACTTGGTAGCCGGAAATCCAAATTCGGATGGTCTCAGTCTTGGGACTTAACTTCAAAGAGTCCGGAAAAAATCCCGACGCTGTCGTTGGTTGATGCCCTGCAGCCTGTTGGGACTACATCATCAAGAGCATTGGTTCCCTCCCTCCCAGGATCTGGGCTAACCAGGTTCGTCCCGGAAATCGTGTTGATGCGAATAATTGGACATAAGGTATGACAAACAACAGCATGCCGCAGGGCGTCACGGATCAGGCTGTCGGTGCTCGAAATAGCTTTAAAAGAGTTCACCTGCCCATCATTCTGGGCTTCGAAGCTCTCCTTGTCAGACTCCTGAGATCTTCGAGCTTATACCTGTCTTCTTACCTCTCCATACCGGTTTCTACTGGAAATCATACTTGGGTCTTCCTTCGTTGGGCAAGATTCGAAAATCTTGGTTCACTCGAAATCTCCCTTGCGAAGCCCTTACCCAGCCAAATCGACTCCCATTTTATCCTAAGGTAAGCCCGATAACCAACGATGGACCAATACCAGGACTTCGGGCCTTTCGCTGGTGAGGGTGTTGGCTTGGGGAGTGCATTTCGCACCGTGGACACCCTTGATGAGCCTCGTAACGCGGACCACAATCCGCAATCGAACGCGCCCGACAACTGCGATTACGAGGAAATACGTAATTTGATCCCGAGAGCTCTCTGTTGATCGAGCTGACTCCTGTAACAGAACGAATCTTGTCCTTAGCCACCGCCATCCCCGACGATCCTGCTCTTGGCGCCCACCCAGCATGCCTCCATACCATCCCGGGTCAGATACCCGTCGTCAGCGATCCAAGCCACGGATATCCTTGGAACACATCAAACATTCCAACTCGATTATTCCGACGTGTACAGTCGGGGAAACCCAGCTGTTCCTAAACTGATGCTGAGTGGGCCTCTTCTGTCGCCCAGCTTACATGGGACGTCATTGCTGTCGAATAATGACTTGACATCTACTCTGAATGCCCACGACTGGAGCCTTGCGCATGGAAACCAAGTTCCCTGGCCCTCACTGTCACCATTTCCAGAAGAATCGTTCCCTGACGCGGAAGGGTCTAATCCCTTGCCTGGTACCCATGCAGACGCCTCTCTGACTGGCCTGGACACCTCTCTGCAATGTGCGACGCATGCAAGAACGGATCATTCCGAGGACTTGCCGCCATCTTCAGTACCACCCAAGCGCTTCATGCCCATACGGCCGAAACCGCGCGATTCGAAAGGACCGTTCACGATTCCATGTGTGGAAGACCCATTAGTGAAAGCAGAACAGTTGGATCTCAACCGCAAGGGTTTGAAGCGAGGACGAGGCTTCCCCAGCATTGCCAATGCCTGCTTTTCCGTTTTCTCGATAGACCACTCGAGTGATGAGAACCAAACCACGGTGCAGGCAAAAAAACGAGGACGATACGCCAAGAAGACATGCCTCAGGTGCCAGTTCACCAAAGCAAAGGTACGCTGCAGAATAAGCCACACAGGTGGCCAGGACTGATTTGATTTAGTGCTCTGGCGGCTTTCCCTGCGAGACCTGCTTGACCCTGAGGTCAAGGCCAAGTAGAAGAGCTACCCTGAACTGGAAGACCTGCTTGATTCAAACATCAAGAAGCTCAATATTTTCGACGATCGTGAGTGTCCCTGGAGCCGCCGAGATCATTCTCATCACTCTCACTGATTGTCTGCACAGTGCACAAGACCGAATGCTCTCTGGGTCGCGGGGCAGGCATGGTTGAGATGAACGTGGCCATGCTGACGACAATCATTATGCTTGGACTCCGTCGCCCCTCATGCCTTGATAAAGGCCAGCCAGAGTACTTACTCTGGCTGTATACTTTCCGGGTTCTACGCTTGTGGCAAAAGAACGGCATCGCCTCTGGACGACGTCTGGTTTGTTGCCATTGGCGTGGGCTTGGTCGTCAATATATCTCTGGATGATATACACGGCTTCGGCGGCGAACTGGTCTCGCCATGGACAATCAGAAGTAGTATATCCAGTGCCTTGTTCTCTGGGATTTGAACTCGTTGAGATTGCCCCGAACAAATGAAGAATTTTCAGAAACCCTCATACAAACGCTTGACAAGATGCGCGACGCAGGGATGCTGCCTGTGCGGGAAAAGAATCGGGTTGACAATCGTTCCTTTGAGCGCGTTGAGCAATTCAGAGAGCGCCTGGGTCGCGTGTGCTTGTCAATACGACTTCCCTTAGCGCCCACCGAACTAGACAACTTTATTCGGAAGCTGCAGGATTTGAGGTCGCCGCGCGTTGAGTGGAAGTCAAGAAGCAGTCTACATGGGTAATCCGAGTTACGCACATTATTAAACACCCCACGCGATCACGAAATCACACTGCTGGCTCCAACAATGACATCAACCACCCCCCAATGTAACATCTCCCCAGGGACAGCCCAGCGACTTCTCATCACAACTTCCTCCAGCCAATCTCCCCCCTTCTGCAATCTCAGCATCCATCTAAGCACGTCTAAGCATTGCCCCTCCCGTCCGCCACATCTTATTCATTCCACCGGCAACTGGCAATGGGGCCGCAGAAGACACGTAGCAGGCCCTCCCGTGCGGACTTCCGCCTGCTCCCCATTCCCCCCCCGGTCGCCGCCGCTGTCGACCGCAGGCGCACGATGCTGAGTCAAACCCCGACCTTGCATCTGTTCCCCGGGGTCTGGAAGCCCACGATGTGACCGTTGATGCGGCGGGCATTTCTCCTCTTGGGGTGGTTCGCTCGGCGATCGAGTAGTCATCGTGACAAAGGACGCGAGGGCGGCGGGGGTGCGCTTGTACTCTTCTCCGCGATTGACGTGTGTTACGCCGAGCGAGAATGGTGAGGGGCCCCTGGGCGACGAGATGACGACCAGAGCAGAAGAAATTTCAAGTCGGCATGGAGCCAGCCGACTAGGCAGTTCGGCATGGTGACGCTGCTGGATCGTGAGCATGGGATGCTGCGAGATTGAATATAAAAGAGCGTGAGAGCCTCGCACCAGAATACCCTCTCTTCACCCAGCATCCGCCTCATCATCTCCTCGCCTACTCCCAACACCCCCAGCCTCGCCAACCGTAGCCATGAAGTTCTCCTCTGCCCTCAGCCTCGCCGTCTCGGCCCTGGTTTCCACCGCTGCAGCCAAGGCGAGCAATGGTAACCTCCCTCCACGGCCCGCATGAGGAGGCCCCTTAACTGACCTGTCACAGCCTTCGTGCACGAGCGCCTCGACAAGAACGACACTCTCCTTCTCGTCGTCGACATCCAGGAGGGTCTCATCAACATCGCTCGCGACTTCGACCCGACCCTCTACCGCAACAACTACCTCGCCCACGCGAGCCTCGGCAGGGTCTTCGACCTCCCCGTCATCCTGACGACCTCGGCCGAGACGGGCCCCAACGGCCCCCTGCCGGAGGAGATCCTGGCCTTCAACCCCACGGCGCCCCTCATCCGCCGCAACGGCGAGGTCAACGCCTGGGACAACTCTGAGTTCCGCGACGCCGTCCGCGCCGCCAACAAGACCCAGATCGTCCTCGCCGGCATCACCACCGACGTCTGCACCGCCTTCCTCGCACTCTCCCTCCGCGGCGAGGGCTACTCCGTCTGGGCCAACATCGAGGCCTCGGGCACCACGACCGAGCTCATCCGCGACGCCTCCAACGACCAGATGCGCGCCGCCGGCGTCACCGTCACGAGCACCTTCGCCATCGCCATGGACCTCATGCGTGACTGGCGCGCAACCCCCGGCGCCGCCGAGCTGCTGCCTTGGCTCGACACCTACTACCCCGTCTACGGCAACCAGGCGCGTGGCCACCGCGCTGCCGTCGCCAACGGCACCCTGCTGCCCGGCCAGGACACTCTGCCCCTGTAAGCTGGGCCGGATTGGAAAGTCTGCCAGCCAACCGCGTGTCAGCCATATGCGGCATCACTGCGGCGTTAATTCAGCCCCGGGAAGGCCTGGACGTCGACATCTTGTAGCCTTAGCTCATTAGACGCAAGGTCCTGGTTTTGGTAAGAGTATTGTGAGAGCGTATCTATGCCTTTGGGGCACACCTCGGAACGTTGGGAGTATTAGGCATGGCTCAGCACGTAACTGGCTGCAAATCAAAATCACAGTCGTTCCAGATCAAACAAAATCATGCGTGTCGTGAATCGACTTCCAAGCAATACCAACGATCATGACTCTCGTGCCGGTGAACGGACTTCCGTCTCACACATGTCGAGCACCTCGGGATGAACTCCGGCGCATGGACAGAGGTGTAGACGTAGAGAAAGGGATTGCGTCGTTGGCAAAGCACTCCGCGGTCCACAACCTTCCCCGAGGACCGTCTGCAGCCCTGTTGGCTGCTCGTCAGCGCTAGAAGCACGGTAGATTCTTCTGAGGCCACGCTAGAAGGGTCTGTTCGGAAAACGAGTCAGTCCTCAGACGATGCTCTGAGCTTCTCCGGCCCTCTCGCCACGACAATGACTCTGCCCTCCTCGTGGTGCGGAAGCCTTGTAGCCTTCTAGGCTGTCGTTGGAACAGAAAGTCAAATTCTTGAGAGGCGTTTCCTCATGCGGATCACATGGCGAGGAAGCGCTTTCATTCCGACGGTCCGCCTCCGGCTGCGGGGTAGACTCCCGGTGAAACTGCCGGTCAAATGCCCGAGGAGGGCCGACACGAGTCAGCCCGGTCTGGCCTGGGTTTTCAACCTGGCGGACCGAGGGGCTACCTGGCGGACCGAGGGGCTACGTGAATACTGGTTTGGCGCGGAGGTGGTCGAGTCCAGCTGAAGCCTATGCATCATGGCTGCCACACACTGAGGTCGTCGAATGACGCCGCAAGGCATCAAATTAAGGTGTCGGACAGACTCGGTTGCCCTGTTTTCGTGTTGCCAGGGCGTTGGGATGCAGAGGGGCGGTGTGGAATTGTAATGGGAATCGCGATGGTACTGTAAACACTTCGTTCTGGCGGTTGTCGGTTTGTTGACCGGCGATGACGTAGCCGTCATCTGGGAAAGTAACGAGCAAATCAAGGTCGAGTTTGCTGAGGTTGCCATTAACGCCTGGCACCAGCAACGTGTCGGGTGCACCCGGCTGCCGCGGCGGCATCTCGAATGTCGAACATCCCTCGGGTGCCGCTATCGGCATGTCATGCTGAGGAGACTGTTGTGTCGTGCCGCGGATGGCGGTGGTACGTGACGCTCGAACTTGTTTGGTGTGATCATGAGCGTCAGGTCGAGAGAAGGGGGCATCGAAATCATATGACCAATAAGGCTGTGTTTGACATGTCTGTCACAAATCAACGCGTAGCTGGCAAAACAAAAGACCGCAAACTTGTTTTTGAGGCAGTCAAAAGCAAACGTGATATCGAGTGTGTGCTGTGCTGGGCACACTGATGATACGTGACCAACCACGCGTTAGAGCGTCGCAGGTGCTCAGCACAGGGCACAACATAGCCGTCGTCTCGACGGACGACGGCGCTAAAGCCTCAATCATGTATCGTCGACAGTGATATGAGTCTCCTGGTCCAAGCGACATGTGATGGCAGATGCCCAGAGGAGTTGTCCCGCATTGACTGAGTTTCATTCATCTGGACTCCTGACTTCAGGGGGGTCACGAGCAACCGACGAGTGCGGCGTGGGGTGTCTCTCATCCTATCCCGCGCTTTCGCCTGAGCGTCAGTACCTTCTCCCCCACGTATCGCGAGCAACGCGGGTTACGCGGGGGGCGTGGATCTTCCATGCCGTGTGCGGCATGCGGCGACGTGCGTGGAAGGGACCTTCCCGGGTTACTGAGACGAGCCAACTGTCGCTCGGGAGAGCAGCCTGCGGCGGTCGCACGTGAAGATTGAGTGGTCGAAATTGGCCATCACGCTTGTCCGGAGCGCTGGCCCCTGGGCCGACGACTTGCACGAGGCGCATAGCGAGGTTTAATGACCTGCCCCGAAAGGCAGCTGACAACCGTGCTATCGTAGCCAGCTATGGTCGGTGTCTTTTTCGTGTCACTGTCATCGCCTGCATGGATTGAGCCGGTCGGCAACTCGAAATTCATCCTGGTGCTGGTGCTAGCACATGTGAACGGGTCCTGGGAATGAGGCTACAGAAAGAGAAGCCGACGACAAGAGGCCGACATGTGGACTGGACTGGTGGTCAGAGCTTCGACTTTGATGCGTGTGCTTCGCAGTCCAGTCTCAGTGAGGACCGAAGCGGCACCACGTCCATTCGCACCGAAACCCCGAACATGTATATTCCTCGGGGAAACTAGCTGGCCAAGCGCACAAGCGGCCCAAGCAAGCTGGCTGGGCTGGGCTGGCCACTGCTGGGAAATCTTCCAAGGGTCCTGGGTCCAAGGGGCCGATCGCTACCAACTTGACAGGCGGATCCGGAGGGGAGTGGCCCAAGGAGTCTCCACGTCCGCCTGGACCCGGAGATCGAGCTCCCGCGAAGGAAGAATTCCAGGCGAGAAGGGTCCTGGAGTCACCGCCTAGGGTCGAGGTCCCTGCTTCTGCTTGGTTTGCTGATGGCAAAGGTCTCGGATCGTCCAGCCGCCTGCTTCTACGGAGGATCTGAAGCCCTTTGGCCCCTCAAGCCCCCTCATACCCCTCCTGAAGCTGGCGCCCGTGAGCTCTCCTCTGGCGGTCAGTTGCGGGCCGGATATTGATGGGCGGCCGGGTCGGTTCAGCGCTTTGTTGAGGGCCATCGTGGGTGCGTTGCAGGCTGTCGCGGCTTTTTGCGACGGGCAGTGTAAGTTCCGGTTTTGATGGACATGATTGGTGGATTGACAAGCGACTCACAACCGTCCCGTCGATTCGTCTGCTCTCACTGGATAATTACTTATTAGCCATACAACGAAGGCGCAATGATCACGAGTCAAGGGTCAGCTGAAGTAAGCAATCAATCAAAATACACTGTTACGGTCACCGTTGCTTGGCCCAACCCAGTGCTTGCTGTCACCGCTGAACTGGGGAGGGCCGTTGGGGTGCTTTGGTGGGCGCTCTGAGGCGGTGAGTCATGTCGGGGTTGAACTGAACAGGTTCGTTGAACGACAATGCATCGTCACCGCCTCAACGCCTCTCTGCACCGTTGGATTGATGCAGATGCAACTCTGACGGCACGGGAGCGGCGGCGAGCGGCGGGCGAAGGCGGGCAGGCAGAAACAAACGCATGCTACCCAGCGGTATTGGCGGATGGCGGCCAACCACCAATGTCGAGGGGCGTGCGAGGCTTGGGGGTGCCTCATCAGGAATGCTGGCGATGACACCGGCGGTGTTGGCCACTGGAATTACTGCCAGGCAACGTCGCAACGGGTGCGTGTTGCTGATTGTGTGGCTCGTACGTCGACCAGCACTGCGCTGAGTGGCCATCCACACCATTCCTTCCCACGACCAACGCGTTCGTTTGCCTGGCTGGCATCCGAAGTCGGTGGCTCTCGAACGGTGAGTATTCCACCCCAATCCCACCAAACTCTCTCCCCGAGGACAAGCGGTGCCTGGAGAAAGGCAAAAGCGCAAAACGCGCGAATGGAAGGGCGATGCGCTGGAATCGGCTTGTGAGAGGCCAGCGCGCTCCGCCAGTGCCCGAGGAGATGAGCCTAACAGAAGCGACGATGACTCTTACGGCTCGACTCGTTTCGTCGGCTGTGACCAGCCCCAGCCCAATCTGGCCGTGGCAATTGAAAACGTCTCTCGCGCTGCCAAGAACCTGGAGGTGGTGGTGGAGGAATCGCGGGGGCGTGATCCAGATGAAATCGCCTTGTTTGTGCTTTTGCTTTGCTTTGGTTTGCCGCTTTGGTTTTTGGCTTTTGGTTTTGTTTGTCTGCCACTCGGATGAAACCGCATGCCCATCTGTTCTTTCTTCTGGTACCCGTTCTTGGCCAGATCGGGGTATCAGACGGGGACCTTTCGGATCTGGGTTTGATGAAGGTAACTTCTTTTTCCTGCCACCACCTCCCTCCTAACAAACCACGCCCAACGGCCCCTTGCCTACCACCTACCTCATGCTTCATGCCTCCATGCCTGCATACCCAGGCCTGCCTTCCAGATCCAGCGAGCGCCTTCCCGGTAGGATGGGAATGGGGAAGGACCGAAGCACGGTTGGCACGGGCTTTCACATCTCGGGGAGGAAGCCGCCAGCGGGAGAAGGAAGGAAAGAGTGGGTCACCCGTCAAGGGCGTCTGCGTTTTCGCATACCGGTATTAGAACAGCCGGACCGGGGGGGGGTTACCACTTACCGATAACGCAATGCCAGGTTGACAGCTCACTTTGGGGCGGGCGGGTTTCCTCCCGGGCGGTCTTGCTTGCTTGTGCTGGTCTGGCCCGTTGGCGGCTGCCTTCCCCGGGCATCCCTGGGTTGGGCTTGGGGCTTCCCACTGACTTGCCCGGCGGCCCTGCTCTGCAGCCCCGGGTGGCCTTCTCAAGCCCTGTCCAGCGCACCCTGCGTGCCTCTCGGGCCTCTTCAGGGGGAACGGAGGGATGCAGTGCTGGCGATGGGGCCTGACCGCCAGCTCTTGCGTGGCTGAATGGGCAGCGAAGCCCGACCACAGAGGCGGTCTGGTCAAACACCGCTTGTTTATGGGGCGCCAGGGGCGCCATCGTCATTGGGTTCTTCTTTTTCGTTTGTCCGCCTTCGTCGCGGTAAAGCCTGTATCTGGGGTTGTGGTTTGTGGTCTGTGATTTGAGGTTTGTGGTTTGTATTTTGTAATTTGTCGTTTGTCGGTGTCGAATGGTCGTGGGGGGCCTGTGGCGATGGGTGCCTGGGGGTCCTGGGGGCTGTATCGATCAGTGCTCACTTTCGTTCCCAATCAATCAATTCTCAGCTTCAGGCAGACAATCAGTCAGTCAGTCACGTCTGGTGTCGTTTGCGCAGGCTCGTAAAGAGGGATGACAGCGACCAGTCGTCCTTCACGGGACTGTATATGACTGCGCAACTCTGCCACCTCTTCGCCCCTTTTCTCGGCCTCCAGCTGACCATATCTCCTGTTAGAAGTCATCTTGCATTCGCAGTCGCAATCGTAGGCACAGTTACAGTCGCAGTCACCAAATCCGCCTGCTGCCTGACCAAAACAGCCGCCCTGCCTCATCATCGTCATTCGTCATCTGCCACCCGAAATACATTTGGAGGGTAATCGAAAGTACGACCGGGACGGCATTCCCTTGGCGGTACCTCCGAGACCCAGACGAACACCCGAAAGACATCTCATCGTCGTCCCGCACTCTTGTCTTTCCATCGTTCTCCATTCTCGATTCCATCTGCTCCATCCAACATCATTCCCCAGACTTTTTTTTGGTCTATCCTCTACTGGGGACGCAAAAAGTAGCCTCCGCCTGCCTTTTCCGCTTGGCCGGAACCGAATACCGACGGACGGACTGACTCAACTGTCCCAGGTCCTTCTTGGCTTTTGGGGTTGGACATTCCTTTCCCCGGTCCCCGTTTAACCTCGCTGCCTCGGAAGTCGGGACTCCCTCCCTCTCACCCTCTCTCCCTTTCAGCGCTCACAGGCCAAAGCCCCAAAGCCCAGACCGCACACCCTCCCGCGGCCCACGGTCCCACGCCCCACGGTCTCGCGCTCACCCCCTCTGACACCCCCACCCCCCCCCCCCCCCCCCCCCCCCCACCCACCCCCCCC
>NMXI01000008.1:337284-444188 GCA_002851675.1 Verticillium nubilum
CCCCTACCACACGCCCCCTGACTCCTGTCTACCGCCCCCCCCCTTTCCCCCACCCCACCCTAGCAATCCCGACGAGACTGGACGCGCCCCACCCTCAATTTACCGTGTCTTCTCGCCTTTTGCGCATCCGACCAGACGAGATTCCGGGACACAAGGCTTCACCCTCGAGATATAATATCCTCCTCCCCACCCCTTTGGTCCTCGTCCCGATATCCTGGCTCCCTTCCTCCCCACACACATCGAACTTTCCCCAGACTTGACAACATCATCAGACGTCAACTCGACCACTACCGACATTCACCATGTACGGTTCATATGGCTCTTACAGCTCCATGGGCTCCCTCACCATGTCGGCCCCCATGGACATCTCCTCCAGCAACATGCTCGCCCACGACAGGTCTTGCGCTTTCCCCTCGTGGCCCCGTCGCGACTCGCTCTCTTCTGCCGAGTCTGAGCGCCCGACATCTTACCTCTCCGACGACGACCTCTTCCCTTCAGACCCCTTCGAGGACGACGCCCACAGCGTGACCAGCGCCGGCTCCTGTGCGTCGCCCTCGTCCCACATGGCCGAGGACGAGATGCTTCTCCAGATGGAGCGTGAACGTCAACGCCACGCCGCCATGGAGCGCGAGGCCGCCCTCCGCCACGTCATGAACGAGAAGGAACGCCGCCGCACCGCCATGGCCATGAAGCGCCGCGCCGCCAAGGGGTCCTCAAGCTCATCGAAGAAGAGCCCCAAGAGCAAGCTGGCCTCTATGACGCCCATCTCTGAGGCTCTCGAGTGAACGGGCCCTTCCCGTCTCTCGTGGCGACTTGTCACTTACTATCAACATTCACTGTAAGTGCGCGTAAACACAAGGCAGCCCTGTGAGCCAATCAACTAACAAGCGACTAAAGATGACTGGGTGGAGTGTCATCACTACCATTTCCATACCACCCAAACGGGCGGAATCAAGAATCGCGCCTCCCGTGCCTGACCAAAGCAGCATGGCATTTCGCCAAACCGCGTCATCTGGTCGAGGCAGCAACGCGGCCATGATTTTGGTTTCCCGCTCATGACGCACCACAACACTCATTCTTGGGTTCTTGTGTGCGCGAGCAGGCAAAAACTCGTTTGCGCCTATCCCAACACGCGCGCCACTCAATGGTGACGTGTGCGCCGCTACCGGGGCAGCCAGGAAAACAGGCTGAACCGATTACGGACTTGGGCCCCCCAACTAGGCCTGGGGTCTAGTTCCCGGTCCGACGGCCGACAGCCGACGGCGAAGAACGTGGGACACACCCACCTCCTCGGGGGCATTCGGGAGCTACTATTCCCTTAGAGCGGGATTTCGACTTCAGGTCGTTGGGGCTTCGGTGGGCATTGTCCCCAAAGCCCCCCAAACGCCCCCACACCCTTCCCCCCCCCCCCCTGGCCTCCTGGCGCTTCTGCCTTCCCAGCAAAGCAGATTACCCGACAAGGAGGGCCTTCCCCCGTCGCTCCTGCCCTCGGTCCATCGTCGGCCGGGCGGGCTCGCGTGGGAGATTCCGGCGCCCTCAAACCTTTTCCACCCCCTTCCTGCTCTTTCGCTTCTCCGCTCGGCAGGGATCTCGGTCTATCCACCGAGGTCGCAGGCCGGGCTTCTGCCTCTCTCCGCCTTTACCCACGAACGAGAGTAGATTGCCTTGGCTGTGGGAGAATCGCCGAAGTGGAATCACTCTCCCAGCCGCTCGGTGCTTCTCCAGCACTCTCGGCCCCTCTTTGTTTTCGCTTGCTTTCGCTTGCATTTGAATGATACCCCGAATTGTCGCCGCCCGAGGTTAATGGACCTCGAGGTCGGTTGGAAGGTTGGAAGATGAGCATGGACTGGGAATTTTCTTGTCACATTTGCACGGGGCATGGACATGGTCTGCATACTTGCATTGCGTCGCATCAGCGTGGCGGTCTACGAGGACCTGCCTTGATTAAGTGATACCCATGGAATGAATACCATACTTTTCACACTAAATTGTCTGTCCATACATGTGAATTTGTGTATCCTCTGGCATGTGTTTGCTACTTGTCTTCACTCACGAGCTGTCTTTTTGATGTTGTGGCGCGGCCTGGTGCCTCACCAGCAGCAACATCATCATCATCATCGTCGTCGTCGTCTCGTTGCTTTCTCAACTGCATCCACGGTCACCATGAGCCCGCCAAAGCCACACCACATCACGCCGAGACACACAGTGGTGAAACCGTGCAACACGGCCGCGAAAGATGACGGCGTCTCGAACCGACCTCACGTCCAAGTCTCGCAAGTCTGATGCTTCGCAAGCCATCTCACCACCCTCTTCGTGTTTGAACACTATCTACGTGGTCCGACGTAAGCGGCAACTCATAACATGTAAGCCGCGCGACGTTCCATGCATCCCTTAGAAGGGCTGAGTTGCCCGCCAATCCTGCTTGTGCTTCTTGTCACCTGTTTGGGGGCAGACGCTGACGTGATACGATGGCTGAGGTCACTGTCAGTGCTGCCAATGTAACATTGTCTGGATTCTTCGCAGATCGCCGAGACGCCACGGGGACGGGCCGGCGAGGCAACGAGATGGTATGTTGCACGGGGCATTTGTGTAACGGCTTGCCTCAGAATGATGCATGAGGCGATTGAGATTGTAGTTTTAGAATATTATTTTTCTTCCTTCGAGGGTCATGCGGAAAGATACTGCACCCTGCTAGGCGAGGCCTCACTCCCGGCCGTTCTGCTCCGCCCCGCAGCCACGACCCGAAGCCACTGCTCATCCGCCGAGCAGGCACCGAGCGCCCCCGCCGACCACCGGCATCACCACGGGCAAGCTGCTGCAGTAGCATTAAGCAGGGACTCATCGTGCATCCATCTACCCAAAGTGCGTAACCTGCTTCGCACCGGTCATCTCCCCAAGATACGAGACCCGATCCTTCGTGTAGAACTCGACACCAACCTTGCCTCCCAGCGCCGCGGCCCCGTCATCGAGACCACCCGCCTTGACGCACGTCATGTCCGGCATGACCTCGAGCTCCGTGTACAGGCTCGACCCGCAGTCGCCGCAGAAGAAGTGCTTGTTGATCTTGCCGCTGGCGGCCACGGCGTCCCACGTCTTGGGCGACCCCTTTGTCACCGAGAAGGATGTGCGGGGGACCACCGCGTTTGAGGTGAAGGCGCCGCCCGTCCACTGCTTGTGTCAATATTTCCCCATCATGGTGACCGAGAGACATGTCATCAAAGGGGGGCCTGGGGGCCTGGGGGCCTGGGGGCCTACCTTTTGGCAGTCGATGCAGTGGCAGAGGGCCGTGGTCGCCGGCTCGCCTGCGTGGGTTCAGTGTTAGCGTGGCAGGTCACCCTTCAGCTTTCGGCACAGAAATAGAGATCGTACCCTCGAATTGGTAGGCAATAGCCCCGCAGGCACAGCTACCCTTGGTCGTCATAATGCCTGATTGGTCTTCGGAGGGGGTTTTGGTTTAGTCGAAGTCGATGTTGTGATCAATGCCGGACATCCAGGTTCTCAGTGCAGGCGACTGGTAAGGTAAGGTATTTATAAGAGGGATCCAACCCCACCTCCCAATGTCGGGCCAAGGGCGCATCTTCTCCATCGCGTCCTTCCACTTCCAGCGCAGCTCTCGGGATTTGATTCTCGAAATGCTGATTTGAGTTGCCTTGAGCCAGTAAAGAGTCGGGGTCTGCTCTGCGCGGGTCTCTGCGCGGGTTCGAAGGGGCGGGGAACATACACCCAAGTGCGGGGAGAGCTTGGGCGGCACGATGATGAGCCGGCGCCATGACGTCGGGGGTCTTTCACCGGAATCGCTTCAAGAGGCGGTCTAGTTGGCAAAGTGTCTGCATTAGGATGTTTTTTTTTTGGTCAAGCCAGCATTCAACGAAATTGTGAACATTTGAGGTTCAAGATTAGGTTTGTTTTAAATCCTCCATGAAAAATGCCTAATTTCCGGTACCTAACTGGATCTATGATACCAGTGTTGGATGGATAATATCTTAGATTTATGCTATCACCCTCCTTCTACATGCTCATAACCTGCTTGATACTTCACTGTAGAAACGCCAAATCTTATATTTCTTGTCATCTTCTGGTAGGGCTTGCTGCTGTGTGAGCAGTATGACCTTGATGCCTGTCGTCGTATCAGATCTCTGTGTCCAGGACCTTCAATGGCAGTAGAAGCTGACCGACTTTCGACGTTGGTAATGCCGAAGTACCCAAGGGAGAGTCTTCTACCATGAGGCTGCAACAGATATTTCCAAACATCACCACTACCAATTACCAGTGAACTCCCCATAACGACAGCAATTCCTGCATCTAGCACACTCGCGACATAGTTCTCTCGGGCGGGTCGTTTCAGTAAGGCTTTCGTAATTGCAAGCCGGAAGGTTGAAGCTGGCCGGCAAACTTGTCGGACTTGGTCTCTGGCGTTTTGTTGGCTGCTTTCATACTCCGTATTTCTTCTTCGTGTATTCCTGAAGCTCGCGGTTCCTTCTTCGAGAAGCTCGTTCTGGCATCTTGGATTGCGCCAGCTCATCATTTGCTGCTCGAAGGGCCTTCTAGTTCTGTCGCAGTGCCTCCAGCTGCCTCTCGTGTTCCTCATCTGATTGGGGGGTCTTGGCCACATCGCCTTTGGCCACTTGGAAGATGTCTTCGGCTTGACTTGGGACGGCTGGCCAACTCAAGAATGCTTTTTTTCTTTTTTGCCGCAGAGAAATCATAACGAGGAAGCCACGTTGTTTCCCGAACGAATAAATTACATAAAATTCCTTTGCGGTTATATCAAGGGAGTGGTTTAGCAATGAGTGAAGGACGAGCAATGAGTCTATTAGTAGGTAGCTATAGAGACGTAGAATAATCGATGCCCTCCTTCTCCTTATCTGGGCCTCTGGCCGCATCTATATATACATGATTCTGCTAACGCTCGGCCCCTTAGTCTACTAGTAACCCCTAGGGTCCCGGCCCCCCTAGCCCGTAGTCGTCCGTGCTTATAATATAATAGCCCTCCTCTCTTATTACTTCGTCTCGAAGTAATAGCCTTTAGTAGTTTCCTCTCCTTATAGCCTACTACGTAGTACTTATAGCCTTAACTAGCTACTACTATTCCGTTATTCTATTATTCTATTACTCTACTATTCTATTATCCTATTAGTCTTATTATCTATTATCTTTATCGTCTATTCTAGTCTTTCTTCTTTTCTTAGTCTATTAAGTACGCCTTAGTACTCGGCTACCCCTAGGGGTTCTACTATTAGTCTATTACGGATATCTACTATTCTATTATTCTATTAGTCTTATTATCTATTATCTTTATTATCTATTCTAGTCTTCTTTCTTAGTCTACTAAGTACGCCTTAGTCCTCGGCTGCCCCTAAGGGTTCTACTATTAGTCTACTATAGGTATCTTTATTCTTTCTATTTCTAATTCTACGTTCTTTCTTTATTCTAGGTCGTTATTTAGTAGTTATATCTTCTAGTAGTCTATTAAGAGGTTCTTATAGTTACTATTAAGGCTCTCTATAGTTATTATATAGGTCGCTACTCCTATTTACTTTAAAATTATAATAAGGAATAGTATATTATTCTATTTCGTATAGTTATAGCCCTCCCGTATATCTAACGGCCTCTTCTAGTCTCTAAGTCTCCTATTCTCTTCTTTTTTAATAATAATAATAATAATAATAGTAAATAGCTCTTCCCTAGGCTTATCTTAGCCTTAGTCTAGGAGCCCTAGGTCCTAGTAATTAGTTACCTAGGGTTCTTTTACTAACTTTATATAGATTTTCGTTTCTTTTAAATTTCTAATTACTTACCTATAAGTCTATTATAGTCTAGTAGTAGTCTAGGTACTAATATTACTAATATTACTATAGTTTATTAAACTTAATTATATACCCTCTCTCTTATAAGTAGTCTACTAGTAATCCCCTAGTAGCTCGCTACTAATCCGCTATAGAACTATAGCTCCCCTTACCTAGAACCCCGCCCGTAATGCCGCTAATACGCCCTATACTACTAGAGGTATACTATACCTCCGCTATACGGACTATATAGCTAAGTAGTAGGTCCTAGTTAGTACTTAGGATTACCCCTACTACGAGAATAACGGATATAAGTCTCTAGGTAGTCTACTAGTACCCCCCCCTATACCCTATTAACTATAAGTAGCCGCCTCTACTAAATATTTATACTATAATATTTCCTAGAAAGGGAAAGTATATATCCCTATAAGTACTTCTAGTACCCCTCTAGTAGTCTATAGCTAAACTACTATAGCCCCCTATTAAGGACTAGCCTATCTTCCGGGCTCTTTAACTAGCCATAGAGGCCGTAGCCGCTAATAGCTATACTAGTAACTTTAAAGTATATCTTCCTTTATTATCTCCTAGTAGTCTACTACTAACCTATTATAGGCTAACCTTAATAAGGCTAGGGCCGATATTACTAAGGCCCTCTAGTAGGGTAAGAACGATAAGGCTACTAGCGCGGAGAAGCGCGCTGCCTCTAAAAAGGAGGACGCCGAGTAGTACTAGGCCCGCTACCTAGCTACTACTAAGCGCCTAGCCTAGGCCGCTAAGTAGTCCGCCTAGGCTACTAAGGCTACTACTACTACCTTATAGTAGATTACTAGTAGGGTCGGTAATATCTTTACTATACTCTCCGAGGTACGAGAGAGCTATAATCTCGTTATAAGTCCTTTCTTAGTAGTCTACTAGTAATCTACTACTAACCTACTATAGAATTATAATACTCTTACTAATAAGGAGGAGGTAGAGGATAATACTATTAGTAGTAATAATCTTAGGGTTAAGGGTAGCCTAGATAGCTAGGATAGCTAGGATATATAAGTTCTATACTATATACTTATACTATTACTACTACTAGTCTACTAATAGTCTCCTATCTATCTTTTATTTTTATTTTTTATTACTTTACTTTTACTTAGCTTCTAGTAGGGCGGGGGCTAGTCCCCTATTAATACCCTATAACTATCTACTACTATTCTCTTAGTAACCCGCTACTATAATCCTTCTATCTATTCTACTCCTCGTAATAGCTATTAATTACGTCGTCCGTGATATTTCTAGCTAGCTCCTACGAATTTTCGCTCTTAAAGTAACTAGCCTACCTAATAAGGTACTATCTATTATATAGTAGCCCCTTATAAGCTATAATCTCCTATACTAAGTATATATCTTCTATCCCTGTAATTAGGTTAACTTCTATCGTCTATAGGTTTAGTATTAGCTCTTATAGCCGCGGCTTCTAGTCTTCTAAGTAGGATATATAGAAGATATCGTAGATTCTATAGCTAGTAAGTAGCTATAGCCTATATACGAGGCTATAGTCCCTAACTTTCCTAATAATCTTAAATAGTCCTAGGTACTTATCTAATAGCTTCCTACTTAGTCGCTACTATTTAACTTTTTTTACTAATAGTAAGACTATATCGCCTTCTTCGTACTACTTTAGTTTATAGTTCTTATTATAGTATCTAGCTTATTATCTACTATATTCCTATAGTAGATCTTATATCCTTCTCCTATTCCTCTCCTATTCTATACTACGTTCTTCTACTACGACTACGTTTCCCTAGTATTACTAATATTATAATAAGTTACTAGGACTAGCTAGGGTATACCCTATTAGGGCTTCTATTAGGGACTATTAGATAGTTAAATAGAACGATATATTATATATAAACTCTACTAATAGGAGTAGCTAGGCTTAGTTCGACTATTCTATATTATAAAACGTTCTAAGGTAGTATTCGAGGTTCTAGTTCTATCGTTCTATCTAACTATCTATCTATAGGTAAAACGCTATAGATAGGCGTCTCTCTATCCCTATCTATCTATAAAGTATTATCTAGAACTTACTTATAAAGAGGGATCCTCTATCTAATACTATTTCTCTAAGGAGCCCGTATATTTTAAAGATATTATCCTATAAGGTTATTGCGAGACCCTCTACTATAAGTTTATTACTTACGGGGAGGTACTATATATACTTTATAAATTAGTCTACTACGATAAGTATAGAGTCTTACTTTACTATTAGTAAGAGGCCTATTACGAAGTCTATAGAGAGCTCTTAGAACGGCCCGCCTAGTAGTAATAGACTAGCGAGGGTACTATAGAGCTTATATTATCGTAGTTTCGTAATTTAGTAGGTTAGGTAGATTAGGATATAAATCCTAATATCTTTTAATAAGTTATTCTAGAAGTAAGTATTCCGTAGTCGTATAATCGTCTTTCTATATCCCTAATACCCTACTATTAGGCTATCGTATACTCGTTATAAGATTTCCTTCCTTAAATCGTTATTCTATAGTATAAATACCTTCCCTTAGTACTATAGTAGCCTATCTATATCCTTCTAGTCCTTCTTCCCCTTCTATTTCCCTAATAAATAGAATTTATCTCTTTATTATTCGTCCTAGATAACCTCTTATAATAGCCGGTTATCTCCCTACTAGTAGTACTCCGTAACTATACTAATAAGGTTACTAAACCGTCGTAACTACGATAGTAGATATCTAGCTTAAGCCTCGTCTTACTCTCCTTTTTACGGCTTATAGTCTAGTTACTATAATAGGCCGTCTACTAGGTTCCTATTACTAGCTCTAAAGTCGATTCTAAAGTTAAACTCTACTAGGGCTTATAGCTATCTAGCTTATCTTCCTAATATCTTCGGTTTATCTAGGAAGTACTTATAGTTTAGGTAATTAGTTAGTACTTCTATAGTATCTCTATTATATACTAAGTACTACTTCTATATTCTAAATAATTCTATAATTACTATTATTTCTATTTCTAGGGTATTATATCTTTATTCTACCCCCTAGAGCTTCCTCGAGAAGAAGGCGACTAGTTTCTAGTTATCCCCTTCTAGCTAGGAGATAATAGATCCGATCGCGAAGCTCGAAGCGTCTAGCTCGACTCGGGTTCTAAGTAATAGATCGAAGTAGCGTAGTACTAGTACTCTTATAAAAATAATTTTTAGTTTCTTAAATACTATAATCTCCTTCGTCGTTAGTAGTAAGGGTACTATAGGGTTATAGTTACTTCTACTAATAAAGGGTACTACGACTTTTAAGTAATTCTTTACGAAGCGCTTATAGAACCCCGTAAATCTAAGGAAACCCTATAATTCCTTAAGTATCTTAGGTATTAGCTAGTCTCGTACTATAGTAATTCTTTCGTTTACGATTAAGAATCCTACTAGAGATATTATAAACCCTAGGAACTCTATTATAGTTATATTAAATATATACTTATCTAGGTTTATATATAACCCCTATTCTCTAAGTCTCTATAATATAGCTCTAGTACTCTTTTAGTATTCTATTATTATTTTCGAGTATATTAAGATATCGTCTATATAGATTATATAAATTATATTTATAAGGCCTACTAGTATTTTATTAATATATACCTAGAAAGTATCTAGTACGTTTACGAGTCTAAATAGTATAACTAAGTACTCGAAGTATCCGTACTTCGTCCTAAAGGTAGTCTTCTATTCGTCTCTAGCCCTAATCCTAAGGTAGTAGTATATATCTTTAAAGTCGAGCTTTATAAAGAGCCTAGCTATAAATAGCCTATCGAGTATCTCGTAGATAAATAGGAGTATTATATAATCCTTTTTTATAACTTTATTTAATACTCTATAGTCTATATATATCCTAAGTTTACTGCTTTTCTTTAGGACGAATAGTACTAGGGCTCTAGCTAGGCTAGTAGAGGGCCTAATCTATCCCTTCTTTAGTAAGTCGTCGATATATTCCTAGAGTACCTTAAGTTCCTCTTCTACGAGTACGTAGATAGGCCCGAATAGAACTCTCTTCCCTTCTTCTATATCGATAGTATAGTCCTACTCGTAGTACTATAGTAGAGTAGCGGCTCTCTCTATATCGAATATATTTCCGAACTCTTAGAACTATTATAGGATTTATAAGGTTATAGCTTTATTTCTAAGGTAGTTATCCTACTATACCCCCTATAATAGTATCTAGACGTTTTCTAGGATAATTATTATAATTATATCTATCTCCTCTATTACTTTCCTAATTTCCTTCTTTAATACTACGATCTTAATATCTTCTCTCTATAGTAGGTATTTCTAGTACCTTAACTACTAGTCTTTTATAGGGTTCGTCTAAGTTAGTTAAGGGTTACTTAGTATAATATTATAGCTATTCCGGATCTCGTCTATTACTTTATACTTAGAGGACTAGATCCTTATAATCCTAGGGTTATTAGTAACCCTATAAGTAAGCTTCCTTATACTAAAGGTTAGGATTCGCTCGTTACTTAGGGGGGTAGCTAAAGATTCCTTATTTAGTATAAGCTATAATCCTAACCTCCTTAGTAAGTCGCTACTTATAACGTTTATATCTACTCTATTATCTAGTATTACTTTTACTATAACCTATTAGTTATTTAGTTATATTTTAATCTTTACTTCGAATCTTCTTTATAATAGTCGTAATTACTTATTTTATTCCTAGTTATTATCTACTAATAGCCTATTACTAATTAGCTCCTAGTTTACTTTTAAGTTTTTTTAGTAGCTCTTAAATATATATCTCTATTCGCTATATAAAGTATAGGCCGCTTCTAAATAGTTACTTATATAGTAGCTAAACCTATTATAAGTATAGTATTAGACGTTTTCTAGGCTTCCTAACCTCCTAATAGCTTATTATTAATCTACTATTAAGGACCTTAGCTATATCTTTAAAGACTATAGCTATATCTCGAGTACTTTCTATTCTATACTTTATCCTTTACTTCCTTACTAGTAGGTATCTATATATATATCGGGAGTACGTTCCTAGTATATTACTAGGTACTCGGACTATCTCCTTATCTATTCCTAGTTATTCGCGTACTAGGGTTATTTTAGGGTCCGTTTCGTCTATAATAGGGTCTTAGCTCGTTTCGTAGTACTATTTAGTTCTATTCTTATATAGGGAATACTTTAAGCTATAATTTATTAGACGAGGTCTAGGTCTAACTTAATAAGGAGTAGGGTAACCCTATAGATCTATAGTAGGGGCTCTAGTAGCTCCGCCTCTAGGCTATTATACGCGTCCGCGAAGTCCTAATACTTCTACCTAGGGTTTTAGAAACGTTAGTTACGGCTATATAGTTTAATAATAGTCTAGAGTACTCGGGTATTATCGTCGTCCGCGTCTTCCCGTAGCTAAGTCTCTATTACTTTCTAAGTAATATTATAAATTAAATCGTAGCTTATTTATATATTTACTATTTATTTCTATTATAGGTTATTTATAAAGTAGTTACTTATATATATTACTTTATTAATATTTCTCTAAAAACTCTTATCGTTAGTTTAGAACCTTATATCTAAATTAAATAGGAATAAATTAAGCTCTACCTAGCTAGCTCCTTTATAATAAATAAGTAATAGCTAGATCTTAGTAAAGGATATACCCTTATAGTTTCCTTCGTTATAAGCTATCCTTAGAATAGGGGCTATTCTTCTACTACTAGTTAGTTATTAGGCTAAAGGGTCCTCCCCCCTTCTTAGTAAAGTTAATTCCTCGATCTTCCTCTTATATACGAATTTCCGTCTTTCCTCTTCTAGTTACCTATCTAGTTCCTCGTTAGTTATTATTAGGGTATCTACTATAGTCTCCTAGTTAGTTACTTAGCTATACTCTATTAGTAGCGTATTACCCCTAGTATCGACGTCCTCTTAGTACCCTACTATAGTCTAGCTTCTAGTATTTCGCGTCTCTCTAGTTACTATTATATCTAATAGTCGTTACCTCTTAAAGGATAGATCGATTATTATATTAAGGGAGTAGTTTAGTAATAAGTAAAGGACGAGTAATAAGTCTATTAGTAGGTAGCTATAGAGACGTAGAATAATCGATGCCCTCCTTCTCCTTGTCTGGGCCTCTGGCCGCATCTATATATATATGATTCTGCTAACGCTCGGCCCCTTAGTCTGCCAGTGACCCCCAGGGTCCCGGCCCCCCTGGCCCGTGGTCGTCCGTGCTCATGACAGGTTATCAATGAAGTATCCTCGATGGTTGTCCTGAGCATACTGATCTCGCAAAACGGCACTAATGCCGGTACCTCGCAAATGCGTGTTGACGACCGACCTTGTCCGACACGTTGTTGTTGGGCAATGAATTCTTCCCCGTGTTGCTGGGATTCTGCCTGTCTTGAAACGTTTTAGGAGGTGTCAAGGTGTCATCTGCGCATAGCGAGGGGGGCTGTTATCAGGCCATAGCCACGAGAGTAAGGCAGCGCAGGGCAGAGATAGCAGGCCAAACAATACACGGCATCAACTTCATTGCAACCCTCTTGCGTGGTTTCGAGCCGGCCACTTGAGTGGAAAAAGCGAAATTCTTTCTTGACCTCCTGGATGTCGAGCGTAGAGTGCTAAACGGCTTGGGCGGGAACTCTCACCTCTCGCCTCTTACGCAGTCTCATGGTACAATTGTCGAAGATTGTGCCTGAACGTTCCCAAAAGAGCCACCTTTCTCCGCTCCTGGCATGCTTTGGGAGAAACATAAGACCAAGATCGGGCATATCATCAATAGAAAGGTGTTCATCAGTTGCTGTCTTGTCCGGCGGCTGGGTTTGGCTACCGCAAAACCGTTGTATCTTTACTGACCAACTCTTCACTGTTACTTAGCTTCCGAAAAGAAGCGACGCTAGACCTCACAGAAAACCACGGGCTTGCCGGCTACCACCACAGCAGCTCGAAGTTCTACAGGGAAGACCGCTACCGGTGGTTGGTGGCATGATTCACGGCCACAATTACAGCGGATGAGTATCGGGTCCATGGCTAGTGGTAGCTACTGAAGATGGCCGGCATCATTTTCACAATCCGCAGCGGCCATTCCCATCCTGGCAATGAGCGATAGCATCATCCGTGACCGTCAAAGGCGCAAGGAATGGCAGTGGTGGAATTACAGACTTGAGAGAAAAGCAAACAAGGTTTCAATATGTAATTTTTAGCTCCGACTGCCGACATTGCATCCAAGTGCCGCCGCTAGAAAGTGGAAAATGCCTGGCACGGCCGGCAGCTCGTTGAAACTACAATTTTTGGTATGTGCTCGATACGTTCGCAAAGCTGTCCATGGCCCCACGCGATGAGAATGGTCGGACAGAGCACTTGGTTTTGGATTATTCTTTTGTATCGTAATTGGTTTTCCATCATCGAGTGAGAGGCAGTCTTGCTTTGCAGCCCATCGCATAAGGTAGTTTGCGGGATGGAACTGGTCTTGCGATTCTCGGCACCACAGATAAGGTCTTTGTCTCTGGTCAAGCCATACACTGTTCGGCCAACGGAAAGTCAGCTAACCAAACGCAAATAGCGGACTCACTCGGCTCCAAGAAGAGTAATTGGAAAAGTGTCAGAAGTAGACTGAAAAACAACTTCCCAGCAATTGCGGTAGGTGTGAGTATCGATCCATCACACCTAACCACAAGGTGAGCGGGCATGCAAACAACACAAAAAGTTATTTCTTGTCGCGGCTGATGAGGCAATCATAATTCCAAGCTATGGACTCACTATGATCAACCTAGAGGAGCTGCAAAACGGCATGGCAAGCTATTGCCTTAAGTATCAGCGAACGCCGAGCAACCCTGAAGACATGTGTCAAGAGGGTGGTAGGGCAATGAGTGAAGGACAAGCAATGAGTCTGTTGGTAGGTAGCTGTAGAGACGTAGAATAATCGATGCCCTCCTTCTCCTTGTCTGGGCCTCTGGCCGCATATATATACATGATTCTGCCAGCGCTCGGTCCCTGATCTGCCGGTGACCCCCAGGGTCCCGGCCCCCTGGCCCGTGGTCATCCGTGGTCATGTCAACATGATACGGAGGTTTTCGCGATCCTGGGCTGACAGACACACTCATAGGTGGTAGATGCATATGAACCGGCAACAGCCTCTCCGCTCCTTAATGGGAAAACAGGCGATGTCTCGCAAAGCTTTCGCATACTGCGTCTTCGGACTGGGCGCATTGGCCTGCGGTTTGGGATTCAACATGAATCAGCTATCCGTTACAAGGGGAGGAACTTTGATCAAGGTAAGCTCCGGCCTTCACAGATCAGACTCCTGTTCCATTTTGATACAGGGTGTCACTGGCATGGGCGCCGGAGGCATGATCATTCTCGAGTCCATCCCGCTCACGTACTCCTCGATGAAAGAGGTGTCTGCCAGGGACTTTTGCAGTTAGAGCTTGCGTGGGAGCACCGTTTGGTTCGTAGCCACCATATTTTCACGTTCCACGACAGCAGATCTTAGGGGTAGAATCTGGTTATCACTTAGGAGGTGCTCTAACTGATGGTATGAGCTGGATATGGTGAGCGCCTATATCAGAACGTCAAGGTCTTTAACTGATCGGTTACTAAGGGCCTTCGTCTCTCAGGCATCAACATGAGCGGTAGCAGTCGTTCTTGAGACAGCCCTGCTTAACTGCCGCCCGAAGAGCGGCCGAACAGTCGAGGGGCAGGAATTGTCAAGTTTGACTCCTCGGGTGCCGCAAGCCTCATCATTTGTTCGGTTCATGTAAGTACTTGTCTTCTTGGACCTCTTGGCCTTGGAAGGTAGTCAGAAGTCGGTCTCCTTTGTTTATTTGGGCTGCAGCACGGTATCTTTCCTGATATTCCAATAGGTTATGAGTCAAGCAGCGAATAAGCCTCTGACGCCGTTGTGTCTCCTCTTTGAAGAGTTTTCTTGTAGTGTCAGGACCTTTCAGAAACCACTCCTGACCTTGCAGATGCCAAGATAATGCGAAGAGCTTCATTTCGACACCATGACAGAGCCAAAACGCCTCGTACATCCGTCCATACGAACGGCGGCGCGAAGCACCCCCATGTCAGAGTAGAATTTGTGACTCCAGTGTCAGCAACAAACAACAACCGAAGATACTCGCCCTGCGCCCCTTGGCCCCGACTCATGACCCATATCAGCTGATCGCAGATACCTATACAGCCCTTCGCGCCGCCCTCGAATCCCATCACAATACATCATCCACCCCCGCCCCGCGCATCACACCGCCCTAGAAAGCCTGGCGCTTGAGCGGGAAGCGAGGGCCAGCCCGTGCCGCACGGAAGGTGGGCCCCCTCGCCTCTTTGCCCACCCCAGCGTCCAACTTCAATTGCGCCCTTCTTTTGCTACCGATGTTCACTAGCTCGGGTGGAAAGGTCGTTGGAAAAGCCGTGAAAGCCAAGGTGAGCGTTGCGCGGGAGGTGGCACGAGCGCGCGAAAAGCAACGTGCATGTGACGGGACGGAGGTGGGGGGGGGGGGGGGGGGGTGATGATCTCTGCAGGGTGCAGGTTCAGAGGAGGCTTGGCATAGGTTGGTGGGGACTAAGTGACTCGCCAGGAAGGAAAGGAGATGCTCGTCATGTTCTATCTCATGAATTGACGGGTTGTCGACAGGTTTCGGTTCGGCTCTGGTGTTGAGGACGCAGGCTCAGATACATCGGGCGGTGGTGTCTCCTCGACTAGATGGCAGCTTAAGGCATAATAGACGGGTAGATCAAGTCCCTCGGGTTTGAGCCAGGTCGTGACGAAACGACATACCGTACTGACATCTAACATTTGTTTTGTCGACCTATCAGTTCATGTAGTCGTCGTTGAGGCTCCTGAGTGGATGTGGTAGGTGTTACACCCTCATCTCCAAAACATTCCGTCCCGCCAATGGCACCTCGAAAGACTACTCCGAAATCACACGCTGCCAAAGCATGCGACCCTCCTCGGGACCAATTGAAAAGCCCGCAGTAGTCTGCTGTCACGGGACGAATGCGTCTTAGGTGATGCATCATCAGTAAAGGCCGTTCTATCATAAATCATCGAGGTTGCAAATCAGTCGCTCCCGGCCGGCCCAAAGGGTGAGGGGGGCATTTAGTCGATTGTTGACAGTAAGGCCTTATATACAAGACTTTGGTTGACCTGGTAAAGGAGCAACTTGGCAACTTCACGACTCTTGTGCGTGACGTCAGCGAGATCTTCGATGTGACAACGCATATTGACGTCCTGTATGGAAGTCGTCCCATCTCTCCCCGGTCATCTGAGCGTGTTCGCCGACAATCTCAGTTTCTAGTCATTCCGGAGCACCGTGATTGATGTAGATGAAATAGCTTTGATGATGTTAGAACCCCCTTCGCCTGGACTGAGGAGAGCTCATGCTGAGAGAGTGTGGTGATGCTTTCAGCCAACGTGAGAACCAGAACCTACCTTCTTTCTTACAACGTGAATGAGAACGATGTCACAGCCTCGTCACTTTCTCGGCAGAAAGCTACACGAAATATCACCAAAAGTATGTGCTCCTGATCTGACGTTGGGAGACGGGTATGGGCGATTGGGGACATTTAGCAATCAAAGTTGAACGTTTGTTGAAGCTTTCTAGATGCGATGCATCTTCATCAAAATGAACTTGGATAACAAGGTTCTTGGCAGCCCGTGTGCCTTGGAACCTCTGTAGAACACTTAAGCTCAGAAATATCCGCAGTCTAAGATGCAGTTGCGAGAGGTCCAATTGAAGCGCATCAGGATGCAACCTCAGCCTATTAATGATGGAGTCACCGTACTGGACCGTGACTGCTGTGGAAGGCAGGATAACATCAGACGTGAGACAACTCTCGAAGGCCTCTCAGAATCCCTCTGTCATGAACACTTGAAGACGAACAATTACTGCTCGCCTCGCTGCCTAACTTGACAAAGCACCCAGCAGTTGCTGGGTTCCGGACCGGCCTCCTGGAGTCCCGGTGCACGACACAGTCCAGCAGGGGTGCCCCGTCCCTCCATCAGTGAGTAGGCTCAACTCGTTACGGGCTGATTAGATGCGGATCATGCGAGTTTGCGATGCCCGTGATAAAGGGGTGATGGTTGTTGGCGCTAGGCAGGAGAGCATGGCTCAGGGCTCTACGGAGGTTCGACGGCTGAGCAACTACACGCGAGGAGAGTTCGGTGGAGTTGATCACCATCACGATTTCGGTTGCTGCTACGTCTTCCAGAAGTGACAAAAACAAAATGAACGCAAGAGCTCACCTGAAATCCCGTCCCAAAAGTTTTTTTGAGACCCGAAATGGAAATTCGAATCCGATGGTTGAGCTGACTGGGCACATTCACGACATTTACAAGCGTGGGGTTAGCGAAGGAGGTGCGCAAGGCCCTCGAACTTGCCTCTTGCATGGCATACTTCGATAGCTAAGGTAGCTTCAAAAGACGGAAGCGGACTGCAAGGCGGGGTGATATTGTGATGTGGTGTGAAATGAGATGTGATGAGGGGCTGACCCCGGCCAACCTCTCCCCCCCTCACGGGAAGCCCGCCAACTTCAAAGCGCTGGTGCCTTGGACATAAGCTTGTCTCCCGGTGCGTGCCGCACCACCCCGGGCGGATTTCGCGACCTTGGCCTGGTCAAAGTTGGGCTGGCTAAAAGCCTCGATGACAACGCCTCGTGTCTTGTCAACCTGGCTCGACTGGGCTGGCGACCGACGAAAGGCTGCTTTGTGGACACTACCATCGCTTGCAATGCCAACAAACAAGGCTGAATATCAGAAACGTCACCTCCACCGCCTATGCTTCATGGATGGCCGATCGTGTCATGTTCCCGGACGAAAACACGCCTCCTGGGCAATTGACATGGGGGTTGACGGCAGGTCGGACCTGATCACGAATATCGCCTGGCTAATCAATGCTTCTCATTTCATCCTAACGATACGGCCTTTCGAAGCCAGCCAGGACAACATCGACGTCCGAAACACCGAATGAATGCCAGAGAAGACGAAATCGGTTGAGTGATTACCCACGCCATTCGAAAGATTTCAGAATGATCTTGTCGGCCGTAGCTACGGAGAATGCCCTGGGCATCGTGGGACTTGAGAAGAATGTGAGCCACTGTCGTCGTGCTGTGCCACTCGGCTGCCACACACACCTCTATCGGGAGCGAGAAGGAGGGGGATCTAGAGGAGGCCCGGCCGCCGCACTGACCTCCGGGTCCCATGTCGAGCTGCCAACGACACCCTCCCTCAATACTGAGTGCCCAATTCTGAACAGGGATCTTTGAGAGCAACGGGCATGGCAGGCACAGCATAGAGGCGTTCGTAGAACTGAGAGACGGAAATGGTCTTCACGAGCAACGGAAGACGTCCATGGCTGATTGGCCTGTCATACGAGTCCATGACCGATTCAAGGCACATCCTGTCAAGGTTTCGAGAGCAGACCATGGTATGCATTGGGTCGCTGCTGCCAGAGTCCTCGCGCCCAAGAAAGCAGTGAGGTGATGGGGTTACACAGATGATGCGGGGTTGGTAAGGTGTACTCTGTGTCATTGAGCAAGTCCAGTGAGCTTTGGAGGCAGCAAAGCGTGATACAGCGTGATACAATAGGTAAGGCACCGCCTGCAGATGCTGCTGGTCGAGCCACGGGCGTCCAATGTCGGCGAGGGTCTAAAGTGCTTGTAGATGGACTGCTTCCTGATAAGCAGCTGCCCGGACCACGGCTTTGTATCCTGGCAAGGCGGTATCCGGCAGCGTCTGGGTGTCATGGTTTTTGTTGGGCTGATGCTCAAAGACAGGTCATTGGAGCGAATGTGAACTCGTTTGAACGAGTATGTGTCGCGTCGAGGGCATGAACTGACATTGGGCCCGGGCTAGCGAATGTCGGCATGATGTTGAAGTTGGGTTCCAAGGAGTGCAGCCACACTGCGTGCCTTAATTTGGGTGTTTGTCATGCCACCAACAAAAAATAAAATAAAAAATAAAGCCGACTGGTAAGGTTACATGCCGTGTGCAATATATTCTGCGCTGCCAGCGAAGTCTGGTCCACGGAGGCCAAACTAAGCTTGGTGCATGGTGAAGCTACCGGGGCCAGATTGGTGGTGTTGCTGGTTTCGATGGCTAAGAAACAGAGGCGAGAAGCGAAGGACGAACGTCTCTGTAATGGGGATGCCTCCAAGGGGGCCGTTGCATCATCGCGGCTGGCAACTGCAAAAACATTGAGGACCGTGGGCTCGTTAGATGGGAGGATTTTGACCCCAAAAACGCAAGTATGTATCTGAAGCAGCAGGCGTAAGGACCGCATGGAAGTGCGGTCAATCTGATAGCCCCGCCGTCTGTTGATCGCCGTGTCGAACAGAGAACGAGGGAGTAGGGAACTTAACAAGCGCGAGGCTGTATCATGGTGTGGCCTGCGGGTGCGTGGTGTCTGTGGTTGCGGGTCGTCCGGTGTGGTCCCCGCGTGGGCGGAGTGGGGTGATATTGGAGGTGCAGGACCGAACGAGATGGGGGTTGATGAGGATTGTGATCGTCGAGTGCCGTACTTGGATTGCCTGCCCGGTAGGAATGGACGTGATGATTGTGATAGCCAGGAAGTTTGTGATGGTGATGGTGCGACGAAAATGAAGGGCCATCATGTCATGAAGTGGCTGAGATGTGAGAAGCAAAACACTAACGCCGCATTGACGAGAATGGCAAGGGGCTCGAGGTGGACGCGTCTCGTCACATGGCTGTGGCGATGGGAGCAAAGGTCGAGGCGGTTGACGGTATGGTCTGGTCGACGAACATGGAGGAGGAAGACGAAAGTGGTGGAAAACGGCCTGGGTCGTAAGGGTGCGGAGTCGGAAGTGGAGACACAGAGTAGCCGATACTTTGATAGAAGCTCTTTCAGGGACAACCTCCTCCTTCAATGGAAGTACCGGACACCTCAACGTCTCGGAGTGGACCATCGACGGGAAGCTAGCACCGAACAGCCAGTCAATTCTCTCCGTTCTTAGGCACCCGCATCTGATCGAAAAGGCACTTGCGACCCTCAATTGGCTGGCTGCAAGAGCTGTAGGCGCCATCACACCCCAGCTCGGCGCGTAGAGCTCCAACCCTTGCCCTTGCCGTGATGTTCATGCCCCACCAGCCCCACCGAGCCCCCGCCTCCCCTCCCGACACTGGACGACGTCTCTTCTTTCTTCCCCGTCACTTCATCTCTGTCGCTCTATCACGCCTCGAGACGACACCCAACCACCTTGTTTCTCGCTTTACGCTGTCCTTCGCCCGTTGCCCGTTGCCCGTTACTCGCCGCCGCCGATTTTGCTAGGATCCCGCATCTCCCGCCCGTCGGTCTACTGATGGAACTGCTTCCTGCACACGCTGTGGCTCGCGCTATGGACATGGACCCAGAATCTAGACACCACAAAGCAGCCTTCGTTACGCCAGACCATCCCCACGCCTGACGACTGGTATGGCACAATCTTCATGGCACAGCTTTTGACTGGCACGGCATCTGTAAGGTACCGCCTCGTGCCTTGTCCACGAAGATTTGCCGGATTCTGTTTGGACCAAGGACCACCACCTCCTCCACATTGACTCTGTCAAGTGACAGACAAGAGAAGCGGCAGGCGAAAAGGCACATCGTCACGGCTATCCCCATTTCCTGGACGCTTTGATATCATGAATCGAGTAATTCTCGACCGTCGACTATCACCACACTAGGCCGGATGGCGGCCGGCCTTGACCATACCACACCAGACAGGGACAAGAGCGACCAGGGCCACGAGGGTTGGAGAGCGACTTGCGGCGCACAGTCAGTGCAGTTCTGCAGCTAAAAATGGCATGCCAATGCCAGCATGTACTGAGTGATGCCATGCAAGCATGACCACGGCGGCAGTGCGGCAATGTGGTACCTCTTCACATGGTTGGCCGATTTGTTCAGACATGCCATGCTCACTCTCCCCAATCCCCTCCCCCCCCTCGGCATGCGGTGGCTTTGCTCTAAGTCCCAGTCCCTGGACGTCTAGGATGCTAATACCCTGGTTATCCTGGTCCTCTGGCCCTGTCTGCATCGTCTTGGCTCCCAAACAGATGAGCCGGTCCGTATCCGCCCCAGATCTCGCCAACCCTCCTTGTCCCTTCAACCACTTGCCATAGCTCTAATTTTATGGCCCTCGACCTGGCCGTCCACTGACAAGCCGTCCTCGACCACCTTAGCCGCCATACTGTGACTCTGCTCCTATTCGGCTCCATCACACCCAAGCTCAGGACCCAAGACCCCAGCAGAACCCGGGACCCTCCTTCACGCGCCAAACCTGGTACCAGTGCCAGTGCCAGCACAAGAAAGTCCTTCTCTTCCTTTCGCGCCTCCTCCTTCGCTCTGTCTCTGTCTCCGTCTTCGTTTGTCTTTTCGTCCTTCACATTGCGATCTGTCTCGTGCGCATTTTGGTCCTTCTCACCGACCTCGCCTCCCTAACAGCACACTTGGACGTCGATTCGCAAGACAAGCGCCCGTCAGTCGAGATCATCATCCCGTGACATAGCTCATCAGCTCGTTCTTCCCCGCGCCCGCACTCGGACCCTAGTCCCCTCGCAAGCCGCTCTGTGTTACTCGAAGAGCACGCATCCCTCATCCCTGGTCTTTTTTGCGCCGGCACCATTATCTTTCACGAAAGCTTTCCCGGCAGAGGCCCCTCGTCCTCGTGTCTCACCTGCCTTATACAAGACACCAACAACCGCCGCCAAAAAGAAGACCGTCTTCTACAAGTTGAGCGAGGCGCATACAGCCATCGCGGGTCACAACAGTAGCCGCCACGGAAAGATCCCACCGCCTTTCAAACTTCGACCTGCACAAGAAAAGTCCCGTCAATCTGGTCCGCCGAAACGTGGAGGATCGTCTGGTCCGGGAACGGACATTGAGGCGTTCCATGTGATGGTCCAAGAGAAAAAGGTGTAGCCTGCCTCCCGTCAATTTCCTGCGTCGTCACGAAACGGCCGGCCGGGCTCTTGATCGACTGCGGACTGGTACGTGACCCGTCTCACACAAGCTCGCCACGGCCGCTCTTCTTCCCGTACTCCTCGAGAGCTCTCGGGGATGTGCAGAACGAAGCAGATCACCAGATCACCTGCAGGCCTTTCCTTTCTAGCATTTTCCTTCCCAGTGCAACTTGCCGGCTAACTGCGCATTCGGCTGCAGATCGATATCCCAAGAGAATATCAGGCCCGCCATGTCCGCCCCCACCCCCGCAAGGCATCGTACTGGCACCGTCAGCTCCGGAAGGTCATCGAGAGGTCGAGGCACACAGATGCAAGATTTCACCATGTCGCCTGAGAACATCCAGCGCTTTCTTGAGCCATGCGCCGCTACGGCCTCCATGTTCCTCTACGCGCAGGGTTCTTCAGTCGTATGCGCCCATCATGACACCCGCACAATCGAGAGGAGATTTTCTAGACATTCGGATGAAGTTCAATTGCTCGCTGTCGACAATCAAAGCGAGATGGGCGCTGGAAGATTAGTCGTGAGCTACGATGCCGGACAGACCGCCATTGTATGGGATCTCATGACCGGCGACGAAGTGGCCCGATTCGCCTCCTACGAACACTTGACCACGGCAGCTTGGATGCGTAACGGCAATGTTGCATTCGGTAGGTTGACCCTCCTAGTCACCCAGACGAGCCCGCAGCTAACGCTCTCGTAGGCAATACCCAAGGCAATATTATTCTATTCGAACCAACAACATCGGAGCACATCTCTGCAAGAACCATTGATCAAATTGCAGTTACCTCTTTAGCTCCTGCTGCTGACTGCAGGACATTCGCAATTGGGTGAGTATCCGGGTGACTTGACGGTTCTAAAATTCCAGCTGCTGATCGAGGTTTAGTTATCAAAACGGCTCGCTTTTGATAGCCACCCTCCAGCCACGGTTTACAATCCTCCATAATCTTACGACGTCGAGAGCGCCCTCGCCTATAGTCACTCTGAATTGGCACGCTTCTTCATCTCGGCAAAAATCGGACATGCTCGCTGTCCAGACCCATGATGGTGATCTCCGGGTCTGGAGCGTCTCGAAGTCGTACAACAGCGATGACCCAGCCAAGGTGGTCAGGATACTAAGACGAACCGAGAACCAGATCACCGGTCCCAACTGGATGGCGTGGTCAAAGAACGGTCGCATCATACAATACTCAGACGCGTAAGATTCTTCCTCGCCACTTGAACAGCAGGCGCGCGCTTAAGTGCATAACGCTAATCATTCACCACATCACAGAGAGACCTCTTCATGGGACGTCAGGACAAAGCACGTCACTTACGATAAGATTCCGACACTAGACATCGTGCGAGGCCTGGCCGTATATGGCCCTGGTGCAAGCCTGTTTACCCTAGGCGCCAACAACACTGTCCAGCAGTTTGATCTCAACGTTCCGTCTATCATTGTGGCAAACGTCCAGCATCCCGCCAACTTGCTGCCACCTTCGCCACCCGTGTCTATCGAGGAACAGACTGATCAGTCTGCTCGAAGCGCAACCACAATTGCCACGGATTCCGATGCCACATCGGCGTCAGTCGAGGGGGTATCAGAAAGTGACGATGATCACCTCTCGCCACTGGGCCGTATGGTCCGCCAGAGCGGAGCTCAGCCTGCCCCGTCCACCGCCGCTGATCGCTATGATACTGCTAGCCCAGTCTCTAGTCGTAGTGGTCTCTCGTCTCTTTCGAGGTCATCCGCAGGCTCTGCAACACCTGGTCGCTACCCTTCATCAGTACTTTCTCGACCGCTGACTGAGAATACCTACATCTCGTCAGGCGCATCGTCCCTCCGTTCGTCGCAAGCTCCTGTTTACAGAGAGAGGGAAAGGGACATGTACTCGAACAGTAGCCTGAGTGGCACTTCTCTGTCGTCGACCAAATCTCGGCGAAAGCCATCGCGTCTACGACACGAAGTCTTGCGAAGCCCGGAAGACTCCAAGGTCCACGACCTCTTCAAGTATACCCGCAGTCGCTTGAGCGATATTCCTTACAAGAATGTTGCTGCCGAGTCCAGTCGTTTGACCAATGACGATCTGCGTCGTCAGATGTTGAGCACCATCTTTGGCTGGCAAAGGGAAATGGAAGATCTGGTCCGTGATGAGTTGAGCCGACACCCCGCCGGCTCGGCAAGCCGAATCCTCTTGTCGAAGTGGCTTGGCGATATTGACCCTGATATTATGGCTGCCAACTCTGAGAATATGACCTCGTCTGACTGGATGATGTTGGCACTCAGCGGTATTGCGGGCAAGGGCACGCAGCAGGCTCAGCACAAGCTTGGCCTGGCTTATGTGCAGCGACTTCTTGAGACTGGCGATATCCATGCTGCCGCCACCATTCTCATTGGTATGGGTGATCACAACGACGCCATTGAGATCTACGTTTCTCACAAGCGCTACATGGAAGCATTGATTTTATTGTGTCTTTTCTACCCGGCAGTCTGGGAGCGCCAAGCGGCTCTAATCAAGAAGTGGGGAGAATGGGCTGTGATGCATGGCCAAACCCAGCTCGCCGTGCGATGGTAAGATCTTACATCAACCCCATCTGACGCTCGTACTGATACCTTTCTGTTTAGCTTTGCCTGCACCGGCCAGGAGTCTTCCGAGCCATGGACCTCACCTTCAGCTGCTCAGGTCAACTTCCAAAGCATCAACGCTGCTGTGAACCCAAGCATCCCGGAGATCCTTTCACCACCACTTTCGCCCCCAGGAGTCACCCGCGGCCCTCAGCGCAGCATCGCAAAAACGTCAGCTCTCAAACTTATTACGTCGTTCGGGGATCAAGGAGGAGCTAAATCCAAGTTCTTCTCGCAACAAGACGGCGGGCAGACCCCAATCGCCGCTGGCGTGACCCCTATTGCGGAATCGGCTGTCTCTCCGGGAGGCTTTGATGTTACCACTGCGTTCATTCGGCCTTCCAATCGGAGTCAATTCAACACGCCCAATTCAGCCAGGTCAAACACGTCTGCCTTTGGCCGGAAACGTCTGCCATCTATCGGCGAGATTCCTTCAGATCTGCCCCGCGACTTGAAGCGGAGCGAAGCATCCACCACTCCCGTCGACACGAACGAAGCTCGTCGCGGCATGCATGCCCGGATGTCGTCCTCTGACCAGGAGACTTTGGCTGCTGGTCTCTCACTACAGCGCGCTGCTACCGCTAGCCCCATGATGATGCGTGATTATCCTAAGCCATCGCGAAGGCTGAGGGTCAGAGATCAGCCACCACCATCTCCAGATGCTCTCGTGACCGTCAAGATGGAGGGTAACGTCAATCGGCGGAACGGCTCGCGGGACCGCATTCCAAAGGGCATACAACTACATCTGCAGCCAATGGAAAACCCCTTGGTCGGAGAAGTTACATCCCCTGAGCAATCGGTAACATCATCGACCCGCTTCCACTGGCCTTCCCGGCGTCGTGGTCCAGGCTCCGTGGCAAGCTCCATTACTTCTCAATCTAGTACCGGCAGAAGCCACCGCAGCAATACTACAGGCACCACTCGCCAGGACTACATTCACAGTCTCGACACTGCTCAGCTGTATGGTAAGAAGCAGCGCAGCCGCCACAGCAGTCGAGAGGGCCGTCAGGAGTCTCGTGGGCGAGGAGAGCGCGAGAGCAGCCGATCACGCACGCGCAAGGGTGCGTCACGAGAACGCTCCGGGGACCGCGGCCGATCCGCGAGCCGCAAGTGGCCCAAAGCAAAGCGGTCACCAACATCTCCTATCCCGATGTCACCTGAGGATTTGATAAACTTGAGCACACCGAAAATGCTCGACAAGATGGGTGAAGATCCCATCACGGCGAGGAAGAGCAGTAAGTCTCGGCAGAGCAGTCGGAGCCGGCAGCCGAAGACTGCTAGTAGAGCCTCCAGCCGCGGCAGTCAGACCCGCCGTGTGAGCCCAGATGCTCGCCATCGACCTCCCGCCTTGGAGCTGCGGGGCCGCAGCAAGGGCCGTGAAGGTTCTGGAGCCAGGTCGCCCTCCTCGCCTCTTCCAATGTCTGCCGGTGCCATCCATTACCATGGATCTGAGGATGAGGAGGACTACCGGAAGGCCATCCAGGCACAAGAAAACTTCCGCATGCGCCACAACCGGAGCACCAGCCAAATTGAACCCCGTTCGCCTGACGGCGCCAGGAGAGAGCCATCCGAGAGTCGCCGCCGCCCGGCCACGGCGTCTCCCGAGCACCCTAAGCAAACCGTCATGGTACAGGCCGCGCCTACCACCGAGCATGCTGGCGATCTCAGGGCGATGAAGGATGAGCGGCAGCGCAAGAAAGAGCAGGCGGCCCGTGAGCTCGAGGAGCGCCGCAAGTCACTCGCAAAGCGGCCGCTGGCGCCTCCGATCCCTCATCCCAACGACATATCGCCGGCACTGGCACAGATTGCCGAGGCTCCTGCCACGCTCCAAGCGGAGGGGTCGCCACGCCCTCAGGTAGCTGAGGTACCCCGAAGCATGTACGCTCGCAGCAGCCAGAGCGTACACATCGGCCTCCCAGCAACCCCGAAAGCCATGCGTCTCATCATCGGCTCCGACAAAACGGCAACTCCCGATATGCCGCCCATCCCTGCTACGTTCGCCCAGCGACACTCCCCTGCCACCTCGCCAAATGAGCCTTACGCCAAAAAGGACGCAGGAGAGCAAGAGGCAGAGCCACTAACTCTCCTCCCATCTACGGTTTACCAGCCTCCTACCAGACCATTGATTCCTCGCAGCATGTCCGCGCCCATTCCAGATGAGCCTTCAACCCGGCGCAGGTCGGAAATGCCGCCACCGGCTGGCAAGAGCCACAGGCGAACGCACTCGCGGGGCCACTCAATGCTTAAGGGCTCTACTGGCGAGATCCGCGGTATCGATGAGATGCTGGGTGGCAACAGCCAGAGCGAGTACCGGAGGGCGTCACACGACGACAGCATCCCGCCTCCACCTCCACCGCCGCCAATGCTGAAGGAGCTGCAGCACCTTGCGATGCCTCCACCACCACCTCCGGCACCGCTGCCGCATTTTGTCCAACCCGGCGCCGGCGCACTCGGAACTGGCATGATCGAGATCGTCGTCGACGACGATGAGCAGGTCCCTGTGGCCGCCCTTATGGACACGGTCGTCCCTGCTCTGGCGACAACCGCGCCGGCTTCCGGCAAAGGGCACTCTCACTCTCGCGGTCGCAGCTTCACAGAGCGTGAGAGAGAGTCTCGGGACAAGGACAGTAGCAGCATTTCCACACGCTTCTCGAAGGCGACGGAGCGATTCCGGTCGGCGAGCCGTCCGCGCAAGGATTCGAGCATGGTGCGTATCCGATCACCGGGGCTGGATGGCGGACAATCAGTCGCCCCATATGAGAGCGTGCCGATGCCTGGCGGGTACAACCACCAGGACCTGCTGCGGTCGCCTGTCGTTGCCGACCAGCACGGTCTGCCCACGGGGCTTCATGAGAGCGAAATGATTTAAGCTGGCCCACCTGCGAGTACAGACTTTACTTTCAAACTTTTTCACGAACGATACACGACTTCGATTCTCTGCATGGCGATTGGCGTCCAAGGCATTTCTTCGATACCAATCCTCCACACGCGGCACATAGTCGTTTCGCCTAGGCCCTTGGTGAGCCTGAGGAATTATGATGACACAGCATTTTTTTTTTGGTGTGCGAGAGGAAGACACAGATTTAGTACTTATGATGACCGACGGGGCGCGGTGGGAGCGAGCTTGTGCGTTCGCGCCGGCTGTACTAATCTTCTCTTACTGTCCTTGATGTAGCTTTGGAAATATGTGATATCCTCGGAGACGATGGAATGGTTGTGTTGGTTCTTTTCGCTTCATGACTGATACGATGGAGGTGAAGGGAACGAGGGGAGGGCGAAAAGCAAAAGACCGCTGGAGAAGGGAAAGGGATTTACATCGTTGCCTCGCGGCATCTTTGTGTGGGAAATATGGTACGGTACTTAGTCAACACGTCTGTTTGGTCCTCTGCGTTGAGCGATGGCACTTGTGACAAGTTCTAACGTGATGTTGTCGCGTATCGCCATCCTAGAAAGAGTTGAAATGATATTAAGTAAGTTGAGACAGCCTCAATCAAGGTGATCGGTCGGATGGACTATGTGGACCTAATAAATCAATCCAGTCCTGCAGGAGAGTAGGTATAGATAGCAAAACGTACAATGACTGAGCATGTGGTGCATAAGGGAGAGGAGGCTCAGAAATGAATGACAATTGGGAGACAAAATGACAAAAGAAGTTGTCATCTCCATCTCGTCAGGATGACCCAAGCCCCCAGCGATCGTAATCCAGCACGCCATGCGACGGTGAAGGTGCCTCTGCAGAGTGAAGCCTCCCTCAAGTGTCACCTTCATTGCTTAGGGCCGCACGCAGCATCGCTGGTTACCCGAGCGAGTGGACGGCCACCGCGGCATTCGTGCTGGGCGCCAGCTGGGGGGTTCGAACTGGGTTTAGATCAGTCCTGACGAGAATTGCGAGAGCTTTCCCCGTTGGGCCACTACAGCCGACAGAAAAGCTCGATTAAAGAGCTTATGACCCCCGCGGAAGCGATGAGCAAGACGTGCTGAGTCATCGTTTCTCTCACAGCTGGCTTAGCTGGGCCATTTTTCTTGCCAGGGATGGATGCCAGCCCGGGCACACCTCAATTACACTGCACCTACCCAAGCAAGCCAAGCTACCTGCCTAATAATAAGTAAGGTGCGTATCTAACCTTACCTTACCTTACCTTACCTTACCTAGGTAGGTAGGTAACGTCCAACAGGCAACATGACTTCAAGCTTCCAGTACTACCATTGATCGACGTGGAACCGACCTGAATAGCTTCGTGTCGACAACTCGAGGTGCCTCGATGCAGCCTAACATCGGCCCGCCAAGAAACACTGATGGCATTTCGTAGAGAAGGAGCGCACTATTAGCAGCGTCGCGTCGCGTTGCTCGGTTCAAACCTTTGCCAGCCAGCTATCCCCACCTACGTACCTCCCTCGACGACTTTGAGCTTCTCACGACCACACATCAGCGTCAACATGCTCGCCACTGCACCCCACCTGCTCATTCGCAGACCCTCCCCCACGACTGCCGAGTTCACTGTCACGACTCGGCCGGCGGAGACTCTCCCTCTGCGCCTGGCCCTCCTGGCGCTTGTGCCCCTGCGCCTCCTCGCGGGCGGCACGTCCCTCCTCCTCCTATGGTCCATCTACCTCCTCTCGCCATACGCCGCTCCTGCGCCATCCGACAACATTGACGCGCCCTTCCTGTCAACGACGACCCTTTTGCGCGCCCTCCACGACCTCGCCCTCTCAGGCCCCGGCCTCTTCGCCCGCCGCGTCGCCGCCACGACACCTCTTGCCGTGCTCCTCCCCTTCGCGATTCTCCTCCTTTGGGCGTCGCTGCGCCGCGTTCACAAGACTGAGAGCCTGCTCGTGCTGCGCGGGCTGGGTATACAGACTTCTTCGTCATCCGGGAGCTACCTCTCGGGCACGGCGACGCGGTTCATACCGACGGAGAAGATAAGGGATGTGCTCGTGAACGAGGCGTTTCGAGGGTTCGAGGTCCGGCATTACCTCGTCGTTGTTGTTGAAGGGGAAGGGGAACTCGTTGTAGTTTTCCCTGGCTTATTGCCGCGGCGGAAGATCGTCGAGACGGTCTGGAGGGGTGTAAGGGGTTGTCTTTGGGAAGAGAGCGGGAAGAGTTGACGTGTTACCGAGGAGGAGGATATACCCAGGGTCTCAATGATGGCGAACAGCTGCTGCTGGAATGAACCATGACATTTTACTTCATCTATGCTGCACACAATCATGTTTCCTGCTGTTCGTTGGCTGGGGTCGCTGTTCCCGAGCCAGCTTCTCGCCTTGCCCTCCTGTCCTTTGCCAGGGAGACGCGCCAGTTCTCCTCGCTCAGCAGCTCCTCGGACGTGCCGTACCCCATGCGCTGGGCCCACCGATCGTTGATCTCCATCGGTGACGGCACGACCTTTCTTTTCATCAGAGGGTGGTGCTCACCCGCCAGCCGCCCTTCATTGCCTCCCACGTAGACCTTTTGCAGCACGTTCCACTTGACGTTCTTGGCCGGGTTCTCCTCTGGGCAGCCCTGCCTCGACACCAAGTCGAGCAGCCTGTTCGCCAGCAGTTCGTCAATCTTCTTCTCACGCCACCCGGCCCACATGCCGTCCACCAGCCCGCCCGCGCCGTACTTGTTCTCCCCGGACTCCCACGCCCACTCCATGCCGTCCTTCTGCTGCCCCTCCGGCACGCTGCGGTCCGTCGGGAAGATGCAGTCCCACAGCACAAGCGGCACCTCATGCGCAAGCCCATAGTTTGGCTTGCGCGGGTTCTTCTCGACATCCAGCAGCTCGTCAATCACCTCTGGCCTCTCGAGCCCCTGCCCGACGAGGAACAGCACGCTGACCATGTGCCGGATCTGATGCCACAGGAACGCCGACCCGCGCACGTGCAGGTAGTACACCTTGGGCGCCACGCCGCCAACGGCCTCTGGCGGCGCGAACGCGGCCTCGCCGAGGTACGGCACCGCGGACGCCACGTCGTCGACCTCGACAATGTCGGCCTCGAACATGCGGCGCATAAAGTTCGTCAGCTGCTTGCTGCCGTCGATTTTGCAAAAGTTGCGAAAGTCGTGGAGGCCCTCGAACTTCTTGGCCGCCGCGCGCATGGCGTCAATGTCGAGCCAGCCGACCTTTGGCCGCGGCGGAGGCGGCACCTCGTCCTTCTTCTTGCGCGGCTGGGAGGGGCCTTTGGGCGGGGTGATGCCGTCTGGGGCCGGGGCGAAGGCGGGCTGCGTGAAGTAGTACCGGTACTGACGCTCCGTGCAGGAGAAGCGCGCGGAGAAGCCCTCGGGGGTCGACGGGCACCAGGCAAGAATGCGAATGTCCGGGGGCAGGAGACGGTTGAGGGACTTGCAGTAAGGGAGCTCGTCTCTGATGGGGTCCCAGGGCTTCGGTGGGGGAGCTGGCGGTTGCTGCTGCTCAGCGGCGGCGGCATCTTGCATGTTGATGTCCCCTTGGCCATCCTGCTGCTGCTGCTGCTGCTGCTTCTTCTTCTCTTGGAGGGCCTCGGCCTTCTTGCGGGCCTCCTCCTCTAGCTGGGCCTCGGCCTTGGGCAGGGGCTTGCTGCTGCGGACGCGCAGGCCGATGACCTGGCCGAAGGCGCTGACGCCCTTGTCTGTGCGTCCGCACTTGGAGTAGTCGAGGGCCTTGTAGTTGAAGTCAATGTGATCAATGTCGTCGCCGGGCGGGAAAATGAGGCAGGCCTTGGTAAGGGCGGACCACAGCTCCGACTCGATAGTGGCCTGGACGGCGGACTGCTGATGCTCGAAACCGTTGTAGTTCTTGCCGAGGTAGGCGAGGCGCAGGGCGATGTAGCGGTAGGAGTAGCGCGAGGGGTCGATGTTGGCGGCGCCCTTCTTGCGCTTCTTGGCCGGGGGCGGCGCAGCTGCTGCTGAGGACGATTCGCCCCCGGGTGTCGAGGGGGTTGAGTGCACAAGTGTGACAGGCTTGGGGGTGGCGGCCTCCTTGCGACGGAGCTCCATTTCGAGCTGGCGCACGCGGCAAATGAGCCGCTCCTTATCCCAGGTATCGTACTTGACGTTGTTGGACATTTTGGCGGCGGAGGCGTGAATGCGCCGTGTCTGCTCGAGGGGTGCTGAGGATGAGGATGGCGATGAGTGTAAAATTCTCGCGGTGTGAGGGGACCAGAGATGGAGTCGTTGGTGCGGGATACGGGACTCAACCGCGGAGAGGCACCTCGCAGCTTTCATCAAAAGTCTGCATACATCCGAGGTGCAAAGAAACGCAATTCAAATTTCGACTCTAGTTTGAGATCGCTACATATGTGGTCCAGCAGTAAACTCTGGGAGAGTCGCCGGAGTGAGTCGAATGTCGAAAACAGCGCTCGAGCCACATCAGAGTGGCTGTGTCATCCATAGTGGCTGAATCGTCTTTATCATCGGCGTCCATCAACGACATGGCTTCACCCTCCAGCCTGCGCCATTTCTTATCCAGTTTCACGCATCTGATCACATAGAGATAAAGACGAGATGGACACAGAAACCGTCACTATATTGCTCGTAGGCGACGAAAAGTGTGGCAAGACATCATTTCTGTCGTTCGTAACCCCACAAGGCCCTCGATTCCTCGCTTCACGGCCTCGGCTGACTCGGCAGGCACTTCAGACGCATCAGCGCCGGCGAGGGGACCGGCCCTGTTACCATTCTCCGCGACATTGATCAGCCTCACGTCTTCGAGATAAAGCTTGGTTCGCGACCCTATCGCCTTGAGTTCTATGACAACAACAGCCCGGACAACTGGAAGCTCCTTGACCCTGACGTCGTTGTCATTTGCTATGACATTAGCCAACGACTCAGCCTCATCAACATGCGCAGGACAGTGAGTTGATGTCGTTCTTCCTATCAAGTGAACCCGTCTGATGCCTTGTCAGTGGCTGCGGGAGGTCAAGATGGCCTTCCAGCGGATCGACAACCTTCCCATTTGCATCCTCGGCCTCAAGCGCGACCTGAGATCCGAGACCGACCCAAACGGCATCATCTTGCCGCAAGAGGCGTACGCCATCGCGCAGGAGATGCGCGCCGACAGATACGTGGAGTGTTCTGCCGTCACGGGTGAGCTCCTGAAGCCGGCCTTTGAAGATATTTGCTCGACGGCGGTCAAGACAACGTCTGCAGCGGGCGGCCAAAGCGAGGGCGGCTGTACCCTCATGTGAATAAACGCCCGGCACAAACGGCGTGGTTGAATGCAGGGTCAGGCACTCCACGTGCGGGAGCTCGAGGACGATCGATCAGCGAGGCGCATCGGCGTGCGGTCCGGGGTGTAGAACTAAGACGTCCCGTTCTCTGCCCCGTGCTCGCCCTGGCCGTTGATTTCCGCCCCCTCTGCGGCGTTCGCGGGCGGGAAAGTACCGAGGACCTCGGCGATGATGTTGACAATCTCGGCCTGCTTATCCTCGTCGAAGCGATCCTCCATGTCCTCGATGATGGTGTTGAGGGCTGAGGCGGACGCCGGGCGCAGGTTGAAGATCATGATCATCTCACCCTTGGCGAGCTCGTAGGGATGAAGGCGCCGGATTAGCTGCTTGATACACTCCTGGTTGTAGGTGATGGGTTGCTGGGCGAGGGGGTTCGGCATGGTGGTGAGATACTGGATGAGCTTTTGCGGGTTAGCAAGTCGTCATTAGGGATGCAAATCTTATCTTTCAGAGGTCATACCTCTCGATTCAGGGTTTCATAGTTCGTGGGGCCTTTCTTGCCGGCTCGCCGGCTTCCCAGCGGCTGGTTGGCGACATGATGGTAGACCTCGAAATTGGTCAGGACAGCCGACTGGGCCTCGAGAATCTTCATAGTGAAAGCAGCTACCGAGACCTGTTGGTTTTTTTAATCAATGATCTGAGTCACGTCGGGCAGAGGAACTGTGACACAGAAATCCCCAATATGGAATTTCTGTTTGGCGGTTGATTGACTCACTTGGAAAAGGTGCGTTTGAGAGGTTCGTTCAGCCGAGTGTGGTGACAAGGTATATGTGAGATACGACGAGGGATTGCGTGCGGGGGATGACCAGTCTCCTCGCTTTCGACGTCGGTGTAACTCGGCAGGCCTCAGCTTGTCAGCAGAGATCTTGACGGTCCAATGACGAAGGAAAGTATCGAAAATGAGGCTCAATGCAAAAAGCCAAATGCTCGTGATGACAATTGCGAACTGAACCAGTGGTGGACTTTTTGCTCGGTCAGGCTTCCAGGCCGTCAGGCTGGTGGGGGACAAGGACCAGGATGGAGGGGCAGAAGGAGAAGGATGGCGTGCCAGTGACTTGCAGATGCACGGTGAAGGCCAAACCTTACAGCAACACGATGCGCTAGGTCTCCTCCAAATCGCCCCCTATAAGCAGCTGAAGACAGGCTAAATACAGTGTGATCACAGATATCATGACGCAGATGGCGCAAAATTTGCCTGCATGCAACCGGCTGCCCTTGCCTGTGTTGCCGTCTGGGCCTGCGTCTCTGCTTCCTACCCTGCTGCGTGGTACATGGTACTTGTGCTTTGTACATGCCGCCATGGCATATGGCACATGGAACAGGACCCCACCAAGCTCGAGACTCCAGCTTTTTTTCTTCCTCGCCGCGCATACAACTAACCCGCTCCCTCTCCTCACCGAGTCACCCAGCGCTTTTCCCTTGGCTGTTTGCCGACTGCAAATCAGTCATTGATCAGTCCAGTATCACAAAGCAACCCGCCATCAAGCCATGCTGCCTCTCTGACAACAATCTTGTTTGAGGGAAGCTATTCCGTCCATCACCCATTCGTCCAACTTGGCCCGCCTCGAACCGCATCCGTCCTACTCCGATCCTCGGCATTCTTTTTCGCTTTCGCTACTCTGACGTCGCCCCGCGCGTCCCCTCCAAACATCGCGAAAGCACCAAGTTTACCTCACTATCGACAAAGATACCAGGTGTTATCAATTCGAGTACCACATAATCGATACGATAGCCCCTTGTCCTGTCAAAGTTGGCGCATTGAACACCGCCAAACTCTTCCCCGACTCGACTCTCCGAACAGAAGCCTTGCATCGACGAGCCTCGCTACTTCCTACCCACAACGAAAGGCGTAGTAAACCGCAAGGTAGGCTCAGTCCATCCTCCTCCCACTGCATTGTTTCTGACACCGACAAGAAACAATGGTTCGCAACATTGTCATCCTCGGCGGGAACTCCCACCCGGAGCTCATCGACAATATTTGCAACATCCTCGGCGTCACGTCGTGCGAGCGCATCCTCACAAAATTCTCCGCTGGCGAGAGCAGATGCGAAATCAAGGATTCTGTCCGAGGAAAGGATGTGTACATCGTCCAGTCCGCCTCGGGCTCAGTCAACGATGGCTTCATCGACCTCTGCATCATGATCTCCGCGTGCAAGACCGGTTCTGCTAAGCGAGTCACCGCCATCACGCCTTTGTTTCCTTACTCGCGTCAGCCCGATGTCCCCTACAACAAGATCGGTGCCCCGCTCAAGGCGCCCGAAAACTCCCAAAATGGAGGCTATACCTTCGAAAGCGTCCCTGCTACACCTGGTCCTGGTATCTCAAGGACCCAGACGCTGAGCAGCGGAATCGACGGCCTCGACTCCAAGCTTGCTAGGACCAAGCTCGCCGAAAACAACCTGAACGGCCACTCGAGAAATGGCGATCCCAAGACGCCTGGTCGCCACCAACAAGAAGGCTCCCTGTCGTCGCAGGTCAGCTTCACCACTCACGATCAAGGTAGCAACCAGAGCGCTCTGGCCAACTTCAAGGTCAAGCCCGGTTACAAGCAGTGGGTCGCTCAAGCCGGCACTCTTGTCGCCGACCTTTTGACTTGTGCCGGCGCCGACCATGTGGTGAGTCTCCCAAACCCAAGGCGGGTCTCGTCTTGTCGTCATGTCACCTTGTGACGGAACGTTTCTGACAATGTCCAGATCACGTAGGTCTTCCTGTAGTCATCTTATTCAAGCGTGCCTCTTCGTGAAAGATTACCCTCTGTCATCGGGCTGCGTGCCCATCGCGACCAGCAACTCGATTCGGGACTCGTTTCCGAACGGATGGCTGACTGCCGTAGGATGGACCTCCACGACCCCCAGTACCAGGGCTTCTTCGATGTGCCGGTGGACAACCTCTACGGAAAGCCTCTCCTCAAGAAGTATATCCAGCAAAACATTCCCAACTACAGGGAAGCTGTCATCATTAGCCCGGATGCCGGAGGCGCCAAGCGCGCTACTGCCGTTGCCGACGAGCTTGATATGGGCTTTGCTCTCATCCACAAGGTAGGCATACTCATGCGATCGCATGAAATGGGACGCTAACCTCCATTCAGGAACGTCGCCCGACAAAATACAGCGAGCAGCGCAACGCCAGCATGATGCTGGTCGGTGATGTCAAGGACAGGACGTGCATCTTGATCGACGATCTTGTGGACACTGGTAACACCATCACCCGCGCGGCGAAGCTCTTGAAGAAGGAGGGAGCCACCTCCATCACCGCGTTGCTCACACACGGCATTTTCAGCGGCGATGCTATCGCTCGCATCAATGCGTCGGCTATTGACAAGATCATTGTGACCAACACTGTTCCCCAGAGGGAACACAGGCAAATGTGCCCCAAGCTGGAGTACTTGGACGGTAAGACCTTCACGTCATGCCGGGCCCTCCGGACACCCCCCACTGACCAAGCCCTTAGTCTCCCCCGTTTTCGCCGAGGCCATCCGCCGCGTTCACCACGGCGAATCTATCAGCGTCCTCTTCCAGCACAACTGATCAACGGAGGAAACCTCCACCACCACGCAAGCAGCATTCACAACCCCGGCGTTACAACGAGATAATTCGGATCTGGAAAGTGCATTGGAAGGGATTCTGTCTGGGTTGCGCGCGCGAATGCTCTCGTCAAACTAAAGCTGCCCCACCATCGGCCCTTCCATAGGGTGAAGGCGCTCTCTAGGACTTACTGCATCTTACACCTTCGTACTTTCGGAAGCCGTGGAGAGGCCGTGCCGTGCCGTGCCGTTCCGTGCGCTGGTTGCCTGCCGTCCTTTTTCCCGATTCCCCTTAAAAGTGCTTCCCGAACGCAGTCTACCTGCGCGGGCTGACTTGGTCTCTCGACCCCTGGGCTACGGCAATACGTTTGCTGGCTCTTATGCTACACCTTTAAAACCATTATGAAGGAGGGGGACGATGAGATTGCGAACCGGGTCTGATCAAGGGTGCGTCTGTCGAGGGCTGCGAGGCGCGTTCTGATTCCGGCTTGGGTCGAGCTTCTTCTTCCCTTTCCCATCCCTATTTTGCTATACAACATGGGTCAACCCTCCCATATCTACAGTGGTTCATTTAGAGTCATTGAATACAGCGTAGACTTTTGCGAGATGACATTGTGCGACTGCTACTTAGGGTGGAGGCGTGGGTGTTTATCTGGGGCCGTAGCTTAGATGATCATCTGCTGAAAAAATACTGAGCTATTTCGTCAAGAGGACCTTTGCTGTGTATGTGGTTTGTGCGTCTTCCTCGTTATCGTCAAGTCGTGGAGGGGACGGCACTGCACAGTGAGGCAGCGGAACACGGCCACAAGCTGGCGAATGAGATGCACCAACGGTACCTAACTCACATTCAAAGAATAGCATTCAGATGCGAGTTAACACGCGGGGGTGCCAGACCAGAATTTATTGTGCCGGTTGATGCCGAATCACGGAGTACCCTCTTGACGTCCGGAGCTGTCCAGAGTACCCAACCACCCCAGCAAAACACACGTGATGAATGGAATGCCCCGATTTCATAGCTCAATCCATCTGGTACATAGTGCGTACCAATTCACAGCCACTCGACGTCAAACAATAGCAACAGAAAAGACAGAGTTTCGTGTACGACGACTATCCGAGAAATCTCATGTCCCAGAATCAATACGCTGCGTAAGGTTCGATTGGTGGTGACTCCAACTTGTGGGTTCAGACAGCTGCCACATGCCTGTATGCTGCGCCATTCCTGTGCCAGCCTGCGCCGGACCCGAACGTCTGGAAAGATACAATTACGCTGAGACACTGATTGGGCATGTTGAATGCTCAATATCCAGAAGTTTGCGGCACGTGTCACTGGCTGCAGTCATGCAGTTGGCGAACCACTGCTGTCAAAGTGCCACGGGAGTGCGGTTGGCGTAGGGCCAAGATGGCAGCCTGGAGTGAGATGTAGCTTGCCTTTCGCAGTCTTCTCTCCATGGCTTCAGTGTCTGGGAATACACATGTTTCCAGACACTTCTTTTCATCAATCGTCTCGGATTTCCGTAAGTTAACCGACCGGTCGATGTTGGGGAAGGCTGGAGTACATTCATCACAACCATCGTGGCTGACGTTGCTGGCCAATAACAGAGACGGCGATGCTATGGAAGGCAAATGACTGATTGAGGCCCTCAAAACTTCGATCCTCTTCTGGCAAGGCAGTTGACCCAAGGTACTTATTCTCCCATTAGTTGCATTGCGGTGGTGCTGTTTCGAAGCCCTGCAGTTGGTGGCAGGAAGGACCTGGAGACTACCTGCTTGATTCCGGGGATGACTCCATCAGAAGGCCTCCTTTCCATGGACCAGACCTGGTCTAATACTTCTGAGGATCTTCCTTTCAGAAAGGGCAAGCTGATTTACTGCTTTTGCTTCTACCTGCTGTGATCTCATCCTATTTTCTCTTTCCATTTTCAACACTGCACAGCTGATCATTTACCAGCCGGACATTCATTTCACAGTGCTGCCACCAACCCAAACTGCAGGAGCAGTTGTGGCTCCTGCCACTGTCAATAAGTCATCACATGGTTGCCAAATCTCTTCGCCATCAGCTTCCACCGTCCCCAGATTTCTCGAGGGATTCCTGCTCAGCAGATAACATCCTCATCGACTCAGGTAGCGACACCGGGCTTGTCGTCGGCCTTCCCCATGACGCGCCGTAAATTCAGGGCGGACGTGGCCACAGCCGCCGCTGCATCGATCAAGGGCATCTCTGCAGTCGATCTGGGGCCTGATGACGGCGAGGTTAACTGCATCTATACCAACACTCAACATGTATTCCATCTGCCCCTGCGCCTTACCACAGTCAGCGTCGACGACTACCCCCGTCATCAAGGCTTTCACGGAAGCACCGAAAGCAACAACATTCATGGCAAAATATTAGACGTTCTTAGCAATCTCGTCGACTCCACCGAAGGGAAGCCTGTCGTCGACAGCTTCGCCATTCTTTCCTACCAGCTCGACAAAGCCTTGGAGACTCTTCACAGCGAACAATCGCCAGATGAGGATGTCCTTATGGTCGATGTCGACGACGACGATGACGGCGCTGATTTCGGCTATGATGACGAGGAAGAAGGCGACACGGACGTCGAGTTCGAGGACTATGATCTCGAAATTCACGACAACATATCATTTGGGCTGACCTCGGACTCTGTCGCGACTAGTACCCAGCAACAGATCAAGAGTAACGCGCGCCTGATGGAGGACCTCACTAAAGCACGACGGGCCGGCTTCAGGATCGGTCTCTGGCCCAACGACAACATCTTTTCCCTTAGCCTCAGAGTCAGCAAGCTTGGTCTTCCCGAAGAGACCCTCACTGCCTGGCAAATCGACCCCACCGACTACATTATCCTCCTCTGCAAGTACGAGGAACATTACTATCCACTCGAGGTTTTCGCCACTCTGCAGGGAGGAGGGAAACCTGTGCGATTTCGCATTGGCAAGTGCAAGAGCTATAAGCCCAACGCGGCGACGACTCGAGCTGCGTTTAATAGACGAGATCAGCAAGCTGCGACCGCGAAGGAGGATGGCGACAACAACGACGTCTTCGATCGCCTCTACGTTTCAAACTCGCTGGACTTGTGGATGGAGCAGGAATTTGCTGCTTTGCTCATGCTGCGGATTCAGCGCAAAGTTTCATGGGATCGTGCGAAGCTTGTGTTCCTAGCCCTTTCCAAGAGTGATCACTTCCGAACCCCGATGAGCGATCTGGAACCCGAAGATTCAAGCGAGGAGGTCGAGGCCCTCGTGTCCCCCATGGCGCCTTGCAAACTCAATCGAGACTACCTCTTTCAGAACCCAGAGCCTGCCGCCTCGGATTCATCAGAGAGCGTCAACAAGTCTGCCTTCAACAAGGAGCGTAGCCTCCCCTTGGTTGCCATGCAGTTTGTGCTGCGTTACTTTGCCAAGAGTACTCAGTACTGCATGGTTTGCCACCTCAAGACTTCGGAAGACTTTGCCGCAATCAAACCATACGTCTGCAACGATCCTCTATGCCTTTACCAGTACATGTCTCTGGGCTTTGGCCCGAGCATCGAGCACGAAATCATAAACCAGCCTCTCGTCGTCGACCTGCTCATCAGTTTCTTCATGGTCAGCTTACAGCAAGACAAACTGCGCGAGTATCCTGTTGGTTTGAACCTCCTCATCCCAATGCCAGACAGCCTCAAAACTACCGACGCCCAGGGAGCAACGGGGGGGAATTCCAATCAGTGCACTGTCAACTTCCAGCAGCGTGTAATATTCCGTTCGAAGAAGGACGGTACACTCGACGAAGCCGTTACCTCTTTAAAGCCGGGGGACGTGTTCATACTGGCCAGGGTAGCGGCCCTAGCATTGACCAGCGGTTTCAACCATTATCACTGCATCGTGTTGTCAATAGACTTTGCTGTGGGCACCATTGCGTTCGAATGCTTCACAGAAACCTCGAGCATTTCCACACCACACGAGAGTCGAGCTTCAACGGAAGGACTCATTGACCCGTCGATTTTGGAGGATGTTGAGGAAGAGTATGTCATACATCGCTTCGAACATGAACTCAGCGAGCTTGACCACTCCCAGCGACGGACATCTCTGGCACTGATCCTCGGCAGTCTTCCTGCAGTCGCGGTGATGCGAAAGCACCTCATAGGCAAGCCAAACGCCACCATTGACAACTGTCCGAGGGTTAGCAAACCATCACTGGCGCTGTTAAGGTGGATTATTGCGTCCAATCGGTCCATGATTGTGCAGATCGATTCGGCTGCCGATTCCCCAGTTGACGGCGCATCGAGCCAAGCGAAGGATAAGCTATCCGGCATACCTGGGCGGTGGGCTCAGTTCCGTTTCGCTCAGGGGTCTCCGGAGAAGGAGCAACGGCTGATGAGGGCCGTTATGGCCAACTCGTCGACCAAGCCGGCACCTACGATATTTGCTTGGCATGGAAGCCCTCTAGGGAACTGGCACAGCATTATTCGGCAAGGTTTGGACTTCTCCAAGATATCCAATGGTCGTGCATACGGCAATGGCGTATACTTCAGCCCTGAGTGGGGGACCGGCTGCGGCTACGCAGGCCAAAGATCGAACGGACCAATGCACGGCTGGCCCAGGTCGCAATTACAGCCATCGGCCGTTGTCAGCCTTTGCGAAATTGTGAATAGACCTGAGGCTTTCGTCAGCGCGGCTCCGCACTATGTCGTGAAGGATCTCGATTGGATTCAGTGCCGGTACTTGCTCGTACAAACGACCGCAGCCCCAGCGTCACAGCAGGGCCGAGATGTTGAGCTCGTCTCTGCTGCACCTGACACAGTCCTTCTCGAGCAGGATCCTCAGTATGCGGTCTATGGCCCAGCCACCGCTGCGTCAGTTCAGCCGCACACAGTTCAAGTCCCCAGTCGCTTCGGCACCCACTACAGCGGCTCTATGGTTGGTATTCCCAATGCCGCTTCCCCAGTTGCGCGCCTACGCCAGCAGTCAGCGAGATCTACAACGGAGGGGATGCTCATTGATGATGACGAATCTAGCACGGAGGACTGCGATTTGAAACTGCAGTTGATGAGACACGCTCCAGTTATTGAGGAGATAGTTCACAACGATACAGAGCTCAGCTCAGCTGATGGTCTCATCTTGGATTCCAGCAAGACCGACTTTTATCCAGGTACAGTCGATATTGGCTCTCTCCCGAAGCTCCCAGCCCCCACTTGGGCCACAGATAGTGGCCGCAAGGCTCTAGGTCGCGAGTTGAAGAAGCTACAAAAAGTTCAGGCTACGACGCCCCTTCATGAGCTGGGCTGGTACGTCGATTTCGACAATATCGACAACCTTTTCCATTGGATTGTCGAGCTGCACAGCTTTGATCCGAAGCTGCCTCTCGCCCAGGACATGCAGAGCATGGACGTCCGCTCGATCGTTCTCGAGGTGCGTTTTGGTCGCTCGTTCCCGCTCTCGCCGCCCTTTGTGCGGGTGATTTGGCCCCGATTCCTGCCTTTCCTATCTGGTGGAGGGGGTCACGTAACGGCTGGCGGCGCCATGTGCATGGAGTTGCTGACCAATTCGGGCTGGTCTCCTGTCGCGAGCATTGAGATCGTCCTGTTGCAGGTTCGTATTGCGATGTGCAGCAATGACCCGCGGCCGGCAAAGCTGGAGCTTTCACCCGTCCATCGAGGAAAGGTCAAGGACTATGGTATTGATGAGGCTATTGCGGCGTTCAAGCGTTCAGCCTCGGCGCATGGCTGGACAGTTCCGCCTGATCTTGAAGAGACTGCGCGAGCGAGGTAGATTGGAAGGTGTGTCGACGTTGGGCGATGTGCTTCGAGGGGTTGGCACATAGACTGCCAGGCGCAAGGGCACAATAAGTGTCACACTACAGGACAGGTATTATGATTATGAAGCATATCTCTCCTTTGTTTCAAGCGGGAGTGGAATGCTCCACCAGACTTCTCTTATAAGCGGTCGGCGTCGGGGACGTCAGATTGTCTTCCCTGCCAGCGATGAGCTCTGGTTTTGGTGTGAGAGGGAAGGAGAGAACATCAAGCAAAGTTGCACTGTACCGAGGTTGATTTTGTAGATTCATTCCCAGATCAGTCGCTCAGACTTCAAAGAAAAAGAGCTTTCTGACGAACCGACCGCGATATGATATCTCTGTTACTAATAAACGCCCACCCATGGCTTGAGCCATTCGTTCAAGCCATGCCTATCTGCCCAACACCCTAGGGATTGAAGAACAGTACATCCGCAGAACAAGAATAATCACTGTCAGAGGCATCGTCACTGCAACGAAAAGCCATAAATTCGTCGGCCCCCTGAAGACACCGCCATCCGACAGGTCGAAAAAGGCCATGCTGAAGAGGCTCGACACAGCCGTGGCGGGGAGGAAGACCATGGTCAGCACGGCAATGATGCTCATGCTTGCGCTGTCGGCCTTTGTGTCGCGCGCGATGCTGGTGCTCGTCTCACGGTCGTGCTGCGTGACTACCTAAGGTTGAATACAAGCGTCATGGCGCTGTCCTTGCGCGACCTGTACCTCTGGAGCCATTTTTTCTGCGAGTCGAGGGATTGGACGAGGTACTCGAGTGTGTCGCCTACGTTGCTACTCGCAAATTTGAGATCCCTGATCGCGCTTTGATCTGGAGCAGGCCTGCTGGCGGTGCTGCCGCCGACTGAGAGGCTGGGTGCGCACTGCTCCCGGAGCTCCCGTCGTTGGCTTTCGACGAGAAGTTCCTAAAGAAGCGGCATTCTTCGAGAGGACCTGCCTCCTAGCCCGATGAGGACGCGAAGAGGAACATAAGAGTTGGGATCGAATGTAGGGGTGAAGCAGAAGACGCGAGGCCGTGATTGCGACTCCTCGACTCATCCCCCGTTTGGAAGCCCTTTGCGTATGACGAGCTGACATTCTCCATAACCGCTAAAGCTCCATGATGGCCAATATTTCGTATGGCGGCGCCTGAGGGTGTGCAGAATCCGGAGCAGCGGCAGGCTGGGGGTTACACCATCCTCGTGAGATACCTATGTAGGCAGGTAGTAAATCATATTAGGCGCCTTACCCTCCCTGAGCACAGCCTCGTCGCCTGAACTTCATTTCATCCTGAAGATGTCTTCGATGGCTGACATACGCTGTTCAAAGCTCGGAGACCTGAGCCGCCTGTTGGCCCACATTATGCAGAATAAATGGCCCTTCGCACTGGTCCTGTACTTCCCAAAAGCTTCATCGAAGGTCGCAATGGGGGCGAGAAGGGGGGGGAGGGGCTCTTCCTAGATGTAGACCCGTCGCTGATGTTGACCCTTGGACACGGCCTGCAACCTCGCTCTCAACCATAAATGATGCATCAGACACGTCAAATAGTGAGACACTTGGCAATAGTGCTTTCATACTAAAGCTTGGAGACAGGAAAACCGCTGTATATGTTACAAAACCACCAAGAACACGTCTTTCCCCAGGTTGAAGATGCTTCCCCCGCCCTCCCTTTCTTCCGCACTCTCTATCCAGCGAAACGCCGCGCTTCCCTTTTGGAGAAAAAAAAAAGCAGCAGAACAATGATATGCAAACTCAACGGGCAAGGGTACTAGAGCTTCGCCTTGACGGGCTCCTCAGGTGCCGTGGCCTCAAGGTTAGCGACGACCTCGCCGGTCTTGCTGCCGTTGCCGAAGAAGATGACCTGCACAGTCAAGTCGTCGCTGCACATCGTTAGCCTTTACGCACTCAACCGGACGTGGAAGTACGGAAGCAAGAGGGTGAACATACCGATACCGTCGGGAGAAGGGCGCGGGCAGCGTCAGCAGCGCAGTGACCTGCTCCTCATTCTTTCCGCCTAGGGCGTTCCGCACGAGGTGCGTCGCGACATTCTTGTCCTTGACGACGAAGCGCTCGGGCGCGTCGGGGGATATCCCCCACTGCTGCAGGCGGATGGGCGTCTTCTGGCCGCCGACACCCTGGTCCTTTGCGTGCTCGACGGGGAGCTGGGGCTTGTTTCCGGAGCCGAAGATGCGTGCCCAGGTCGAGTCGAACTGCGAGTTGGACGTGGAGCCACTGGCCTGCGTCTCGATCCACTTGCCGACGAGGCCGACGACTTCTTCGTTTGTGAGCATCTCCCAGAGGCCGTCGGTAGCGAGGACGAGGAAGTCGCCGTTCTCGGGATTGACTTTCGTTGTCGACACGACGGGCTCGGCGGTCACGTAGGGCGGAGTCTTGAGCAGCGGGGACGGGGTGCGGCCGAAGAAGGCCTGGCGGAGGCGCATCGAGATGTCGCGGCTCCACTTGTAGGTCGCGTCGCCAAAGGCACGGGTCGGCTCGAGGCCGCCGAGGACGCGACCGTTGTGGACGACCCTGTCCTCACCCGGGTGGAGCTTGCGCATGCGAGCAGCCTCGTCGGGGTTGCTGCCCGTCTGGTCAACGGAAAGGGCCGTGGCGGTCCACTTGCCCGAGTCGGAGCGGCGGCCCAGGACAGCACGCGAGTCGCCGGTGCAGGCGACGCGGAGGAGCTTGGAACGGCTGTCGTAGAAGGACAGGAGGGCGCAGGAGCCGGAGAGGGCGGGCTGGAGGAGCTCGGCGGCCATGGTCTTAGAACCGGACTTGAGAACCTTCTCGACGCTCTGGTGGACAATCTCGTCATCAAGCTTGGTAAAGCCCGACTTGATAGCGGCTTCGACAGCCTCGGCGGCGGGGGAGTGACCAGGCGCCGCCTTGTAGGTGTTGTTGAGCTCGTTGGCGACCGTGTTGATCAGGGTCTGGCGGAGTTTCGCAGAGGTCGTCCATCCCCTGTGTTTGTTAGCAGGCATTCCGCAAAGTCCGAGCTTCAGGAGGAGCCTCACGAATGACCATCAAAGACGCCCCAGAACATCCAGTCGCTGTTGGGCACGTCTGACGCTCCATTCCGGCCGGGGACCTCGACAATCTTCTCGGCGTGATCATCCTCGATAGGGTCATTACTCGGCAGCTGGACCAGATCATATCGCAAAACACCCTGTCCCCTGTTGACAAAGTAAGACTGCTCCGTCTTGCGCAGCTTCTGCGTCGCCTGATCGGGAGTGATCATCTCAACAACCCTCTTACCGTCGTTGCCCGTCGTCTTGGAAATGGGGCCCTCGCCGACGTAGGTGCCGGTGTGCAGCTCGTCGGCACCAATAACAAGGACCGTCCTCGTAGGCGCAGCAGCGTCGCTGGCGGTGGTCGCGAAGCTTCGGGCGACGGCGTCGTGGCTGTCGACGGCGGTGCCGTTGCCGTTGTAGGTGTACCAAGCGCCGTAGCCCACGAGGCCTGACACGAAGGCGGCGGAGAAGCGGCGGATATACATGGAGGACTTGAGGGGCTCGATGGCGTGGCCGGCGTGCTGGGGCGACCGTACAGGGTTTCGATGGTAATGGCGGGTGCCGTAGACGGCGGCAGCAGAGGGCTGTTGGGGGAGGAGGAGGCCGCGTCGACTACTGCGAGCGAAGGTTCGCACCGTACATCTGTAGGTCGTACGGAGCGCTCTGGTGGCTGCGCGATGCATCGGGATGGCGGTGGGGACAGGTCAACAGGATCGAAGGATCCCAGGCCTGTGGATGGGGAGAGGGGAGAGGAAAACCGGAGCGTCGCGACTCGGCGATGGAGTCTAAGACGGAAGGTGATGACCGTGGCTGGATTGGAGGGCCCGGACAGAGAATCACGTGCGGCTTTGAGGTGAGAGTGCTTGTGATCTTGAGTCTTCTGGACAGATGAAGGTGACCAAACGAGGTCTGGGCAGGCTGATGAAGGTTGAAATTAGTGACAGGATATCACCAGTCAAGAAACTGTTGATTTGCCTGCTGATGATTCGGATGATCAACTGTTTGATCTCCATCTTGCCAGAACCCAGGGAGTGTATGGAACATTCAGATGGGCGATACAATCGGCTGTTATCTTCTTATCGGTCAAACCCCACTCAAGTTCTCACCTTGACTTCTCACCTTCACTCACCGAGCCCACCTTACCTCACGAGCCCCAGCATCACAGGCCCAAGCCTCGGCCTACAGAACACTAAGGTGCCTTAAGTTACCTACATCACACCACACATGTCCGAATATGTCACAAACAGCCCCCTCACTCGCCGGCGCAGAGCGTATCCAAGCTATAAACAACGCAGATGGCATGTTCACAGCCTTTGACACCTACCCGTGGACAAAAGACAAGAACTTTCTGGTACCGTTGCCCCTCACTGAGCTCTCGCCGCCCCCGCCTCACTAACACGCCTGTAAAAGTCCGGCCTCTCCGCCATCCTAGGCGACCCCAACGCGACTAACCCCCGCGGCGAACCCGCGGAGCTTGCTCTCCACGCCCGCATCTTCTATTACGCTCAGCGCGTCGGCGTCCGCATTGACTTTGCCCAGTACAAGGCCTGGCTTGCAGAACACCCGGAGCACACCCCGCCCAACGTCCTCCCGGAGGAGTACGCCCGCCAAGAGACATCCTCATCCTCTTTCTCAGCAGCAGAAGCACCGTCCGGCGTGCCAGAATGGCAATCATCCGCCCCAAAGGCAGACCTCTATGTCGACAAGTCTCAACCCTCCGCCGCCGCCGCCACCCAGCAGGCAGGCGCCGATGAGCCAGCGTATCCCATGGGCTTCGCCGAGATGCTGCAAAGGATACAGCAGGGTTTGCCCATCCCCGGCATCAGGGAAATTCCAGACACCGTCGTTCGAGATCCCGTAAGTCAGGTCACATACATACTTTCCTCTCATCCCTTTCTGAACGTTCGCGGCTGTGCCGTCCCACTAACCTTGCCCATTTTCCCAGGCCGTGAAGCCCTTCGGTGCGAGAGCAGCGCCCAGGAAACCGTGGGAGAAGAATATTGACCCTGCGCCGGCCGCAGAGGGTGCACCTGCCGTAGTCGACGCCAGCTTCCCGCCGCTTGATGATTGAGGCACGTTAAGTCGATTGCCGAGCTTCTAAGACACACAGACAGACAGGCGCTAAGCTACCAAGTTTAATTACAGGCTACCGTAAATGTACCCTCAGTAGGTGAGGTTGCGGACCAGGTGTGCCTGATAGCTGGAAATATTCGTACATAATAATCTTTCCTTTCTCGCGTCATCATTCATTCCTTCATCCAGTATGTTCCAGTCAGTCACACTTCCCACCCAACCAGGTCGGCCGGGTAAGCCTTCCAAGCCCGGTCGTGCGTCCTCGACAAACGAACCAAGGTGTGAAAGGTTTGTACACGTGTTGTCGGCTGGCGTAAAGATGCGCCTCCAACTCCCCTTACGGGATTCCAAAGGTGCAGTGCCACCAAGTACTGCAAAACCATCCGTAACCATGATTTGTCCAAAGCACTAGGACCGACGGTAGCTGGTCCAGTGTACGATGACTCGTGAATCTGGTAGTAGCTGCAACAGAATATGCTGCGAAAAGGGACAAATAACTTGTCGCCGCAAAGCATTGTCATGAGAAACCAAGTGAAAATTATAGCAGACGGCGCGAAAGAAGACAGTGACGAGGAGCGTTTAGAGGTCGAATAGGCATCAGAACACTGATGCGTGACATCGTGAGATGTAAATGTCGAAGCAACAAGCTGCAATGTCGACGAAGGTCGCAGATTCCCTAACGGTAGGGGTTGCCGAAGCCACGGTGTCCACCACCCATGCGGGGCATGCCGGGTCCGACGCCAGGACCGGGACGAGTGACGACCGCAGGGTTGGTGCAGAGCATGCCGACGCGTGAACCAAATTTGGATCCGCGCAGGGAAACCATGTGCTTCCGAATGTGGGCCATTACAATCTCCCGGTGCTGAGCACCAGCCTGAGTGAGGATGTACTGAACCAGATAGTTGCCGTACTGGTCGCTCGAGATGTCGATCAAAGGAATGCGGGGGCGGTCACGACGACCTTCGCAAACGCGGTCGAGGTAACGACCGAGAAACTCGGGGCCTCCAATCTTGAGGCACTTCTCGACGACTTTGGAAGCAAACTGGTCGGTGCTGTACTCAGAAGCGTAGCGGATGACGTGGTCAATGGCACGGCTGCGATCGGGCGGAGCACCGTGCTCGCAAATGTGCTGGATGCACCAGTTTCCAAATTGACCGTGGGCGACAATGTCAATGTTGATGAGGACCTCCTCGATGCAGGGGCGCTGTGCGTGAAGAATCAGCTCATGATCGACAGAATGACCACGGAGCGGGGTGTTAATTTACCTTATCTTCTTCGAGGCAGTTCTCGAAGATGTTCTGCACAACCAGGCTACCAGTCTCGCCGAGGGCGACTTCATGCCACATGCCACGGAGCGCCTCGTTGACGTACTTCATGATCTGAGGGGGTGTCTCAGACCAACGCAGCTCAAACAACTTCTGCCACACATGACAGGCGTAGCGATGGATGACAGTCTCGGGGATACGGCGGAGAAGCTCCGAAACCATGACAGCCTTGTACTCCTCGGGAACGGCGTCGAAGGCCTTTTGGACGACGTGACAGCCGAAAGGGTCCATCGAGAGGTTAAGGGTGTTGCCGCGAATGGCTTCGGCAATCTTGACGACTTGCTCGGGAGTGCCGTGTTCGAAGCAGCGCTGCACCAGGAAATTACCAAAGCGGTTGACCATCAGAGGATAAGCCTGGGCAATGATACCCTCGACAATGTCATATTTCTGGTCAGGGGTACCCACCTTGAGTTTCTGCTGCAGGAAGATCGAGGCCTGCTGGTCATTGTGACAAACAATCTTGTCAACAATGTAAGTCCAATCACACGAAGCGTTCTTGTCGAGGAGACGACGATAGTTCATGGGCTCGGTAGTGGGAAGGAAGGTCTGCCCCTCGGCGGCAATGGCCTGGCGAGCGCCATGACTAGTCAGTCTCGAACGAGAACGCCAAATAGGGCTCGTGCTGAGTTTGTCACGACGTACCTCATCCTTCCAGCCCGTGCTGGAGTGGAACTCCAGAGCGTGGGGTGAGAGGCCAGTCCTGTTCGACTGACCGTAGGAGGGATAGAGAGCCATGTCCATGCTACCCTTGGGCCCGCCGACGGAATCGTACTGGTTGGGAGTGGGACTGTAGCCACCGTAGCTGCTCGGAGCGTAGTTGCTGGTAGCATAGTTGCTGGCGGCGTAGTTGCTCTGAGCGTAATTGTTGCCTCCATACGGGTAAACTGGATAACGATTACCACCGTGGTTCGTGTTGCCGCGGCGACCACCGTGGTTGCGCATGTAAACGTCGGGCTCAGGGGCGAGCCTCTCGGGGTGAACACTGTCCACCAGGCGGTAGGCGCCATTGGTATCCATGGGGTTGTTGTAGTGGCTAGCACCACCCACCACGTGGTTGTTGATCGGGCCGGGCTCAGGCGCAGCGTAGTTGGTACCTTGCCAGGGGGTCTTGGAGTTGCCCCAGACAATACGCGAGCGATCACCAACATCTTCACTCATGGCATCGCCGCAGCCGAGGTGAATGGCGTCGGGAGATCTCCAGCCACCATCGCGTTTGAAGGTAGCGGAAGTGGGACGCCCAATGAGATCGATTGCTGAGAGGTTGGCCTTCTGAGTGTTGACCTCGAGCTTGAAGGGAGCAGCCTCGCGCTTCTGCACGAGTTCCTGGTCAAGAAGAGAGATCTTGTTCTGGGCTTGGGCGAGCTCGGCCTTGAGACGAGCAACCTCGTCGTCGTTGGAGCCGGCCTCCTTTTGATCAACGCTGGCAGGTCGAGTAGTCGGGGCAGTGGCGGGGTGGTCCCCGACCGTGGGAGTGACGGGAAGCGAGGTGCTGCTCGCCATCTTGAATAGACCGCGAGAATAGAAGTCGGTAGAGCCAGAAGTATCCTTGAGGGCCTTGCGTTGCTTCTCAAAGCGCTCCTCCTGATCGGAAAGACGGGCAAGAAGCTGATCGGTGAGGCTTAGAGGCTTGATGTTGTTCTACAAAGGAAGAGAATGATCAGTGTGTGAATGGAAAGGGGGGAGATTCGATGACAGACCTTGTTGTCACCAGTCGAAGGAGGCGGAGAAGTGATGGTGATGACGGGTCCGGTGCGAGAAGGAACCTGAGAGCGTCTAATCAGGTACTGATGAAAAAGGCAGGAACAAATCACCAGAGCTTTGACCGCCCGGGGTAAAGCCGCGCGGGGCAGTACAGATTCCGGAACCTTTGAATAAACGGGGAAGGGCTTCTGGGGAAACGTACCTTGCTGGAAGGAGCAGAGGACAGCGCAGTGAGGTGGCGTTTGTCCTCAGAAGACTTCAGAGTATCCTTGGGTTCGAAGCCTGCCGACCGGTGTACCAGCTGGGGACCGGAACCAGATGATCTGACGGACATATTGTCTCGTCGAGAACAATGCGGTGGAAGGTGGCAAGGAGGGGGATATAGTGAAGCGTGTACGGGGCAATGTGATCAAACCGGGGACCTGTTTCCGGCGTGAAGGTGGTGGTAGTGAGGAAATGCGCAGGTGGGGGGATGTGAAGCTGGAAAAAATAGCATGGGTTAGAGATAGAGAGGGTAAGGAAGGTGAAGCAAGTGGAAAAGGAAGGAGCTGGCGGGTCGTGATAAACAAACCTTTCTCTCCCGAGGAAGGAGCGGTCTTACTGCAGTGAAGTTGCAAAGCTGGGTCCAAGGTCAGTTCTGCAATACACACACGCCTTTGATAAAATTAGTGCACCAGTTGCTCACAGCCAGCAGCATATGCCAGGGGCTTCTGGGACTAAATATAGGCCGAAAACAATGGGTGGATGAGATGTGGTTGGAACCATTTCTAAGAGAAAAACAAGGGATAAACTTACTGCGTACGAGCCAGGCCCTGGTGGGAGACTTTAAGATCACGCAGCACACAGCTGGTAGGAGACGAACAGAGGGACGATGAGTGTGTGTGTGTAGAAAGGGAAAGGATTTCCAGATTTGCTAGGCTCATGTTCTCCGATGATCGACGCGCCTAGTATCAGGAAGGACCAGGTGCAGCCTAAAGCCTATGGGGGTTGAAGGCCAAGTCAGATGACACGGGAGCAACGGCCAACCTAAAGACATTGCATAGCAACAGGCAACGACATCAACCCCCATGGTGATGGTTTCCAACCATACGTGCAGCGAGGCCAGGAGCGACCACGGATTGCAGATCATGAAAGCATGTTGATGCGCGGGAAGATAGACGCAAGCCCCTGAGTTGATCGATGATTTGTGTTGGCCCCAGGGTCTGATGCCAGACAAGGTTGTTTCTGCCAGCTGCCGCCTCCCGAACCGTGGTTTCCCGTACTCGATTCCCGTCAAAGTCGCGACATCGCAGGGTCGCCGCCTAATCGGCGGAGGTCATAAAGCTCGATTCGAAAGATACAATGGAAGTCGATGTCTGATCATTCAATCACGAGGAACAGGTCAACAAGCCTTATCGCTGTTGCAAGCCCTACGTGGCGGCGGCCACTGACTTTGAACAAGCCGTGTACAGCATCAGCATCGCAAAAGCAGCATGCACCGCGAATATAAGGGAACCAAGTCTCCTGAGGCTTTGGGAGAACAATTGCTTGGAAGCTTGTTGAACAGTATTGTACAGAGCGTCTGCGCTCGGTCGTATGGTGTATTCTATCTCCTGGACTTTGGTGGGGCTATGCCGATGTTAGTGCTTGCAAGATAATCAATCGGAGTTGATCCATCGAAAACTTACACTTCGTCTTCTTCTTCTTGGGTGCGCTCTTCCCCCGAGCCTTGAGCCTGTTCCAGAGGTCAGCGTGCTGTTCCAAGTCGGTCGTTGTCTCCCCACGACGTACATTGAAATGTGATCCAGGCGCTCCTCGTTCTTAAGATCGAATGTCGTAAGGTGCGGACCAAAGGCTTTCATGACGGTATTGATGGTGACGGTCTTCCGGGGGTAATAGGAGGCAAGGGTCGGGCCCTTCAGTCGTTGACCAAGGACCTTGTTACCCATTCGGACGCCTTCTGGATTGTATGTCGTCGCAAAGATCTGGCATTGGGCCTGCGACTGTCAGCGAAGCTCCATCAGGCAGCTTGAGAGGCACCGTACCTTCATCAGGTCCAGCAATCTGGCGCGTGGGACACTCATCTTGTCGCGACTGGGCAGAGTGTCGATGTCATGAAGTTCGATTTTGCGATTGACCTCGAATCTCGAACTCGCCTGGTTGGCCAAAGTGACGCGACAGACCCACCATTCTAGATCCGGTATAGCGATAAGGCCGATGGTCCACATATGGGGCGGTTGCATGATCTTCTTAGATGCATGTGGCCTTCAAACTCGACTCAGTCGACAGTCGATGATCGATCTCATTCCTGGATCGGCCATCGTATGAATTCAGCTAAAAAAAAAAAAAAGGGTGAGCAAAGTTAATGACGTCCATTCTACTTGGATATAGACTTCGTACTGTGCACCTCTCCAGTAATCTAGCATGTCGAAGAGGCTGCGTGAAGATGGCTTGGTACATGAGCCAGAAGGCTGGCCAGAGTCTAGCAAACGCCTTCACATCGATGACGCGTCTTCAGTTGATCTCAAACCTCTCAATATCATGCTTGCGCATGCAAACAAACTAGTCAAGCGGATCGAGGACTTGAGGAGCGCGCTACAGGCAGAAGGCTCGAATGTGGATCATAGCCGACGAGAGAAGCTCACATCGAAGCTGCAGGGCACCTGCGAAGACATTCTGCCATCCATCAAGGCCTTCAATAGAGAGGGCGACTCCGCACCGCGAGCTCAAGAAGCCGGTTCCAAAGGACATCAAACTGTGTGTTTGCCTCATCCTCTCAATCACTACGTTGCTGATCAATTTCCAGTCTGCCACATCAGGAGTTGATGTGACGCCTCGTCTGCCAAACCAACTTCCTGCCACACGGGCGATGGTGTGCTCGCCCATCCCATCTCCTCTCTTCCTTACGCCGTTCGCCATCAACGAAATCCCCAGCACCTTGCCGCCGCTGCCGCCAATCTGTGACCCAAAGCTTGAGACAGCGGTCTTCACTCACTACGCAGTCGGACCGGGACTCAACTACGAACGCCTCGAATGGCTTGGAGATGCCTACACGGAAGTCATCTCGACATCGCTGCTGTTCCGTACGTTTGGAGGCTTTTCGTCTGGAAAGCTCTCTCAACTGCGCGAGCTTCTAATCTGCAATGCCAACCTCGGACAATATTCGGCTCAGTACGGCTTGGTCAACCGCGTCAATGTACCAGATGCAGTCAGAGCCTCCAAGGAGAAGTGGAAAAAGGTGCCTGGAGACGTTTTCGAGTCTTACGTTGCAGCTGTTATCCTTTCCGACTCGGGTCACGGACTGCAGCGGGCTGGAGAGTGGCTGAAGGCCCTGTTCAGCATGACCCTCAAGCATCAAATCCAGACCATTTCGACAAAGCCTGAACACAAAGCTATTCTGGAAATGGGCGATAAGCCTCTTCTCCCGGAAAACGCCCCCAATGCCAAGGTTCGCTTGGGCCAGCTTATAGGCGCGAAAGGCATCAGTCTCCGGTATGAAGATGACACCAGCGGCCCCAAGAACGACAAATTCAACAAGCGTCTGGCGGTCCACAGCGTAAATTTGTACCTCGACGGATGGGGCGAGAAGAACAAATGGCTGGGAAAAGGTACCGATATTAACAAAAAGGAGGCTGGGCAAAAGGCGGCGAAGATGGCTCTCGACAACAAGGCTCTCATCAAAAAGTACAGTGAGAAGAAAGCAGCATTGCAGGCTGCGACGGCTGCGGATGGCGAGGATGGTGGTGATTAAAAAAACGGACGATGAGCTGTAATGTAACGGACCTCATCCTAGCACTTTGCAATTTGGTATGGTCGATGCTGCGATTGTCATCGCCATCGACCAAATCCCAGCGTGGGGCAATTGGATGAACCTCAGGCTAGAGGGACCCGTAATGGAAGAGACATCAAGCATTCACAAGCAACCCAATAAGATGGTTGAAATGAGCTACCTAGCGCAAGGCCAGTGTCCCTCACCACTTCGTGCAGGAAGAAATACCCCATGGGGAAACAGTGACGCCTTCACGTGTCGGATCTGTGGCTTACCTAATACCACCCTCGGGTGAGATTCGGGGTCAAAAGTGGATGCGGCATCTCTGCGCCGAGGCAAATCATTCCCGACCGAAGAGGCACGCTGCTAGTGACAGTGGTCAAGGAGCTTGCGCCGTCCAGGCACAGATGATGTCCAACAGCAGCTTATCCTTGGTCACTTGGTTTTACTCTCTCTTAGATCTCGCGAAGGCGTCATGATCTGTACTTGCCCGTTAGCATGCGGATCTTCTAATACATCAATTTCGTGTTACATCGACAGGGTCTGCGACTCCAAGCCGACCGAATACCGAGTCATCTCCCGTCAACGCGTCCTGCATTGACGACACCCGTGTATCTGGCTCGGCTTCATCGGCTCTTAGCTGCCCATTCGTATTGATCACGCCCTTTTGTCGCAATTGTTCCTGTAGCCTGGGGTCGCCATCATGGCCGACTCTGTAGGTGAGTCTCTGCTTCCTAGCATTCGCCCTTATCTCGAAGATCTCCGGGAATGGGGCTGATGACGCCAATGCGAGCAGATCGCGTGTTCGTACACGCCCTGAACACCGTCAAGAAGATTCCGAAGACCGGTGCCTCACGACCACCACCAGCCGATAGACTCCGACTTTACGGCCTCTACAAGCAAGCTATGGAGGGCGACGTCGATGGCGTCATGGAGCGCCCCGCTGCTGGCGCGGGGTTGTCCGGAGACGAGCTGAAGCGGGAGAAGGACAAGTGGGATGCGTGGAACGCTCAAAGCGGCCTGGGAAAGACGGAAGCAAAGAGGCGGTACATCGAGGCTTTGATTGAGACGATGCATCGCTATGCCACGACACCGTAAGCCATCGCTGGCCCCCTCTCCTCCCCTCGGCCCGAGGTCACGACTAACACCATCGTCAGGGACGCGAAGGAACTCGTTGCCGAACTCGAATTTGTATGGAATCAGATCAAGAACAATAGCCCTAGTGCATCGTCCTCAAAGGCCTCCGATCAGTTTGTCGGTCGTCGATTCACCCAGCCGGCGAGTGGCACTGAAGGGCCGCTAAGGGTGCTGAGCCCGATGAGCGAAGACGATGCTGCGGAGCGGGAATCACGAAGGCAAGCCATCGAAGAGGGAGATGACGAGGAAGAAGATGAAGCACCGAAGAAGGGAACAAAATGGTCCCGGAGCGTTGAGAATGCACTCGTCAAGATGTCGGCCGAGGTAGCAGCGCTACGCGAGCAGATCACGACCGGCAGGGAGTGGAGGTTCAAAAAGGAACGAAGCTTCCCTGCCTGGTTGGGCTGGGTAGTTTGGATGGTCATGAAACATCTTGCTATCGATATGGTCCTCCTCGCCTTCATCCTTCTGTGGATGCGTAAACGCAAGGATCGGCGACTCGAGGACCTCGTGCGTGCTGGTCTGAAGCTGGCCAGAGAGTATGTACGGAATGTCCTCCCATCAAGGTGACGATCTTGATTTCCTTCATGCTTACCAGCATGGAAACCCTTCGCTGCCGACGCTGAAAGGGAGTTGGGTGTCCTTCTCCAGTTCCGAGCTTGACATCGGCAGTCGCATGACGTCCCACATACTACGCGGGCGGCATCTAACCAGACACAAGCCCAACATGCATCGACTGTGCTACCTTGGCGCCACCCAGTCGACTTTAGCAGAGCCTTCAGGCCTTCACTGAAGGTACTGGTGACATACAACACATTGTGCCGCCGCGGAATATCAACAACGTGGCAAAATGCAAGGATCGACTGTCCTTCCACATTCCGGCTTCGACAGTGAGGACATAGACTTGAGTCATCCCCGGCTGGTGTCTCGACGCCAGGTGGTGAGGCATCGGACGGAGAGATCTGGGCCTCGGCCAAGTTGCGTCCGGTGGCTACCGGTGATTCTGGTCTCCGCTGATCTCGCCGACTTTGTGTAAGGCGATGGTCATGCGGGCCTGCCTGAGACAAAAATCAGTATCAACCAGACACGAACACGAAGTATGCTGAAGGCTCAAAGTCCAGTAGCCCCGCTGCTGGCACAACCTAGGAGAAGGGGCGCTTTCACGTCTATGGCTCTGCGAGTCGGGAGAGGGACTGGCCGAAGGGCATGCTCTTGGGCTCGTTCAGCCACTTACTCAGCTGCCACGTCGAGAACGAAGTAGCTGTTCTGTTGAATGGAATTTGTTGTCACACTATTAAAATAATTTTGGGAGTGGGGGTGTGATAGAGTAGTGATCAAGGTAAGGTAGATGAGAATATGTACGACCCGTTGAATTCTATGCAAGCAGTTTTGCCATTTCATTTCTTATGCTCCCTATTTCTCGACTGACTGCACGAGTCTCTGGCTTGAAAATGGCCGACTCCGTCTACTGTGCTTTTGTCTGTTGGGCCTTTGTCTGTTGAGAATGACCACAGATGGCATGGATGGTGTCGAGGCGTGTTCCTTCCTAAGATGCGCCTCGATCAACGGTTCCCACTTTTCTCTTTCACCTTGTTGTTCTTGATTACCTCCAACCGACCTTAAAAGTCATCCAGACAAACTCACCCGAAGTTTTGACCAAAGTCACGGTCAGTCTTTGGGGATCTATTGGCTGAGGCTGCGCCGTTGTTTCCGCTCTATTTTTCCGGTCGAGAATGAGGTCTCTTGTGAACATCAAATCCTGAACATCAACTCCGTGGCCGTTCGTCGCTCCTGAACTCAGAACACCCAGCTGCAGCGCCGGCGCCCGACCTCAGGGAGGCCAGCTGTGAGCATTATCTTTCCTCTTCTCCCACGTATTTTGAGCGGTGTATTGACGCTATCACAGCCAATGTCGTCGCCAAGTAACCAGGGCCATAGTCAGGGCCCCTCCTCACCACGAAGCCCAGGCCGTCCTCACATCGGTGAAGACGCTGCACAATCGATCGAAGAGGACCTAATCCCTCCCCTCGACAGCATATCCCCAGCCATATTCGTCCCGCTCGAAGAGTCCATCCTCGAAAAGTCGGCCAACGTTCCCAAGACAGAAGCCGATCGCCTTCGACTCATCCTCCAGCGCATCGACATTCACGCAGAGGACGTCAAGGCAAACATCATGTTCCTCTTCCGTCGCGAGCAGAAACGCATCATCCAGGCGGCACGAATCCACGAGGCGAAGCACGGCGTCCAGAAGCCGCCGCCGCTGGATCGGAACCTTGCCGACGCCATGATGCAGAATATATTGGCGCCGAAGGACCCGAAGCGCGACTATGCGGTGCACTGCCCGCTGCCTCCCGTGTCTCTGGGTCATTGGCCCCAGACGTTGAGGGAGCAGACAGTGCAGCAGCTGCTGACGACCGCTGAGGGTGCTATGAGCAACCTTGATGGGTTCGACGGCATGATGGCCAAGGTTAGGGAGAACTACAAAAAACAATTGGAGGTGGAGGAGGAGAGGGAGAAGGCAGAGAGGCGGCGGCCAGTAGAGGAAGAAGGTCGACGTCCCAGTGTCAGCGAGTAGAAGTCATCGCCACACGGTCGTAAACCCTCAACAACGGTGAAGCGCTCGCCCCGGAAATAAGCTTGACAATTACGGAGATCAAGCCTACATGGAAGAGGCATCAATGGCCATGATCAAGTGCATGAGGCATAGAAATATATGCCAAGCCGACACGTTGTCGGGTCACTGTTCATCAGGGGGTTTGGTGAGACTAGAAGTCATGTTTGGGTTAGGTATGCTCTTTGGGCGGCCCCAGCCACTGGTCCCCACTGACAGGTGTCCACTAGTGCCTGAGACAATGAGCCTACAGGGAGCTACCGGTAGGTGTGCCTTAGTCTTCGGAGTTGCCCGACCTGCCCCGGGGAACTGCCCCTTATCTCGACGACCAAGTGCGGGGTCCCCCTGTGTAGGTACCTAGGTACCTTACTTATTCTTTGTCACTCCCAACGACCTCAACCAGCTTGCATTCATCTTGTCATAAACTTCAACATGGATTCACAGATCAAATACCTCCTCTCTCTTCGTGCCGTCCGCGAGCGAGCTAAGATCGTGGGAGATGTTGCCAAAGTTGGGAATTTAAGTCATTTTGAGCTCCGCGAAGACAAGCTGGATGATGTTGTCGACTTTGTGGCTTCCGTCATCAAGGTTCCCCCTGTTTCTGCAATCTAACAATCCAATGCCAGCGCGACTTCGGCCCTGACAGGTTCCATACGATTCCGCCTCATGGACGTTGGCAGCACTTTGAGGTTGGTAATGTACCACGAATCGCCAATGTCACGGAGAAGTGGAAGAAAGAGGGATGCGACGATAAGGAGCTGACCCGCCGCCTCATCGACCTCTTCTTCGTTTCCGTTCTGCTGGATGCCGGTGCTGGTGATCATTGGCGATACAAGGAGGCCGAGACTGGTCAGGTCTACGAGCGAAGCGAGGGTATCGCGGTGGCGAGCCTTCACATGTTCAACTCCCTGGCATTCACAGCCTCAAAGGACGGCGCTGTTCCGATAGTTGACGGTAATAACCATACAATCTCTGATCTCTCCTCAACACCAGTACTAAACAAGATTGAACAGGCAAGGGCTTGCAACTGTTGGAGACAAGTGCACTCGCAGAGGGATTCCAAGTGACCAACGATAATCCCATGCTGGGTGTCGACTCCCGTGCAGCCCTCCTCAGGAGCCTTGGGCAGTCACTACTTGCTCACCCCAATATATTCGGCGCCGAAGGCCGACCAGGTCTTCTAGTCGGTAACGCAATGTCTTTCATTCTCATGACACCAATACTGGCTGACCATATCCCTAGACTATCTGATTAAGTCATCGGGCGAGTCCAAGCTTGACATTCTCTTCCTTTGGGATATCCTCCAGACTCTCCTCATTCCTGCTTGGCCGAAAGACAGGACGACTATTGGCGACACGCCCATCGGCGATGCCTGGCCGCTGAGTACTTTACGGACTGGAGGGGCACCCGGTAGCTCAGACGCAGTTGCCGAAGGCATTCAACCTTTTCACAAACTTACACAGTGGCTCACATACTCCCTCATGGTTCCTTTCCAAAGAGTTCTGGGTTTGGAGTGGACCAACGCCGACTGCCTAACGGCCTTGCCCGAATACCGCAACGGTGGCCTGTTTGTCGACATGGGTGTGCTGGTCCTTAAGAAGGAGACTCTGGACCGGGGCCTGGCGGCGTCAGGCGAGGAACTGCCGCTGTTCGAAGCTGGAGATGATGCCATCGTAGAGTGGAGGGCTATGACACTAGTCCTGATTGACCTGTTGTATAGCAAGCTTACGCCTCGCATGGGTGACGGCGTACAGCTAAGCATGGCTCAGCTGCTTGAGGCTGGCACCTGGAAGTCTGGGCGGGAGGTCGCGGCACAGCGCCGACCGCAGACCAAGTCAAGCCCCGTCCTCATCAAGAGCGACGGCACGGTCTTCTAGTTGTTGACTCGGCAAGGACGGCAAATCGGCGTGCCGCGGAGGGAAAAAATATGATTACCTACAAACCGAGACTTTCGTGAACGATCTTTTAGACTGAATAACATGTCTGCCAACCTTTGTCGCTCGGCGTATTTTCTTCCCACAGACGACTATCAGCTGATCAGCAGGATGATAACCATGTCTGGTGAGGTACTACTAGCTGAGACCACCCGGTAAGAGATATGAGGTTCCGTAGTTTTTTTTTTGGCTTTCAATCCTTGACATTAACCAAAGATTGATGGGCTTGAAAATGTGTCAGAGACATAGAATTAATGGAGGGAAGAGGTCTCTCGTTAGTCTCTTCACAATTAACTCCCAGGTAGATAAGAGAAAAACGTCTGAAATTGCCTCTGCCCTCAACAGAGTGGCCTCCGTCCTCGTGATGTGCCTGTTCTCCATTTGCTGCACCCTAGAGGCGCCCTAGTCGCGCTGTGTCATGGCTGCCGCAGTGAGATCCCTAACACAAAGACACAATGCGATTGACATGCAAGCTATTTAAAATAAATGAAAACACTATCAAGAACTGCTAGTAAGCAAGGGGAAAATATAAAAGCACAAAAGGGACATACATGTTCATGCAGATTGGCGAGCTAACGACGCCGCAAATTCCTCGGGGTTCTTCAAAATGAACTCGAGCATTCCTCGAGAAGACTCAAGATTGATGCCAAATCGCTGAGTAACATTGTCGATGCTCTGCCCTTGCTGGGCCGCCTCGAGGGCGGGACCTATAACCGACAATATCTCCAGTGTTGTTTGCGGAGCCACCATGGTAATGCCAAACTGATGCATGGCAGCAACGACGTTTAGTCCTTGCTGCACTGCCTTTCCAGCGGGTCCATCAGCCGACAAAGCCTCGAGTAGAAACCGCGAGCTCTCCATGGTGATACCGAAAGCCTGCATAACGGTAGAAACGTTCCGCCCCTTTCTGACTGCCTCGCCTGCAACACCATGGACCAGCCAGTCCTCCAAAGTCTCCGGCGACGACCCAATATCTGGTGCGATGGCTTGAAGCTCTATTCCGCTCGATGCAGCAAGGCCGAGAAGCACAAATTGCACATGATACCATAAGTTGTAAGGCTGTGATTCGAGTATCTCCGGGTTCCATTGCTCTGTTGCCAAAGCAAGCCAGGACTCACACCAAGCTTGATGGCCCACTCCTTGATATGACAGAATGGAAAGTCCTATGCGAAGTAGGGCCCGGCAGCGAAAGGGGCCGTTGGGGAGCTCGCTCAATTTCCCAATCGCATAATCAAACTTTGATGGAGAGTCGATTTCAGGGGCATGGATATCGAATCGTGCAGCTCTGACTTCGAGGTTCAGAGCGTCTTGGGCTGCTTTGCTTGTTCCAGCAAGCCCAATGACAGTTTCAGGCGTTGAGTATCGAGCAATTCCCCATAGAATCTCAGGCATTCCAAGTGTAACCGATGCGGCAGTCATGATTGTGACGAAACGAGCTGATAATGGTGATGCGAAGACAAATGTCCGGTGCCAAATCACCACCTGCGAGGGCGCCACGTTTACCTATTTAAGGCGGGCTAGCTTTGGATTACTATAATTTTCTTCATGTTAATGAGGGGAACGTGTTTTTCCCGCCACTTTGGGGGGCCGCTCACGATTCTTCGCTTAAGGCCTGTCGATGATCACGCGTTTGACCACAGGTCATGTGGGTGAAGAAGCTGAAGAGGGGGAAAAGCCTCATAATCATGCAGCTGGCGGCCAAATTATCCTCCGTCACGTCCTAATATCCTGCTCAATTGAACTTATCGTGAGACGTATTGTGTTATTGTACTACTTTGTCAATATCGAAACCAGGCTTCTCGATACTAAACTGTTACGACTTGGATCTCTCCTTTTCCAACACCACGTTGCAAGTACATCAAGCTGCGCACGTTTCTTCCCAAAGTAGACGGCCCACAAGAGCGCTGAATGCATGTTCTTCGTGTCGCCCCTTAAAGCTGACGACCTCCCTCATCGCATCGAGCCTTGCCAAACGAAACTTATGCACCAGTCCACGTGAACTGCAGAGGGACGGCGTTCGATTTCGTGAAGACACTGCTCTGGGCATTTCCAGCAGGAACTTCGGCGGCGTAAAATGTTGAGGAACCGCTGTATGTCAGGTAAGTACCGTCATAGCCGAACGAAGAACCTGTCGCGATTGATGAAGCACACAGCAGAGCAGAGTTATCCTGCACGGCGCAGTTGCCCTTGCTGGAGGCGAGGGTGAACAAGCCGCCTGCGCCGGGGGTGACGGAAAAGGTGGCGGGGGTGCCGCCGCCGCGGTACCAAGCACCACCTGAGACGAGGAAACCTGCACTCGACACGCCAGGAGAGGCTGCGAAGAAATGACCCTTTCCAGAGAGAGCAGAAGACTGGCCAGTCGGTGATGCGCTCGATGTGGATGCAAGAACGGTGGTCAAGGTAGAAGCCACCCTAGTACTGGCTGACGCTGTTGTCGACGTTCCCGCCTTCTTCTTCGGAAGGTACTTGATGCCTTCCTTGGGACAAGTAGAGGGCGAGCCAACGGGATCCACAGGGACGAAGACGCCTGTCTGAATCGATCCTTTGATGTTGAAATGGTACCAAAGCTCATTCAGCTCCTTATTCTTGTTGCAATTGACAATGACGTTGTGGCCGTGGTGGGCAGTGAGGACGGCTTGGATCTGATCCAGGGTGTAAGTCACGGTCTCCGACGGGACAATTCCAGCACTCTTCAGCCAGTTGTATGAAGGCAGTGTCTTGAAGACTTGGATGGTCTTCTTGAAATAGTCAACCAGCTCCTGGCCAGGCTTGTAGCCGGGGTAGCAGCTGGGCTCCAACGTGTTCATGCACGTGCCGTGCTTGTTGAACTCATGCTCCCAAAAACTCTCATCGTTGCCAGACTGATCTTTCCAAAATGTTTCCATGTACTTCAAAGAGCAAGGAGACTCGGCGGACAGAATCGCTGTGATATTGGCGTACTCCCGACTGGGGTCACAGAACTGCTCATAGGTACCGTCACAGTTATCTGGCCTGGAGAAGTCAGTGAGGTAACATCGGGAACAGAAAACATGGCATACCAGAGGCCGTGAATGGTCCACGAGTCGTCCGGGCCAGTGGCAGGGTTGCTGTCCCAAAACTGGGTCTGGAGGATCTGTCCACCAGGGGCGCTGAAGCAGCACGTGTTGTCGTAAATCGTGGTGTTGTGACAACTTTGAGGGACGTCCAAGGGGCAGGAGATCGAATTGGCGGCCAATGCGCCGCTCACGGCCACGCTCGTGGCAACGATGGACCTCTTGGAGTGCATGATGAGATGTGAAGTCGAGGACAGGCCTAATAGTCGCGAGGCACAGGTGCTGAATTACCCGCAGACATGAACCATCTTATAGGCATTATATTCAGGGGCTGTCAACGTCGGCCTCCGCCGATATGGTCACCGATCGCATGCGGCGCTAGGCCCAACTTCTGCCGGATTATCACTGCCAACGATTCAGCGTCGAAGTTATCACCCCGTGGTGACGCCTCACACCGGCAGATCGGCTCAGATCCAACCACATCTTATCGTTCAGTCTTCAAATTCATACCCACGTGCTGAGCTAACGGAAGACTTGTCAATTCGGGAAGGTGAGTGCCTGAGAAATGGTGCTCAATTGGCCGCGGGCGGAGCGGAAATCGGCTCTCGGCAACCAAGTGCGTAGAATGGAGCTCGATTAGGCCCAGGACCCCGTGGATATGCAGCCATGCCAACAACCATTAGAGTAGCGACCCCAGGAATCGACTTCCGTCCGAAACTTTACTCTACGAGGGATAGAGATGGGCAGCGAAAGCGATTGACCATTATCTTTCATTGTTTCCAAGGACGACGTTTGAGACGGGAGGAGGCCTCATCTTAGACGTGGGTCATTCATAGAATTTTTAGGTTTTGATCACTAAGTAAAACTCGATAAAGCTACAGCAGATTTCTTTCAACTGGCGGCACACGTACTGCCATCACGCTGAGAGCCATAATCTGACCACAAAGCCAGCCCAAGCCCAGCATGGCACCCTGTGGACCCCATCCATTGGTTGAACGTAGTTGAGTCCCGGGCTCAGAATGTGGAAAACTCGCACTGATGTTTCATGGCCAAGAGATTCGAAGCAATCAGGTTGAGGCAGGATCCTAGACCGACCTTTCACGTTGCCCTCTGATATTTATTTCGGTTGTGTGCGCCAGATGCTCTCCGTCACATGCCTCATTTGTGTATAAGGTAGCTTACAGTTATTGATGGCTTGCACGTGGAAGACTTTTTTTTAATTCTCTCTTAAGAAGAACTTTGGATGTTGTAATTGTTTGACATGTGTTGAGAAAGCCGCAAGCATAGTTCGAGGTAGTGAAGGAGACGACGCTGCAGGCGATCACCACGAGACCCCAATCAAAGACGACATAAACTCCTTTAGTACGCCGGGCAAAGCAGATAATCATCACAGCTCCAAATGAATGCGAAAAATGAATAAGGAGATTGACTTGCTTTCCATTAAGAAAGACGATGTTCAGACCAAAGCCAGCACAATGATCATACAGGACCTAAAGGCCCTTTTCCCAGGTCTATTCGTTCATTTCACGTCAACTAGCTATCACAGCTCATCAAATGGCCCATTCAGTATAAAATTTGATGGGCTTTGCTGTTCTCATGAATCCTGGTGCATGAGGTGCCGAGACAAACTCAAGGAGAGTGGGCTCGGCTTGGGTTTCAAGTACCCGCCCTAGAGGTGAGGACATGTCCGTCCGAGAACAAACATAATATCAACCTTCGGGGGCAAGTAGCTGTCTGCTACACAGTTGATGTTTGCCTTAGATTGACAATTGCATGAGTCGAGGTTTGGTGGCATCGATCCCGACTCCCTGGCTTCTCGAAATTGCCCAGGACATTGGCTTCAGGCCAGGTTCACGCTTGCTAGATGTGATATCTGCACCGAACTCCGGGATAATCCAAACTTACGACTTCTAGAAAGAAGGTAGAGGACCCCCGCTGCTGGTTGGCTCAGTGATAGCCAAACCGGACCACCTCTGTACGGAGAATCTGTGGGCGGCACGTGCCCCGCAATGGAAAGAAAAAGAAGTACTGGCTGCTTCGCCCGAGGAAATCCAGATTGAGAGGCCAATGGTTGTAAGGACATTGGTTGCATCCTCCAGGCACAAGTGGTTGAGAACAACATACGCGATGTCGGAGGCTTTAGCCACGGTTTCACTCGAACAAGATATTAGATATGTAACGACCGGCGGTAAGAGGCAGCGGTCATTGAGGTATTCTCCCATGCTTCCATAATCGGCGTCTTGTATTCCTCTAGGACACAAGATAGAGGAAGGCTCGACTGAAACACTACAGAGCAGTGTGCAAGCTTTCCTACGATAAAATGAGTCCGAACAATTCTAAGGAGGAAAAGAGAATGGAAAGTGGAAGCTGCACCAAAATTTTGCAGTGATATGGGCAGTGAGTGGAGCCTTCAGTGTCAGCCTGAGGCACGAGAATGCTCTCAGAGCCGGCGGACCAATCAGGATTGATGTAAATTAATCGCGACGCTAGCGCCACCAAACTGACCCGGAGAGCATCCGGATTCCTCGAGACGTCAACGACCTGACCTGTACACCACGTCTTGCCTCCCACTCTTCCCGCCGCCCACCCCTCTCGTTCGCCATCTACACCTCTACTCCGTCAGGGCGACACGATGCTCCGGCATACTCTGGCTCGTTCGGCTTGGCGGACTGGCCGGCAGGCCGCCAATGCCTCGCGCACCTTTGCTTCCACCACCCAGCGAAATGCCGAAGTCGAGCTCACAATTGGTACGAAAACACCCTCCCGACCATTCAATTGAAACCGTGGCAAAGTAGCTGACCCGGAACTAGATGGCAAGAAGGTTTCGATAGAAGGTGAGAAAAAGGACGATGGCCCGCAGAGGTGCATCTCTTTTGCTGACGACGAGGGATAGCTGGATCAGCTCTTATTCAGGCCTGTGAAAAGGCTGGTGTTACAATCCCCAGGTATGTATTCCCCAAGCCCTCCCTCGCATCCAGAACAGAGAATCTCCGCTAACACTTTGCAGATACTGCTATCATGAGTACGATTGATCCCTCTGCCCACCGAAATCCGTCCGATAACCCAACGACACGAAATCTGACAAATACACAGGAAGCTCATGATCGCCGGAAACTGCCGTATGTGCTTGGTCGAAGTCGAGAAGGCCCCGAAGCCTGTTGCGTCATGTGCCTGGCCGGTTCAGCCTGGCATGGTCGTCAAGACCAACTCGCCTCTTACCCACAAGGCCCGTGAGGGTGTCATGGAGTTTCTCCTCGCAAACCACCCTCTCGACTGCCCCGTCTGCGACCAGGGCGGCGAGTGTGACCTTCAGGACCAGTCTATGCGATACGGTGGCGACAGGGGTCGTTTCCACGAGATCGGTGGCAAGCGTGCTGTCGAAGACAAGAACATCGGCCCTTTGATTAAGACGTCCATGAACAGGTGCATTCACTGCACGCGTTGCGTCCGATTCGCCAACGATATCGCCGGTGCTCCCGAGCTTGGCTCGACCGGCCGTGGCAACGACCTGCAGATTGGTACTTACCTCGAGCAGAGCCTCAACACCGAGCTGTCCGGCAATGTTATCGACCTGTGCCCCGTCGGCGCTCTCACTTCCAAGCCTTACGCTTTCCGCGCGAGGCCGTGGGAGCTGAAGCACTCCGAGTCTATCGACGTTCTCGACGCCCTGGGCTCCAACATTCGTGTCGACTCGAGGGGACTGGAGGTCATGCGTATTCTGCCGAGGCTCAACGACGACGTCAATGAGGAGTGGATCAACGACAAGACCCGATTCGCCTGCGACGGCCTGAAGACCCAGCGACTAACTATGCCCCTCGTCCGCCGCAACGGCAAGTTTGAGCCCGCCGACTGGGAGCAGGCCCTCACCGAGATGGCCCGTGCTTATCAGACCCTCCAGCCCAAGGCCAACGAGTTCAAGGCTATTGCCGGCGAGCTGACCGAGGTCGAATCCCTGGTTGTCATGAAGGACCTGGCCAACAAGCTCGGCTCCGAGAACCTTGCCCTCGACATGCCTTCCGGCAGCCAGCCTATTCCCCACGGCGTTGATGTCCGTTCCAACTACCTCTTCAACTCGCAGATTGCCGGTATCGAGGTCGCCGACGCCATCCTCATCGTCGGCAGCAACCCGAGGCACGAGGCCGCTGTCCTGAACGCCCGTATCAGGAAGCAGTGGCTTCGCTCGGATCTCGAGATTGGCGTCGTTGGCGAGACCTGGGATTCGACTTTCGAGTTCGAGCACCTCGGTACCGACCACGCCGCCCTGAAGAAGGCCCTCGCCGGTCCCTTCGGCAAGAAACTTCAGTCCGCCAAGAACCCCATGATTATTGTTGGTTCCGGTGTCACCGACCACGCCGACGCCAAAGCCTTCTACGAGACTGTCGGCACCTTCGTTGACAAGAATGCCGCCAACTTCATCACCCCCGAGTGGAACGGCTACAACGTTTTGCAGCGTGCCGCTTCCAGGGCTGGCGCCTTTGAGGTCGGTTTCGTCACTCCCTCCACCGAGGTCGCGGCGACCAAGCCCAAGTTCGTCTGGCTCCTCGGTGCTGACGAGTTCAACCCTGCCGATATCCCCAAGGATGCTTTCGTCGTTTACCAGGGCCACCACGGTGACCGCGGTGCCGAGATTGCCGATATTGTCCTGCCCGGTGCCGCTTACACTGAGAAGGCCGGTACCTACATCAACACCGAGGGTCGCGTCCAGATGACCCGTGCCGCCACTTCCCTCCCGGGTGCCTCCAGGACAGACTGGAAGATCCTCCGTGCCGCCTCCGAGTTCCTCGGCGTTCCCCTTACCTACGACGACGTGTCCCAGGTTCGCGATCGCATGGCCGAGATCAGCCCCGCCCTGGCCGCCTACGACGTGGTTGAGCCCGTCGCTCTGCAGCAGCTCAGCAAGGTGCAATTAGTAGACCAGAACAAGGGCTCCAAGCCCACCGGTGCCCCCCTCACGAAGGTCATCGACAACTTTTACTTCACAGACGTCATCTCGAGGAGGTAGGTTTCGTCCCCCGGCTCACTTGATGATCAACTACTAACAATGACCGATAGCTCACCAACGATGGCCCGTGTCTCGGCATCCAAGGCCACCGGCGACCCGAGGACCAACTTTATGGCGCCTGGTATGGAGGAGGACAGGCCGATGGGCCAGGTTGCGTACGGAGCGTAAGAGGTTCAGGGGAGAATGTACCGATTAGGCACCTAGAAGCGGGGTTTGCAGAAGAACGAAAAGCTCCTTTGTTCGGGTTGTTAGTCGCGCTGCTTGTACATATAGGAGGTGCGAGGGCGTGGTAGTGTTGTTGGGGTAGGGCAGAGGAAGAGCGCAAGAAGTAAATACGCCCACGTCGGAGTCGTTCAAGCTTACTGTTCACACTGCTTGCTGCTTTTGAAGAGATGATTGTGAGACAGAATCCAGCGTCACTGTGGTCAAGAACGAAATGGCTTAGTCTGGGGTATCTTGTATACATGTATGTGTATTCTACGATTTGATAATCTACAGCAAACATACCACATGCTAAGAGCTGCAGCTACACTGCATGGCTCTCTCCAGCTTGGGCACATCACCAATCCACCTCATTTCCTCCTCTTTATCGCCCTTGTAAACGCCTTCCTCCGTCGTCTCCCCGTCCCACGCATCCTCAAACGGATGCAGCGCCATGTGCATGGCCCGCCGCAACACGTCCCGCTCCCCATCCTTCTCAACGCGGCGGATGATCTCATCAAGTACCCAGTTCCGCGGCACAAAGTTGGGATTCACAGCCTTCATGGCCTTGATCCTGTCGGCATCCCACTCGCCCGGCTGACCAGACCAGTCTTCCACGACCCGTGCGCGCCACTTCTCCAACCACCCGGCGACGCGCTCCCGCGCCTTATCATCAGACGTACCGCCCGTCGCGCCCTCCTTGTGGAAAAACCGCTCCGCGGCCTCAAGCCTCTTCTCCTTTGTCTCGAGATCAGCCACAGGCGTCGAGCTGAGCCGGCGGAAAAAGTGGTTAAAGTCCAGCTTGACATCGTCCATGGCGTCCAGGAGCCCGCTGAAGAGATCGTCAAAGTCGCTGTCGACGAAAGTCCGCAGGCCGAGGCGGCTGGTCATGAGGCGCTTGTACTCAGCCAGGAAGACGGCCTTGTACTCCTCGCCTACCTGCGTGATGATCCTCTCGGCGCGCGCGACGAGGGCGGCAGCGTCGTCTTCCTCGATGCCCTTTTCGACAAAAGTCTCGTCGTCGACGCCGGCGCCGGCGCCCATGAGCTCGCCTAGGGCCTCGCCGAGGCGGACGAGGTTCCACCAGATGATGGTCGGCTGGTTGCGGTAGCTGTAGCGGAGGGCGTGGTCGTCGTGGTTGGGGGTGTACTGGGGGTCGAAGTCGTCCATGAAGGCGAAGGGGCCGAAGTCGAGGCTTAGGCCGAGAATGGAGGTGTTGTCCGTGTTTAGGACGCCGTTCATGAAGCCGTAGGCCTGCCATTTTGCCACGGTGAGGGCGTTGCGGCGGGTGATCTCGCGGTAGAGGCGCGTGAAGCGGTTCTCGGCCGCGTCGGAGGGGCCCTGGATGTCGTCGGCGGGGACGTTGCGGATCGGGGCGGGGCAGGCCTTTGGGTCGTCGGGGTCGGCGAGGCGCGCGGGGAGGGCTTCCCAGCCGCCGAGGACGTCGGTAGCGACGTATGTGGCCAGGGTTCGAAGGAGGGGCCGCTCGGAGCGGGCGCGAAGGATGTCAAAGTTGCCGAAGCGCAGCCAGGACTGGGCGAAGCGGAGGACGATGGCGCCGGGTTCGATGGTCTCGCGGCGGACTTTGGAGGTCGGGAGAAGCGTCAGGGAGAGGGCGCGGGTGGTGGGGATGTGAAGGGCGTTTAGTGCCTCGGAGACAATGAACTCGCGGATGCTAGAGCGGAGGACGGCCTTGCCATCGGCAAAACGCGAGTAGGGGGTCATGCCGGCGCCCTTGAGCTGGAGCTCGTACTGGACACCGGTGGCAGGGTTCTTGGTCTCGAAGAGCGAGATGGCGCGGCCGTCACCGAGCTGGCCAGCCCACTGGCCGAACTGGAAGCCGCCGTAGCATTGAGCCCAGGGGTAACCTCCCTCCAGCTTCTCCTCGTCCCATCCATGTAGCCTGTTACCAGCGACGGTGTGACGAAATTCGTCTGTGGTCTCATCCCCCTCTTTGATGCCAATATCGCGCATTGCCGCCGGGCTTGCTGCCAGCAGCTCAGGATCCTCAGCTGGCTCCGGTCGGACGTATGAGAAGATGGCATTACGGACTTGCCGTGGCCCGATCTGGCTTCGTGGTGTTTCATGGGAGTCGGCAGGCGTTGGATATTGCGAGTCGGTGGGGAGGGAGCTAGTGAAATGCCACGTCTTGGGAAGGTCGGAGATAGGGACGCCGGCAGTAGAGGCATTCGACTGGCCATTGCCAGCGGCCGTGGTGGACGCCATGTGTGATCCGATCAGACGCAATCGGGGGAGAGCGTGGTGGGGTGCGAGAATGGTCGCGATGTGATGTGTCGGACGGAAGACTCGGTTACTTGGGATGCGCATGGACGGTCAAGGAGTCTGAGGTCGTATGGCTCAAGAGTATCAACTCAACGAAAGTCTTTGGCGGCTGTTGCGTGAGGATTGATATATTTTTGGCGGGGTGCAAATGGTCGTAGTCTGGAGGTCTGAGAGGGGCGACATTCGAGTTCGGAATTCCATCGCAATGTCGAAACGGTCCGTTTTTCTTTACGTCATCCTGAAGCTGCCGCCACCTCGTCGTTTCGCCGCGTTCCGGAGAATGAGCTCCTACCCCACCGTGTCAACGTCTCCGAAAAGTTTCTTCCCATGACGGTAGAGAAATGTCAATAGATGATGTGGCAATAGGCAGTCAAATCCCCTGTCGTTAATGATTCCAAGTGCCCAGGCCGTGGAAGGGCTGTCGTCCATCCATCAACAACGACGGAACGTAATCACAAACGGTACCGTTTTGATTCTGTGGGGTAAGACTATGCGGGGTGAACGGAGAGGTGCCCGTCCCGCACACCGGCCCCTCATTCCTTGAACAGGACGAACTGCCGCCGTATGATACTTTAGACGTAACTAATTCATCTCGTTGAGAAGGGTCCTCAATGCTCGAGTCATCACTCAGTATGACAGCACCTATTGTGCAGTTGAGGCTGATCTAGGCTGGAAGCCAAGACGAGCATTTTCCTCCATTGGCTGTCCTTTTGAGGAGGGCCATGAACAACCCGGAAACTCACGAATACTCGAGAAACCCGACGTACAAATAGGCTCAAAGAGAAAAGGTTTAGCTTGATTTTTAGTGTTCCTCAGGAGAAATTCGTGCTTGTCCTCCTTTTGCGTCACACATCAGCTACTTCTCTCCAACCGGAGAACAAGAGCTTGCGCGGGATAACCCGGTCTGACAGCAGTCCACCGGCCATGGTCCCCGAGTCAGCATCCCGCATTTTCCCCAAATTGTGCCCCTCAATCCCCTCTCACAGCTCATATTCTAGATCGTCGTTCTTGGCAGTCTCTAGCGGTGACTTCTCCGCGTTGCCTCCAGTTGCATGCCACCATCGCATATCCCAGTTCCCAGTTCCATGGCTGGCGCCCTGGATAGCCACCAGGCATGCGAGGCTAGGGTTGCACTGCGCCAATATTCTGGGTCTTGGCTGGCTATTCCCCTGGCCTGTGAGGCCCGACATCTCCCAGGTCGAGCCAACGATTTCTCCCGGCTCGGAGGCCTGGGGTCCCCTTGATTTGCCATGTGCTGAGGGAGTAGATCGACGAAATTGTCCCATGAAGGCATGTCGTTATGAGGGGAAGCTGCATGCTCGTCAGGAACAGCCCGGGGTGTGAAGCTTTGTATAAAAGGGTCGGCCAGACCCCCATGAACCTGGTGAAGTCTTCTCTTCACGCTCAACACCAACATCCTACTCTCCATACCACCCTTTTCCTCCCTTCCAGCCACCCAACCGACATCCTCACAATGGTCAACTGCACCAACATCTTTGCCGTCCTGGCCGGGACTTACAGTCTCCTGAACACGAGCAGGTCCGTCTCTTACACGTTGACCTCCTGCCGCCCAGCCCGCTAACTTGCCCAGCACCCTCAACGGCGTCGCCATCCCCGACCAGGCCTACGGCGAGAACCCAATCGGCATCATCACCTACAGCCGCTCCGGCTACATGTCCGCCACCATCGCCGCCACCGAGCCCGAGCTCCGTCCTCAGAATCTCACGTTCCCCTTCACGGCTGACCAGTCCGACGCCGACTGGGCCCTCGTCGGAAAGCACGGCGTGGCCTACGCCGGGCCCTACGAGATCAGCGACGCCATTCCCGCGACGGCGACGTCTGGTCAGATCTTCCATGGGCCCCTTACGGTTGCGAACGTGCCGAGGTGGGTGGGCACGAGGCAGACGAGGAACTATACCATTCACGAGGATGGGCGCCTGCTGCACATTTCGTCGCAGAGGGATGGTGGGTACCGGGGTGAGCTCTGGTGGGAGAGGCTCGACTGAGCTTCTTGCCACGGGGTGAACTAGATGGTGGTTGGTTTATCTTTCTGCTTGTATATAGCATGGTCTGCGTTGGATATGTATTAGAAGGGTGACACCTCTGCAAGGTGATTAGCCTGGGAACACGACGAATGAATGAAGAAAATCAAGGACAATTGACATCAAAATGCTAGAATGAAGATCGTTGCCGTCGGGGAAAAGGGATGTATGAGCTTCGGCGGCGACTCCAGGGGAGGCTGCATGGCCTACAGAGGTGTTGCTGCGTCGTTGGCGGGGCGGGAGGGTTGCATTGGTGGGGTGCTTTTGGAGGAAGTAGAGTACCTGGCCCAGGCCCGTGTCGCCATGTCGTGTCGGTCAGGTCCCGAAGCTGCTTACTTCAAGAGGGAGGTGGTATTGACAAGGTGCCTGGCAACTGGGTTGCGAGGACTGGCGGATGAGCGGAGTGAAGTGGAGAGAGAGCGGTCGGTGCTTGTTGTTGGTGAGACAAGAGAGACAAGGCGTCTTGACAAGCACCGACCACAGCTTATCCCGACGAACACGGTACGAAGGCCGTGACAGTGCGGCGCGAATGCCGTTGGACGGTAGTTGCACGGGACGGGGTTGAGGGACGTGCGCTGGGGACATGAGGGAAACGGAATGGAAACGGGAATTGGACTGCGGGGCAGCTCGCAGCTCCTAGCGTTTGACTCCTTTTTAGCACAGTACAGTCAAGACAAGACGTAAGAACCGCATGGCAGGTTGTTGTTGAGATATCGAAACTAAGGGTGAGATTTGAATTTGACTGAGTTCTTTCTCCGCTCCTTCAATTTGCATGCTCAATGTCTTGCACCATAGCTGTCATTTTCCAGGCACTCAGTCAGATGCGACTCACAGCTCCACCACAGGGTTGTCACCTCCACTTGCCCGACCATTTCTAGTGCTTACCTTGTGCAGGAGTGACCTGACTTCTAATGTAACTCCTGCCAGAGGTGTGCACTGAATTGTAAAGGTGAGGATTTGGTTGCCTTCAACTGCGCTCTGGCTAGGATCGCCGCCTTATACGACACATTCACTTCGTCATGGTGCTCCCTCCGCCATTGGAAGCTCGCATGGCGCCACAGGCCCACTGGGATACGTCACCTCGGCCTGGGACGGCAGCTACCCGAAGAGGCTCTGCCCCTCGGCCCCTCGTTCGGCACCTAGTGATGCCATCAATAACCACATGAACCTGAGCCTGATATTCTCATCATTACACCCAAATATCCGTCCATTTGAGGACCATCGAAATCACCGCTGCAACTTGACCACATTCAATCATCAACATGAACTCGATCGGATCTGTCTGGCAGCCTGACGCTACGGGTCAGTCCCCGAAGCAGGTTCCCTATATCCCCCACTTGAAGCTGAACGATGGCAATGAAATTCCAATGGTACCCCTCTCTCTTCAACCGCCAATCCTTCCAACCAGTCACTAACGGATCAGCTCGCCTACGGCCTCGGCACTGCCAACTTCAAGAAGGGCGGTGCCTCATATGACCAGAACATTGTCGAGATCACCACTGCCGCCATCAAAGCCGGCTACTTTCATCTCGATGGCGCCGCAGGTGAGACACTTCTCTCCCGGATCTTATCGACCATCTTCTGACCACCCCTAGTGTACGGCAACGAGGAGGAGCTCGGCGCCGCCATCAAGGCAGCCGGCATCGCCCGCTCCAAGCTCTACGTAACCACCAAGCTAGCAGGCACAAAGAAGGAGCCCGTCCAGCAGGCATTCGAGACGTCCCTCAAGAAGCTCGGCCTCGACTATGTAGATCTCTACCTCATCCACGCCCCCTTCTTCGCCGACTCGGACGCCGACCTGCAGGCTGCGTGGTCCGACCTCGAGGCCATCCATGCCTCCGGTAAGGCCCGTTCCATCGGCGTCTCCAACTTCCTTCAGCCCCACCTCGAGGCCATCCTCAAGACCGCAAAGGTCAAGCCCGCCCTTAACCAAATTGAGTTCCACCCCTACCTCCAGCACGGTGACCTCCTCGCCTTCCACCGCAAGCACGAGATCGCCGTCTCATGCTACGGCCCGCTGACGCCCATTACGCGCCAAGTGGAGGGGCCCGTGCCTGCGGTCTGGGCGAGGCTCGCGGGCAAGTACGGCGTCACTGAGTCTGAGGTCGGCATCCGGTGGTGTATCGACCAGGGGCTCGTCGCGCTGACGACCACGTCCAAGGAGGAGAGGCTGCAGGCGTACATGACTAGGGTGCCTGGGTTCAAGCTGACGCCCAAGGAGGTGGAGGAGATTACCGAGGCGGGCAAGACGGTGCACTATCGTGCGTTCTGGAACAAGTACTTTGAAGCGGATGATAGGCAGTGATGGGACCAGGGCATTCCGAGGGCTTGAGGGGATTTCAAGAGTACACGAGCGCGAATTGAACGTGAAGGATGTACGAGGCCGTCTATCGCAAGTCGACATGGAATATTCACGACCTAGGCTATGATGCTTTCATGCCTCTTGCGTGATGTTCATTTGACCAGCGCATGATTCGTCATAATACTACGGAACGCCCTCATAGCTCATCATCTGACTCGGTCTCACTTCCAGCGGGCGGCGGAGCGGCCTTTTTCGCTGTCTTCTTCATGAATGGCAGTGCTCGTGCGGGCGGCGGCGCATCGTCGTCCTCTGCCTTCTCTTGCGGCTTCGACTGACTAGTTGACGTTTGCTCCTTGGCAGCTGCAGCCTTCCGTGTCGTCCTCGCCGGCTCTGCTTCCTCTTCGTCGTCATCCTCATCGCTTTCCGTCTCTGTTTCAGCGTCCGTAGTGTCTCTCTCCTGATCAGACAATTCTGCGTCAACATCCTTCGCAGCTGTATCGACGTCCATCTTCTCAAATCCGTCTTCTGATTCGTCATCCTCTACTGGAGCTGTTGCTTTCCTCTTCGAGTCTCGGGACTTCTTGGCAATGCGTTTCTTGCTAGCCTTGGAGGGTCTGCTCGCCTGCGATGGCTGTGATGGTGGGACAGCCTCTGGATCGACTGATGCAGTGGCCAGGATCTTCTGCTGTTCTCTGATCTTGACCTTCTTCTCGTTGAGAAGATCGCGAAACTTTAGCAACAGTTCCGTCTCATCAGCCTGTTTAGCCTCGATGAGCTCGTCAAGCTGGCTCTTCAGCAGCAGCACCGACTCCTCTAGCTCGTGTTGTTTTGTAGTCACTGCGGCAAGCGCTACGTTGGCCTGCACTACGGCACCCGCAGCGAGGCCGCACCAGTCAAAAAGCTCAATCTCTTCATCGGCGTTGTGCTTGAGCTCCAATATGCCCAAGCGTTGCTGGTCCAGGTCAGTGCTTGATCGTGCTTGACTCGAGTCATGACAAGAGGCAAGAAAAAAGGGGTAAGTAGCAAATCAAAGTAGTGGCCTACCGTGATACCCTTGACTCGTCTCCTGACGGTGATGGTCATGGAGACCTCACTCTCCACCGAAGCGATGGCCTCGACGCCTTCGGCGGGTTTCTGCGTCAGGAGGCCGGACAGGATTTCCACCCACTCCTCCTCGGAGCAGGGGCTGTTCTTGACCAACAGGGCGGCCGCCCGATCATGACGCACTGCGAGAGAATGTCTAGGTCAGATCGGATCCCAGGTGTTGCGCATCCAGAAGGCGTGGACGAGGCACGCGCATGAAACAAGCCTGGCCGGGCCGCGGCGATCAGCGGGGGGGAGCGGGAAGGGGGTTACATACAGGAGACCACATATGGAGCTAGCCCGTCCGTGCCCAGGAGCTTGAGATCGAGAGTTTTGGTCCGGGTCTGGGCCGCATTAACGAGGACGAAGGTGCCCTCCTCATCCGAACGAGGTAAGCGGAGGACAGATGCCGGGGGAGCCATCTCGAATAGGCCTGGGGAACTGTGCTGCCGAAGTTGTATGTTGTTTGGTTGACCCGTGTATGAGTCGTGAGAGATAGACAAGGCAGTTGTAGCTTTGCCAGCGTGATGGAACAACAACAGACGGCGAGAGAGTTGGAACGGATGACGTGGTGAAACACTGACGCAGAACCAATCAGGTGGTGCCGGAGGTTGAGACCGAACAGACAGGACGAGCGAGCAGGAACACGACGTAAGTAAAAAGAGGCAAAGATGCGGCAGCGGGCCGAGAACAAGACACGGGGCGTGGTGTCAGGGACGGAGGGTGTGATGACGGACGCTAGGAAGCTAGCTGGCCAGTGTCAGGAGGATCGATGATGATGATTGCCAGAAACGGAGAAGGGGTCCAGTAGCTTTCGGACGTCGGCAGAGGCTGCAGCAACAATTTGGATGATTATCGTGAGAAAAGGAAGAATGACATGGACCTCTCGATGGTTCGGAGGAGAGCAGCCTTTCGTTGCTTCTGATGAAGAGTTCAGAAAGAAGCAAAAAGTGCCCGTGCGTGCTTTGCAGGTTAGCAGATCTAAGATGAGTCGTGCAAATAAGTGTGCTTGCTTCTAGGCACCCGCGCCTTGGGGGGCTTGAGATGGCTTGTAGCGTCCGGTGAGGGCAGAGCAGGAAGACACCGATGCCAATGATGATGGGGAGGTTCCAATGTTGGTGGTGGAGATTCCAGGCAGCACAGAGTATCGATTAGAGAGCCACTCCCGAATCAGGACGGTCATCGGAATGCTCCAGGTCTTCTTGGAGAGAGGGTGTACTGTTGAACAACGTGGTTGGTAAGACCAAAAAAACTAGACAGTTAAAGGCTAGGCTTGGAGCGGCAGAGCTCTTTTTCCAAGTCCTCTCTTCCAGTCGTGAACGGCAGAAGGGGTACCTGGCATGGAACAGGGCAAACAGAACACCAGAACACCAGGACACCAGAAGCCAGTACAGCGCGACCCTGACGCGTCAAAGTCGTGTTCGTCCCCCGTCACCCCTTCCCGGGCCCAATCAGCTGAGGAATGCAGGCTCCGCAGGACCACGTGACTCACGTGCCCCGAATGCATCATCCATCAAATCAGAGAGACCCCCCCAAAGCCCCCCCCTGCTGCCTCTCTCTGACAATCAGGGCACTTCACTCGCCAGCCACCCCCCCCCCCAAGGCCCCGCCTAACATCACATTGAGCACTAAAACGGCCGTGCCCTGCGACCACATCACCTTTTGCGGACCCCCGTCTACCACACCACCGCACTACCGTACGTCCCCAGCCCCCGAATGCCCAGAGCCAGAGCCTGCCAGGCCTGCCAGCTCAGCCCTGATTTTCGCATCCTCCGTCCGTCCACTTCCCCCCGACCATCCCATGGCATGCTCTGAGATTTGACGATACCTCACCCACCACCTACACACGCCACCTACACCGAACGTCATACCAGTGACTTTTCCTCCTCGTCCACTCAATTCGTGAACTTCATCTAAGCTTTGGAGCTTCCTTTCGATTGTTACTTGGCCTCGAATCCGCCTCCACCAACATACAAACAACCAAACAAACCAATTCAACTGGACGACCGTGCCCTCCTGCATCACCAGCCCGAAAACCCTCAACCACTCGGCAGCCCACTCCCAGCCACCCGCCATTTCCGACCCGGCCACCTTTTGCGACCTCGCACAAATCCATCTCTACGCACAATCACGACACCATTCGACCCTCACTAGACGGATCATTCAATCGACGGGAGGCCCGACGGCCTTCGACTGTTGCCAGTTTGGACGACATGATCTTGCACCTTCCGTGAAGTACGAAGCTGTGGGATTTTCGACGTCCTACCCGGACAGCGACTTCGACGTCACCGAGCGCAGTAGTTCAAAAGCAATAAACGAGAAACACAAATCCTAGCAGCATCACAATGGAGGCATTACGCTTGAAGCCACGCCAGCCGGTGGAGGAACAGATTGAGGATTGGGATGATGGCGACTTCCAGATCGACTCCGAGGAAGCCCCCTTCCGCCCCGCCAATTCACACAATCAACCGCCCAGCCGTCGCGACTCGCACTCGTCCGTCATGTCGTTGCGATCCGAGCTGGAGTCATTACCCGGAGACGAAAGGCAGCTTCACCTGCCTGGCGATGACGAGAGGTCGACCCTCGACGCCATTGCCGCTGCCACCAAGGCTGGCATTCCTATTCCACAGAACGTGCCCTCATCAGCCCTCATGGGCGGCACCATTAAGCGCTTGGGTGGCCGCAAGATCAAGAGGATCATCCAGGACGACTGGGAGAACGACCTAGAGCTCCCGGTTTCCGCCCAAGCCCTTCGCATAAAACAACAAGACGCTTCTCAGTTCCCCGACGCACTGCGACAAGTGAGCGGCCCTCACTCCAGCCCAACTAAGCTGTCTGCAGCCGTCAGCCTGCCTCCGATCATTAAGGACGAACGGAGAGAATCTACCATGTCCATGTCGAGTGTCGTGTCCGGGGCTGCCAACCTGGACAAGTTTAAGGACAACGACGACGATGACGACGACTTTTTCGGTGATGGAGGGGCCACTATTAAAGTGTCCAAGACGCGCCCGCCTAAGCCCATATCACTCATTACCCCCCCAACGCCTCAGAAGATCGAAAAGTCCGACAAGATTGCTGGTGCTGATGATGATTTTGAGGGTGACTTCGAGTTGCCCTCTGATGGCAAGCTGAAGCTGTCCACGCGCAAAACTATTCCCAAGACGCCGGCAACCCAGGCCGAGGACATGGACTGGGGTGAAGGCAGCCTGGGCACTCGATTCGGCGGTACGAGGAGAGACGGCCGATCTAATAGAAGCTCATCGGCCTCCGCCTTGAGCCCCAGCGTATCCAGCTCGTTCACTGCCGAGAGCGAAGACGACACGTTTGAAGGCCTTCTACTACCAACCGGACATGTCAACTTTGAAGAGCGACTGGTGCGCAACAGGAAGAGCCGCTCGCCTGTGCGTGCTGTTGAGGAGGAGCCCACAGATCTTAAGACTCCTCAGCCCCAACCCCAGGCTCAGGCTTCACCACCTCCTCAAGCTGAAGCCGACAAGGACGACATGTTCAATGATCTTGATCTCGGAGATGGCGAAGTCTTTGACTCGGGCAAGCTTACCCTCCACCGTAACATTAGGGTGAACACGAACCGCCCTGCCAGCCCGACGCGGCCCAAGACGGCCGTCTCCATCACCTTCACCAACAAGCCCGTCCAGTCACGTCTGCCGAGGCCTAATCATGAACGCGCTCAATCATCCCTGGAGCCCGTGTCGGAGAGTGGTGGCCCTATTCAATCTAGGTCGAGGCGATCCCAGTCACGCATGGGCCACTCGTCACATTCGTCTGTTACCAGTCTACCGACGCCGACAACGCCTTCTCCCATTCAGCTCACGCAACCCGCCACGCCTCGCAGGCGAGAAATGAGCAAACCTACTTCACACGCCTCTCTTCGCAATGAGCCCACCACCACCAGCTCTCAGCTGTTGAAATTTAAGCGATCTTTGCCAGCCATGCGAGCGACACCGCAGTCTCCTGCCAAAGCCCCTGTTTCTCGATATGAAAGGCCGCCATCTCGCACCGATGGACGTCCCCAGTCGTCTCTGCGACCCAAGACACCAGTTGAGAGGCGAGCAGCTGGAGAGATCCCGCTTATGACGGCACGCAAGCCGTTCCTCCCTGCTGGTGCATCGACTACGCACTCGCATCACGCTGCTGCCAAGCCTGCAAGATTACTGCGACGTCACGACTCGAACAGCTCGATTGATCTTCGTCCCGCCTCAAGAACAGTCTCGAGGTCAGCGATGCGTTCGCCTAGTCCGCAACGCCTTCATCGCAGCGCCAACCAGATCGCCCAAGGCGGACCCCGGGCCGGCTATTACCAGAACCGGTCGAAGACCTTCGGTGACGGGCATGAGCTGGACGCGTTTGACGACCTGCCCACATCCACACAGACGGAGTCCAAGTACACGTGCCAGCCAGCAAAGGCGCCTCTTCGCAACAAGATTTACCAAAATGTGCTGCCCGAACGCAATACTACCCCCTCTCCAGTGCCTCAATCGCCAGCCAGATTCGACAGGTCTGACAGCACACCACACTTTGCCCGCGACACAGCAGCTAGTAGAATCGCGCGAGAGACGTCGCTGGCTCACCGCGCTCCCTCCAGCGGGCCGCTTGCGCCCCTGACCACCCAGCGTGTTGCGCAGCTTTCTAGTAGGAGCAACTTTCACCCTGGCGTGCCACAGTCGACGGTGCGCTCGAAGAAGCATCGCAAGCTTCCACAGCTGAAGCCGCATCTGATCACCAACATGAATAAAGACAACTCTTCGAGGCGTAAGTTTGACATATCAGCCCCACCGTTTTGATCAAAGATACTAAACTCGATGATAGACGAGAAGGGCATGTTCTATAACCCGCAGACACACCGATGGGAAGGCAATGAAAATGCGCTCAACGCGTTTGATCCCCCAATCTCGTCACCTTCGACAGTCACCCCCATCGCTCACCTTCCCCGCGAGAGAGAGACCGGCACACCTCGCCCAGCTCTCATTACAAACATTACTGGAACGAAGAATGTTCAGGTTGTCGGAGGCATGGTTTTCGACCCGCAGAACATGTGCTGGCTGAAGTTGGACCCCCAGAACAAAGCCAAATCCGAATCCAACGACACTATGGACGGTTTCAATGCTCTGGACGACGATGACGACGTCTTCAAAGATATTCCCGATCTCGAAGATCCTCCTGTCGACTCAACCGAAGGTGGGCAAGGCCGCGTCAGCGATGTCAAGGATGACTGGCTCGTTGGCGAGGAGTTCGACGTCGGCCCCGAGTTCGTGCGAAGACAGCGCGAGGAAGAAGACCGGTGGAGGAAGAAGTGCGAGAAGTGGCTCAACGTCCCCGACCGCAACCGCGAGACGTGGCGCTGGGCCATCCGCGACCTTCTTGTCCACCAACGCACCGCACAATAATTCCGGTCCCCCTCACGAAATACATACGACCGAAGCCCCTCTACACTTGCACACACTCACCACCACACCCCCCCTTTACCCATCTACGCATTTTAATACCCCCAACGTTACGATCGTCATGATGAGGTTTCAGCTTCTGAAAGAGCTGTGGAGTTTACGGGGCATGATAACATTTTTTGCGGCGTGGCATGATTTTTCTGATTTATAGGGCCTGGAGGCGGCTCCGGTCCTGTCTGTGTATTATCACCCCCATCATAACCATGAAGACCATGAAACGAGGAGCCTAAAAAAGTTGTGCAGCTGCAGCAAGCACTCACATTGTCGATTTTGAAGTAGTGGAGAAAGATGAGGGATCCTGGACAGAGGGTCGGCCTGTTGGCGTCCTCGCGAGTCTAGGTTGTTGGCGCGGTGAGCGAGTATGAAATGAGGAGCATTTCCTGCATTGAGCACGGCGTTCAGACAATGTTTCAAAGTGATGCGATGAATGTATGTGACATATTTTACGGCGTGCGGTGCTTTTTCTTCGACCCAAAAACTCCTGGTACATAGATTTGCCGGACCAACTCAAACGGACTGCGCTCCTTCACGTACCTCCCTCACTGCTGCGTGTCAGAAGGCCTATTTGGCGCCCGTCTTCTTTCCCTTCTTTCCCTTCTTCTTCTCGGGCGTCGTCTTCGTCTCAGGAACCACCTTCTCCGCCGTCTCGGTGATCTTGCCGGCCTTCTTCAGCTCAACCTCGTCGGCGGGCTTCTTGGCCTTCTTCTCACCCTTGGCGGGCTTCTCGACGACGGCAGGCTCCTCGATGACGGCGGGCTTGTCGGCCTTGGCCTTCTTCTTGTCATCGACCTTCTTCTCACCCTTTGCGTTCGCCGCGCCCTTGTCCAACGCGTGGGGATCCAGACCCCTCCTGCGCATGGCGTTCCTCTTCGCCTTCTGCATGTAGCCCTCGTCCTCCTCGTCGTCAAAGCCGCCGAAGGCGTCGTCGCTCGTCTCGGCGTCCTCGGCGCCGATGGGCGTCTTGTCGACCACGTCGTCGTCGGATTTGGCGCCAGCGGCGCTCCGGTTCTTGGTCGCGACGGACAGGCGGTCTGCGTCGGCGGGGCCGGCGACGGCCTTGGCAGGCGTGGGGCCGATCTTCTGGAACTTGGAAACATAGAAGCCGTCGACGTTGTAGGTATGCGGGTAGTAGCGGCGGGTGAGCTTAAGGGAGGCGTCGAACTTCTTGCCCATGTAGGAGGTGAAGCCTTCCTTTCCGAAGGGGAGTCCCGTGTCGACGAGCTTGACGTTCGGGCGGCGGGAGAGAGCGTACTGCACGACGGCCTCACTGGGTGGCTGTTAGCTAGGTTTGGGACGCGGCGGTTGAGGAGCCTATGGGGGAACGTACTTCTCCTCGATGGTGACGCTGCAGGTGGAGTAGACGATGAAGCCGCCGGTTTTGCTGTTGTGGTTGACAGAGTCGATAGCGGCGAGGAGCAGCTGCTTCTGCATGTGGGGGAGCATCATGAAATCGCGCTCCGTCTTGTTGGTCTTGACGCTGGGGTCCTTGGCGATAACGCCCGTTCCGGAGCCTAGTTTTCTGGTCAGCGTGAGCGCTCCTTTATGCGTCCGCGTTTACATACAAGGAGCATCGAGAAGAACCCTGTCGAAACCACCCATGGGCTTGGGGAATTCACGAGCATCGTAGTTGGAGACGACGACGTTACGGGCACCGAGCTAAGACAGTGTCAGCCAGATCCTCCTAGATGTGCATATCTCGAGACAGTAACTCACGCGATGAATGTTACCAATCAGACCCTTGGCACGAGCCTTGTTGGGATCGTTGGCGAGGATGAAGCCCTTGTTCTTCATCATGGCGGCCATGTGTGTCGTCTTGCCACCGGGGGCAGCGGCCATATCGAGGACGCGCTCGTTCTCTTGAGGCCCGAGAGCCATGACGGGAAGGAAGGAAGAGGCGGCTTGCTGGGAGGAGTCAGTTGCCTTGTCATGACCACTGGTAGAGTCCAGCAACATAGAGCTGCGGGAATGGAAAACTAACCAGAATGTAGTGACCTGCAAGGTACTCGGGACTAGCACCGAGGGGAATGCTGCTCTCTAATCAGGACGTCAGCGAACGATCATTAGATAACCGTCACAGCAGCAAATTCTTACCGAAAACCTGGAGGCCTACCTTGCTCCACTTGCCAACGGGCTCCAGAACGACACCTCGGGATATCAAAGACTGAGCGAGATCTCTCCGATGTGTCCTGAGCGTGTTGGTGCGAATGACAATAGGTCTCGGGCTCTCGTTCGCCTCAAAGAAGGAGAATGCCTCGCTCGGGCTGAACAAGTTGAACAACTTCTCCGCGAGGTACTCAGAGTAGCCATAGTAACCGCAGATATCCTTGATCAGTTGCGCCGTGTACTCAGAACGGCTCCTGGTGGGGTCCGCCAGCTTGGCGAAATCCTCGAGGATGCGCACGTTGTCGGTCATGCGGTTGCGCAGAACGTGCAGATCAGGCGCCAGGGCCTTCTTCTTCGGGTTCTCCTCGTCGTCATCGAGCACCATGCCCGTCTCCGCAATGTTCGTCTGCAGGCCCATGTCCTCGAGCTCAGCCGCCGCATCCTCCGCCTCCTGTGCTGCCTGCTCGTCGAGCTTACGCGAAAGGCCCTCCAGGTTCGCCCGACTCAGCGCCTCCTCGCCATCAGAGTCGTCCTCGTCCTCAGAGAAGACGTGCTTGTTCTGCTCCTGCTCGGGGTCGTCAGAGTCGAAGACAGAGTCGTCGGAGCCGAGGAAATCGTCGCCGAGCGTAACGGCTTCGTCGAGGCCGGAGAGGTCGTCGTCGCTGGCAGCCAGGTCTGCCATGTCATCATCATCCGAGAGCTCGGCCTCCATCTCCACAACCTTGGCCTTCTTGCCCTTCTTTGGCTTGCTTCGCGGGTTCACCGCAGCGGGGGCGGCGGCGGCGGCAGCTTTCGCGCCATTGGTCTCCTTGCCGGACTTGGCCTTCTTCGCGGGCGGTGCGGCAGCCTGCTTGCTCGCGCGTCGCCTCTTGTTCTGGGGCGCCTCGGTAGGCTCGTCGGCAGGGAGACCGGCCTTCCTCTTGAGCTTGGCGAAGTGAGCCTCCGACAATGGCTCGGGCGGGCCCTGCTTCTTGAATCGGTTTCCGACCTGGTTTCGAGTCAATTATTGCCGCCTTCATGATGCTTGTGAGGATTAACTTACACCCATGATTACTATAGTATGTTCTTGGGCGGTATATCAGGGTCGTGTCGTCGTCGTCGAAGATCGCGATCCCGAAGATGCGCCAGTCGTTCCTGTCCGCTGCAGAAAAAAGTTGGACCCCCACCGAAACTTTTCGTCGTTATCGAGCACGGACATTGCGATAAGCCAGGAGCTTGGACGTTGGCGGGTGAGTGACTGGAGTCAGTTGGGCCCAGATTACGTAATCTTGGGTCTGCTCCTCACTTCAGCACGATGTACGTACGTGGGGCAATGGATCCAGGAACGCTTGCCAGTGATGAGGTAGACAGCTGCTCTTCTTTGTGACGTGCCCTCAATACAACAGCCACCTTTCGAACAACCAATACCCCGAAAATCAACGGATTCGAAAGCCAACTAAATACAATCGCTTCACACAGATAAGGAATTCAAACACCAGAAACATGGCCGAAGTCGTATTCGCAAGACAGTTCCTGTCGACGCTCGACTCCAAGCCCGTGAAGCTCTCCGCAGACCATGTCGAGGATCCCAAGAACTTCCCCGCGCGCCCTCCCGTTCGTCTACCCTTGTCTCACCACAGACTCGCAACTTCAGCTAACGGCCCGCAGTATGTTCTTCCCAAGATGCCCAAGGCCTTCAGCAAGCCGTCCGTCCCCCTCGCCCCCGGCCAAGAACGCAGCGTCACCGTCGTCCTAAAGTCTCTACGCAACCCCCCCATCGACATCAAGCTCACTTCCCAACCCCTCAACACCTCCGTCCTCGATCTCAAGACTAGCGTTGCCGAAAAGGCCCGCATACCCGTCGACAAGATGCGCCTGCTGCATCGCAAGAAGCCCATCCCCGACAGCAAGGTGCTCAAGGATCTTGCGGGCGACGAGGAGACGACGGTCGAGTTCGCGATCATGGTCATTGGGGGCGCAGCGGCCGTGCAGCCGGCCGAAGGCGAAGCGGGCGGCGTCGGTGTCGCGGGAGAGGCTACGGGTGCTGCGGCGCTGGAGACGGAGGCATTCTGGGCGGATCTGAAAGGGTTCTTGATGCAGAGGCTGAAGGACGAGACGGAGGCAGAGAACCTGGCCAAGTCATGGCAGGCGGACTGGGCGAGCAAGAGGTAAAGAGACATACATGTACATACATGGGTGAGAGCTACGGCAGGCAGCGATCATTTAGCATCAAATGAGACACGATTGATAAGAATAAGAATATGTGTGGAGACGACGGCAAGAACGTGTCTACATTCCAGCATGTGATATTTCCTATGGAGTGCCGTGAATACGGCATAACCAGGCGGGCCATCAGATCTGAAATTCGAGCCTTGTCGCGCTCCAAGAGGAAAAGATCCGGGTCCAATGCCTGGGTCTGGGTCCGCCCGGCGGGTGTGTCCGGGAGGGGGGCGGAGGCAACAGCCATCAGGGCCCAGCAGGCTAACATTCATCCTCCCCTTTCCGCGATTTCAACAGGAAACCTCTCCGTCATTGGGTCATCATTCGTCTCTGAGGAACGGCAGCCGCCAAAGAGTATATGTTCTCCGTCTTCGCGTTAAGGAAAAGCTCCAAGATACGGTATCGGCAATTGGGGTGTGAGGGACAAGACGCTTATGCGGCGAGACCCTTGCTGACAGTCTTGATAATGCTGTCGTACTCGATGTCATCGGGGTCGTTGGCCTGGAGCTCGGTCGCGATACCGGTCAGAGAGCGCTTGAGGGCTTCCTTGGAAGAGGCGTAGACCATCTTGGCCTGCAGGGGGTGTCAGCACGCCGGTACGAAGGTGGGAGGGGCCACTCAAGGGGCAGCAAGGCACTGACCATGATGCCGGCATCATCGGGGGACCACGCAATGAAGGCGATCTTGTTGCTGCAGTCTTTGTCAGTATGCTGCGCAGCCTTAAAGGCAGGTGGAGACGTACCGCTCGCCCTCGCCCGAGGCAAGGCTGTACTCGAAGTCGTAGACGGCGTAGCGGGGACCCTTGCCGACGGCACCCTGGACTTCGTTAGCACTGTATTCGGTAGCTGCGTTATCGAGAGACGGCTGTGGCATACAGTCTTCGACTTGCTGGTGGCGTTGATCAGCTTCTCGCGGAAGTTTTCCCAATCCTTGTCGTCAGAAGCCTCTTCGATGACGATCTCCTTGTTGTTGTCGGACAGCTTGAAGACAATGTACTTGTACTTCTTGCTGAGCTTCAAGTCGTTGTACGCCTGGACGCACTCCTGGGAAACGGTCGCTCTGGGATGGCATGCCAAGTCAGTGGCTTGTCGTGGTGATGCACTCAGGAAACACCTCGTTCGGGGGGGCCTGCGGGGATCGCCCGACCGGGGTGGCCGGCCGAACGCTTGCGCCGAGGGTGGATGAGGGTTGCTTGGAGAGGATGAGGAGTTACAAACCCGGATTGAGACTGGGATCGAGGTTAGAGACCGTTGCGAACACCATATGTTGGCCGAAAGCGTAAGTCACTCACCATTGTGTATGGGGGATGGCGGGGGAGCGCAAGTGGGATGGGGAAGTGGGCTGAGTTGCAGTTAGCACACAGTCGGGTTGGGATCGAATAAACAGCAAGTAAGAATTGAGCGACGAGTATTCGAGGTTCCGGAAGCTTTTTAAGCTGACAATGCCTCAAAAGATGGTGGGTTGGGAGGTGCAGGCAACAGCTTACAGTAAAGTCGGGCAGGTTGAGGTAGAGAGAAGTAGTTGGAGTTGGGTCGTCGATGTCTCGGTCTGACGAGTTGGCAGCTGGGCTATGGAGGGGGGGGGGGTGGAAGTGGGAGAAAAACAGCCCCAGCATGGTGGGGTTGGCACGGTGAGACATACCACGTGACCCCCCGTCGTCAGCCACAGAGCACCAAGCACCCAAGCAACAGCACCCCCAGCGAGGCCCAGTATCGCAATTGTGTGCGTTTCTTGGCGTGATGGTGCGCGTCCTGCCTGCATTTGCATCTTCTGAGACTGACCCTTGCCCCATCCTATCTGAGCCGGTACCGGTATGTACGAGTTCTAGAAACATTGGATGATCGAGCTTACGCAAACCCGGGCAGCAAGATCACGAGGGGCAGGAAGTATTATTGCTTAACTTCTTTTGTTCATCTTAATTTACACAGCTGATCGGCGCTATCGTACAGAGATGAGCTCAAGCTGTCCGGCTGACTCGCCGGCATCTGCTCTGCTCGTCCTAATCGAACAGGGTCTGAAAGACGAGAGGTAAGGTAGAGAGGAGTTAGTACAAGGCCGCGATCCCTTCCGTTATAGAATACCAAAGCCATGCTCCCCCATCCCAAATCACTTTTATTACAAAAAGATTTCTCAATCACCTCTTACATCATGCCACCCATGCCACCCATACCGCCCATGCCGCCCATGCCACCCATGGGGGGACCGCCGGGGCCCTTCTCCTCAGGGGCCTCGACAATGGCGACCTCGGTGGTGCCAAGCAGAGAGGCGACACCGCTGGCGTCGCGAAGACCAGTGCGGACAACCTTGAGGGGATCAAGGATACCGGCAGAGATCATGTCAACGTACTCGCCCTTGGCAGAGTCGAAACCCTTGTTGAAATCAGCAGCGTACTCGTCAGTGAGCTTGCCAACAACGACGGAGCCCTCGAGGCCGGCGTTCTCAACAATGTTGCGAGCGGGGCGGGTGATGGCGTTCTTGATGATGCTGACACCAAGCTGCTGGTCGAAGTTGCCCGGCTTCAGGTCCTTCAGGGCGTTGGTGGAGGCCTTGATCAGAGCGGTACCACCACCGGGCAGGATACCCTCCTCAACCGCAGCGCGAGTGGCGTTGAGGGCATCGACGAAGCGGTCCTTCTTCTCACCGACCTCAACCTCGGAGGAGCCACCAACCTTGATGACGGCAACACCGCCGGAAAGCTTGGCAAGACGCTCCTGAAGCTTCTCCTTCTCGTACTCAGAGGTAGTAGGGTCGTTGATGACGCCACGAATCTGCTCGCAGCGCTGAGCAAGGGCATCCTTGCTGCCCTCACCGTTCAGGAAGATGGTGTCCTCCTTGGTGATGGTGATGGAGCCGGTGGAGCCGAACATGTCGGGGGTGGCCTTCTCGAGCTTGATGTCGAGCTCCTCGGAGAAGACGGTACCGTTGGTGAGAACAGCAAGATCGCCAAGAATGGACTTGCGGTTGTCACCGAAGCCGGGGGCCTTGACGGCAGCAACCTGGAGCTGACCACGGAGCTTGTTGAGAATGCAGACGGCGAGAGCCTCACCCTCGATGTCCTCGGCAATGATGACCAGGGGGCGGCGGGCCTGGGTGGAAGCCTCGAGGGCGGGAATGATGTCCTGAACGGCGGAGATCTTCTTCTCGGACAGCAGGATCAGGGGCTTCTCGAACTCGACCTTCTGGGCCTTGGTGTCGGTGATGAAGTAGGGTGAGACGAAACCGCGGTCGAAGCGCATACCCTCGGTGACCTCGAGCTCATCGGCCATGGTCTTGCCCTCCTTGACGGTGATGACACCCTCCTTGCCGACCTTCTCCATGGCGTTGGCAATGAGCTTGCCGATGTGGTGGTCGCCGTTGGCACTGATGGTGGCGACCTGGGCGATCTCCTCGCTGGTAGTGATGTCACGGGTGTTCTTCTGGAGGTAGTCGACGACGGCATCGACGGCGGCCTGGATACCACGGCGGAGATCCATGGGGTTGCAACCGGCGGCAACGTTCTTGACAGTCTCGGAGAAGATGGCACGGGCGAGGACGGTAGCCGAGGTGGTACCGTCACCAGCGACCTCGTTGGTCTTGGAAGCGACATCCTGGACCAAACGAGCGCCGAGGTTCTCGAACTTGTCCTTCAGGGTGATGGCCCTTGCGACGGTAACACCATCTGTTTCTCATCAGTATTGAACGTCGAAAGAAACCATTGAACAGGAGATTGCTAACCCTTTGTGATCTTGGGGGCGCCAAAGCTGGACTCGATGAGAACGTTGCGGCCCTTGGGGCCCAGTGTTGTCGCAACAGCCTTCGCGAGAGTCTCGACACCGGTAAGGAGGGAAGCGCGGGCCTCGACGCCGAACTTCAGCTCCTGTGAAACAAGTGATTAGACAATGTCCAATGGTCTCGACAGAAGCCGTCATCTTCAAGTGCAAGCATACCTTGTGAGCGTAGCGGACCTGGCCGAGAGCAGCGCCCTGGCGGAACTGGCTGGTAGCCGAGTTCAGGACCGAGGTCCTCGTACGGGAGGTCAGCGCGCGCTGCATTGTGATGAATTAGAAAAGGGGTATATGTAGTGTCACAACAAAGAAACGACCGTAAAGTAAACAGTCGCCAGGTAGAGAGAAATGACGCGGGTTGCTTTCAAGGAAGATGGGGGGATGGAGTGGAAGGAGGAAGATTGATGATAGAAGCTCTGCAGAAGCTCCCCTTCGCGTCCCGATGTCCCATCCCCAAAAATTTATCTCGGAGCTCGGCTAAACGAGGCCCCTTGTGCTCCCTATCCCCGATTCGAGTACGCTAGACTCCTTTGGGAATAGCGAGACCCAGTCAGAATTCCACCTCCTTCCAATGCCGTCTGTCCGATTTGAAGCCATCGTCAGTTTTTACCCATGCTTTCAATTCTGGCCAGGCGGGTCTGTTGTCGTGAGTTACTTGAGGGCACTCTCGTTGGGTCACTGGATCGATTGGCCATGCAACTCTCGTCGAGCGGTCCTGCGGCTGCCAGGTCATCAGCTTTGTGACAAGGCTGGTCGAATTGAACTACCATGACAAAGCACCTTGTTTCTGCGATTGGTATTGGTGTGGAGACAAGTCAATCAGGGGGAGGAATCTAGGCATGCCATTCAGGAGGCCACGACGACAGATTTTCATCCACCAACCATTGAGGAGGCAAAGCCGGCTTCACGAATGTACCACGAATACAAGAGCAATCCTCGGTGTGAACCAGCTAAATTTGGGCGCAATTGGTCTCTCATCCTCTTCTCGAATAAGTGCCTGCCCCAGGTTTCGGTGCGTGCAGCACTGCAATCCGTTGGCCCCATGCACAAGCAAATTGACGACTCAAAGTGATCCGTTACCTTTAATGTCGTTTTGACACCTCAGTCCTATACTGTCCCAGTGCTAAACATTGGGTATTGGCTCCCAAGATGTAAAGTCTCACTTCCGTTTCTGCTCGTCATTGTCTGTGTCGTTTTGTTGGTTTAGAAATCGACCTCGTTTATCTTCAGACGGGGGGGGCGACTTACCGGCAGCGTGATCAACGAAAGGGTCTTCGTCATCTTCATTGATGGGGACGGCGGCAGATTTAGAACGCTTGGTCCTGGCCTCCGCAGCAGCGCCGCGAGCCTTGGTAGCTCGCTTGCGCTTGGTAGCAGCAGGGACAGTCGAGTCATCGGTGGACAGCGGCTGCGAGGTGCTGCGGTTGATACTGGAGGTGTTGGAGTTCTTGCCGGTAAGGTCCGAGGGCTTCAGGTCGAAGGTCTTCAGGAGCCGCTCGAAGCGTTTGTGTCTTGTTCCGTCGTCTGGTTAGTACAGAGCGGCGTATCTGGTCCACATAATGAGGATACTCACGCGGCGGCCTTGCTGGCGATTCCGAGTTCGTCGGCCACAGCCTGGAAGTTGATCTTGCAAGTTCAGCTTGTTTACCAGTCGTGAGTATCGGGGGCATTTTACCTTGTTGTCAGAGCCCAGGTTCTTCCAAGAGCAGATCACGAGCTTGAGGGCGTCCTGAGAGTTGTCGGAGACACTACCCGCAGCGGTAGTATTCTCGGCCATGGCGGTAATCAAGGACGTTGGTAGTGATGCTAGGAGTAGTGATTGGTATTTGCGGGGCTGATGACGAGGTAGTAGCTCAAGTTGATGATGCTGACTATGCCCAGACTGGGTTCGTCGGTTCGTGGAAGAAAGCGACAGGCTGTTGAGGACTTGCTTGCCACGAATCAAGAACCGAAAGCAGTTGCAGGCACGGCGTCAGATGGCAGGAAAGGGGTCTCCGTGTCGGTCAAGATGTTTGGGCTGGACTACCTGCGATCTGTTGCCAGAATCCTCTTTCTTTTTCCTGCTGAAGAGTAGTGAATGGTCAACTGAGGGCTCGCTGAAATGTGAGAAGAAGATCAGACTGTGTGCCTGGGCTTTGCATCAGGCAGGAAGAGTTGCTCAGAGTGATAGCCCCCCAATTTTTAGTTTAGCAGACAAAGGTAACGACCGCAACGTGCCAAAGAGACCAAGCTGACCGCTTGACACCCTGCCTGCAACTTTCTAGCAGCTTCCTATTTATACAGCCTTCTGTTTCCGATCATTATTACAAGTCCCTGCTCAGCCAAACTCCCGACTGACACATCATCCACCTTCTCAAGATACGCTCGCTCATCCACAAACTTCACCAACACTTCCCGTTTCGCTCCCGACTCACAACTCTATCAAGATGCCTCCCAAAGCCGCCACTGCCGCCGGCGAGGCGGGTTCCCTCAACGCCGGTGAGATCAAATTTATCAAGGTCATGTTCGACAATATGACCACCAAGCCCGATGCCGACTGGGAGAAGATGGCCGAGGCCCTCGGTCTTGCCAACAGCAAATGCGCCAAGGAGCGCTTCCGTCAGATGTCGAAGAAACACAACTGGGGCGTCGGTGAGGGTGATGCCAGCCCTGCTAAGCCCGCCGGCAAGACTGCCGCCGCTTCCAGCCCTCACAAGCCCACCAAGGTGGCCAAGTCAACTCCCAAGAAGAAGACTGCCGTCAAGAAGAAGGTGTTCCAATCTTTACCGATGCTGAGTGTGATGAAGCTTCTTGCTTACTGAAACTTGCAGAACTCTCGAGTCGAGACCCCTGAGCCTGAGGAGCCTGTCCTCGGGTCGGATACCGAGGAGAAGTTTCTCACTGTTCTGAACAGTGACGGAGATAGCGATTTCGAGGCTTGAGACGACTTGGTCTCTTGGAACGCACAGTACATCTATCCGCATGGGTATTGGAATTGCTATGGTCTATGGTACGGTTTCAGATAGTTCATTCGGCAAGTTACCTACGAATGAGCCTCTCTCCGGCTCCCAAAAATCAAATACCAGATCTGAACCCGAGACTTCTCCCTTCTTGACGACATGACCTACCTTCATCGCTCGACACGCCGTCGCAAGCCCCTATTACAAAGTAAAGCGAAGAAGCTTCCAGAAGACCTCCCAGAATTACGCTTGAGATCTATTTGAAGGCTTCCCAATGATATCTTGCTTTTGTTTTCAATACTTCACGGACAGGTGGTCTTGAATCAAGGCGGAGTTGCGGTCGGCCACCAGCATTTCAAATGGGGAGCTCTGGAATGCAGGATAGCTACATGTGCGAAGAAGACACTCGACCTTACTACTGTCGAGCCTACATCCAATGCTCTGATGTTTAACAGGCGGGCATGATTACCAAGGAAAGTCAATAGCTGGGCATGAGAAATGCTACGGCATGCGCTACCTGATGACTGGGAATCCACGAGACCAAGAGCCGAGAGAACAGGCTTCCTCCGGACGCGGCCAATCCAATGGAGGGAGCCATGGCAATGTGACCTGAAACCTCCAGAACTTAGTTCTAGCATGAGGTTACATCTGAAATTCAAGCCAACAAAAGGTGCTCGAAGATGAAACTACAGGATAGATCATGTAGTGAGCAAAGGTACCATATCCAAATGCAGACTAAACTCGTAAGATGTGGAACGAATGGCCCTTCCTGGGAAGGAGGAAATTGCGAGAAATCGATATCTTGAATTATTGTTCTCCCCTAAATACAAGTCTGCCCAAATTAAAAAGCGATTATCCGTCCCTCAGAAGCCAATTTTGAAACCACCCCAAGCGAGCTTGGTAAAGACCAGAATGGGGTCATACTGATCACGCGCCGCCCTCAACCTCTTCAGATTATCTTCTCCGTACGTCTGGATAGGGTCTTGCCACTCCGCTGCATCGCCAATGTACAAGAATTCCGTGCTCAGTCCTTTCTCTTTGTTCACCTTGTGGAGACGCTCAAGAAGGTTCTTCGCCCAGCTCTCGACCCTCAGATCATCTTCCGGGCGAGCCCACGAAGTTGCGACTTGCCACCCTGCTAGTTGTTAGTACAAGACTGGCGGGCTTTTTTTGAGAGTTTCGATACTTACAGATGTATGACTCGTCAGAGTCCAGGCCGAATGCGTTGCCGACACCGTTGTTCTGGCCGACGGCAGCGTCAGTCTTGGGAGCCTGGTTGGGTATGAAAGTTGGCAGAACCCCTGAACATCGACGATTTCGTCAACAGCTTCATGCCACTGTTGATACATCCAGTAGATCTGTTCAGCATCGGGCTTGATTGTGTGATGACCAAACTGTATACTGGTTGATCGTCAGGCCAATTCTAGAGAAAGAGGTTACATCGCGCCTTTCACTCACCGGAACATTTGGTTGGGGGTTTCCAACTTGAGTGGAAGTATATGGGCTCCGTGACGTTATGGAAACGTGTAACAGCTGGGATGGCCGTGAATTTCGCGAAACGAGAAGGCGGCGAGTCGGTGGTCTCTTGCAGGCCAAAGACCTGAGGCGTGACGGATTTTGTGGTTGTATTGTAATTGATGACAGCACCGGCACCGACGGAACCATCCTCGGATAGAATCATGTCGCATGTCGCCTGGATGAAAGCCGACACGGCTGATTCATTGAACACCTGCATTGTGCTAGTGACGAGGGGCACATCGTACGTCTTCAGTACGAACTTGGTCACGAGGCCGAAGTTGCCGGCGCCGCCCTTGAGGGACCAAAAAAGCTCAGGGTTGACATCCTGGCAAGCCTGAACTGTGGTGCCGTTTCCAAGGACAACATCGTAGCTGACGACGTTGTCCATAGAATAGCCGTACTTATTCAAGAAATAGCTGACGCCGCCGATCAGAGTCAGACCAGGAACGCCAATGGTTTTGAGACGGCCACCGATGGCATAGCGCTTGGAGGGAACAAGAGCTTGGTACACATCGACCCATTTGTTACCGGGGGAGACTTCGATGGTATGGTCTTCGTCGTTGACCTTGATGGTCTTCAAGTCGTTGAGCGCGAGCAGAACACCATCGTTGATCGAATTTGAACCGGGTACCTATCAATCGTCGTGCCAGTGTCGCCGTCACGAAATACTCTGGAGCTTCTTCTCACATTCATATGTCCCCCGCCCCTGATGGCGAACTGGGCCCCGCACATATTAAAGATACCGATAGCATCGGCGGCGGATTCGGTTGTCGTAGGGATGTGTCAGGGTCACGATATAGGCAGAGTGAAGAGGTCTCCAGAACGACACGCCGCAGTTTAATTCGTAGGTCTCCGCAGGTATAATAGCTGAACTCTAGCCTCCTCCGACTAGGAGGGAGGCCCTCCGCGCTCTTATATAGCTCTTCCGCGCTAACTCGTGCCTTGGCAGGGGGGAGCCCTAATATAACCTCCCCTCCTAATAGCTCCTAGACCCTAGGAGCCGCTATAATAGCCTTACTTCCGTAAGTCTAATATCGCTATATTACTATTCCTTATCGTAAGATTCGTAATACTATAGCCCTTAACTAGCCTAGTCCTCTTTATTCCGCTATTATAATCTAATAGCTTTACTATTACTATTCTTTATACGTAATATAGTAGTCCCTACGCCTTCGATCCTCGATCTCGTCCCTTTATCTATAGTTCTCGGTCCTACTATATACCGTTCTATAGATATCCCGAACTTACTACTACTCCTATTACTATTCTTCTTTTTTATAATAATAACGCTACTATACCTATACGTCTCTTCTCTACCCTTAGAACCTCGCGCCTATAAGTAACTAATATTTCTCCTATAATTCTAAATAGCGTTAATCGCGTTATTTCTTATAAGTCTCTTTTAACTACGATCTATTATAGTTATCGTTCCTTCCTTTCCGCTACTAACTCGTTCGGCCGTAGAACCGTATCTTAATCTTAACTACGATACTATAAGTCCCGCGTTTATTCTAGCTAGCTCCGTAGCTAATAAGGGCGTAAATAGAGTACCTAACTAATAAAGAGGCAGTTACTATGCTCGAGCGGCTTAATCCCGCTATTCTAGCGTCCCCGGACTTCGATTCCGAGGCTTTTTATACTACGGAGGCCGACTACCTCGACGCCCTAACTAGCGCGGAGCGCGAGACTCCCTACGCCGTATATATTACCCGTATACGTCTAGGCCGTTCCCGCGGTTATTTCGAGTAGTCTTCTAGCGCCTCCCGCTCTTACGACGCCTGCGCCCGTAAGAAGCGCCGTTATAACCCCGTATATCGCTTTTCTCGTCCGCTATTCGCAATACTGATCCGTACTTAGATTCCTGACTTCGCCGACGCCCCGGCCGCCGCCCGCGAGTTTACTATAGCCTTCCGCACCCTCTAGATCTCTTAGGAGGCTAGTAAGCCCGTACTTTCGGAGACTACCGCTGCTACCGAGGCCGGCTCCGCTGCTACCTCCGTGCTTCGCTGCGCTCGTAAAGAGGAGCGCGCAGTTAGTACTACTATTCGTGTCCGTCCTAACGCCCGTAGTATCCCTTACTAACTTCTACTATTATAGGAGGACGAGGAGATAGCCGAGGATAATAATAATACTATTCCCGCATTCGTTTCGGCCGCCGTAGCTCTAATTCCTATAGTTATTATTACTACTACTACTATTATTCCTACTATAGCCCCTACTACTACTAGTATAACTATAGAGTAGGCCGAGCGCTATATTATAGCCCTAGAGTCGATTACGGACTCCTATTATCGAATTACTATAAGTCTTACGTTCTCCGCGCCTATTAGACGTAGCTAATTATTACTATAAGTTCGTTTAGAGTAGTAAAGGGTTTCCTCCGCACCTTTAAGTATTATTTTTTCGGTTTAGTTACTAGTTTAGGGCCTATAGGTATAATAGTTATTTTACTCTACGCCTCTAAGGCGCCTCGGGCTACGGCCCGTTTAATAAACCGTTTTCTCCTACGCTTTACGCTCTTTAGTAAGTCTTATAAAATCGTTAGTACTCTATAGAGCGCCTATATCCCCTCTTCTTTCTTCCGCGCGTTCTCTTATATCGTATTATCCCTCCGTATAGTTTTCTATAGTCCTAACGCCTATTCTACGCTACGTCCCTCGTAGATATACTATAGTAGCGGTTTCTGCGCCTTAGCTATTCTACGCCGCGGTCTTCTAAATCTCCTATGCCGCGCTCTTCTAAATCTCTAGCGCCGCGCTCTTCTAAGTCTCCTATACTGCGGTTATTTCCTATACTACGCTCCTTTATAGTCGATACTATAGTCTACGATTCTAATGCCCTAGATACGCCCTAGATACGCCCTAGTAGAGTCTTCGAGTCTTCCGTACTTCTAGCCTACTAAAGAGCTTACCCCGCGTATATTAGAGACGTCTCCCTATTACTTAGTCCGTAGTAAGTCTTCTAGCGGCTATGGTCGTTAATAACTACGGTTATAGACTCCGCCCTTCTTCGGCTTTATCTCGAGAACTAGTTACGTAGTTCCTATAATAGGCTTAAGTAATTAAAGAAGAACTACTACGCTATACTCTAATAACTTATAGAGTTTATTTAGGCTATCTATACTAGGGCGCCTAACCCTTAATCTACTTTACTAGCTTCTACTATAGTTAACGCTCTATACGCTGCTATTCTAAGACTCTTATAGTATAGTCTAGATACTACCTTTACCTATAGAGCTTATAGCTTCTACGTAGTCTCGAGGCTCTACTATAGTAAGTCTTCTATAATACTATTAACGCGAAATTATAGGGGACTTACTATTATAGGCTATTTCTAATTACTCGCTGCTATTTAAGGCCGTAGTTCTATTACTTCTTCTACTATCCCTAGTTTCTCGCTCTCTTCTATCCTCTAGTATACTCCTATAAGCTCCTAAATAGTCCGCGGTTATATAAGCTACGCTATAAGTAAGGCCTATAAGTACGGCCTTAGCTTTACTTATAATTAGTCGACCTCGCGTTCTATTAAAAGCGCGAACTCCGTAGTTTATAAGGTTCTTATTACTTCGTCCGTAAATTCCTATATAGGCTCCCCTTCTAACTAGTAAAGGTTTTATTACGCTTATAGCGCCTCTATCCGTACTTCTTCTACGCTTCCGAGCCTATTAAAGAGGAACTACTTAAAGTCTTCCTAGTACGCCCCGTAGGTCGGGTCGTAGTTTACTTACGTATCTATAATATATAGTAGGACGTAATAGCTTACCTAGATAGCGCGGGTTTTAGGTATTATATAATAGTCTAAGTCTATACGAAACTACGTCTCGTAGTTATTAATAAAGGCCTAGAATACGGAGGCGTTCTCTTCTTTATATATTAGGGTTAGTAGCGTAATACTAATATACGGGGTTCGAGGGGCCCGAGGGTTACTTAAAATACTATAGTTTTTAAGAGTCTCTACTAAAAGCGCTAGTACTATAGTTTCTAAAACGCTGCCCCGGGTAGCGCGCTATTCTCGCCTCCTTCGAATCGCTACCCGTAGTTCCTTAATCTCTCTCTCGATCTCTCTATCGCTCTCTTTATCGCTTAATTTAACGCTATTCCGTAGTTATTAGCCCGCTATAGCGTCGCTATCGCTCTCCGTAGCTATTTATTATCGTCGCTGCTTCGTAGGCCGCGTACCCGCGCTCTTCCTACTACGCTTCGTAGGGCCTATTCTGCGGCTCGTTCGTCGAAATCGGGTAAAAAAGGGTGAAAATAGGGCGGTTAGAGGCCCTAAAAGTGCGGCCTCTAGAGCCTTAACGGTCTACCGCGTAGGGGTAGAGAGTTCAGTCTATTAGGGTCACGATATAGGCAGAGTAAAGAGGTCTCTAGAACGATACGCCGTAGTTTAATTCGTAGGTCTCCGCAGGTATAATAGCTGAACTCTGGCCTCCTCCGACCAGGAGGGAGGCCCTCCGCGCTCTTATATAGCTCTTCCGCGCTGACTCGTGCCTCGGCAGGGGGGAGCCCTGACAGGATGAAGATGCAGGCAGGGGCCATATTTGAGCGTTTGTCCCAGACGTTGATGCACTTAGCGCTGTAGTCGGTCGAGTTGGGACGAAGGAGCGCATCAGGGTAGGCCGTTTCAAGCTAGTTACAAGCACACTTAACACCGTCGTTGGCGACAATCCCCCGCGGTCTGACAACGAAGCTGGTTGCCGTGGCGCTGGCTCCATATATCGCCGTCAATAATCCTGAGGACACCATGTTGATGTTTGAGCGGTAGTGGAAAGTATCTGAGATGAAGAAAAACCTGGTGTTTGATGTCAATCATCGAGTTCTGCGACGACGAGTATGCTATATACTGGTTGTTCGTCGTAGCAAGAGGCGAAAGATGACGGCTCTGAGCCTACGGCATCCCGACAAGCCACTTTGAGAGCGTCGTAATTCCCGTCATCGCCATCGGTCTCGGTTTTGCTTTGACGCCTCATTTCCAGGAGCTCCGTCGTGTGTTACATAGCGGATCAAGTCCCTGCGAATCGCCATCGACCACAAGGACCGGGCAGCAGACCAACCAACTCATGTTGAGAGGCTACTTGGCGGATGTGATGATCAACTACGTCGTCCGTAACAGTGATGCACCCCGATCAAATCTCATAAGTCAAATCATCAAACAACTAAACAAATAACCCATTTTCCTATAGTTAAATAGCCAAATACATGGATTTATAATGTTTAGATGTTTGGCAAACGTTTAAATAGATATCGAGACTCGAGACCTATAAAAAAAGAGTAGCTAAGCTAATTAAAACTTTATATTACCTATTATAAATAGAAGTTTATAATAGGTAATATAAATACTAATACTAGGAATCGAACCTAGACCCTTTATAATAAAGTAGAGACCTTAACTAATTAGGCTATTAACTACTATTACTAATAGGGGAAAAGACCTATATATATTAATCTACTAATTAGCTAGTTTAGTCTCCTACCCTAAAAATTACTAAGGCGTAAATCCCCTACTAAAGTAGTAATTCTACTAACGGAACTATCTACTATTAGTAGTCCGTGCCCTATACCCTAGGGTCCGTACGCCCCGTTACCTACTAAGTCCGTAGTTCCAGGCCTACCTACCTGCCTCTAGGGGAATAGATATATATTACTAGTTCTATCCCTTTTTACCTCTATATCTATAATATTAACTACTTATAACGTTACTTACCTATAACGTTACCTACCTATAACGTTACCTACCTATAATATTACTTACTTATAACGTTACTATAATACTACTTATACTATTAAAGCTATTACTACTACTACTACTATTATCGATATATCTATAATAGTCTTTAGGGCGCGTCTACTAGACTTAATTCGAATCTAACTTTCACGCCTAACGCAGTCTAATTCCGACCTCCCTACGGCGATTTACTACGGCCAGCGCTTTACTCTCGACGCGATTATTACGAGGAAGGGCTCCAGAGACGTTAGAAGAGCTTCAGTACCTTAATAACTAGCTTCGTCGAGGGGCTATTTAATTAGGAGGGCTATATTAGGGTATTAACGGCGTTAATACTAACGATTCTAGGTAATAGGTGAGTCCCTGACTATCGTGAGAGCTTTATTATCTAATAAATAAGTCAAATATTTGCAAATAGAGCTAAATAAACAAACACGTCGATTTCAGCGAGCCAAATAGTCAAATACGAACGCTGTATTTGACTTGTTTGATCGGGGTGCAACACTGGTCCGTAATGGCGCGGCTCAGTAGACTGACGCAGCTGAGGGAGAAATGTCCGCCGTCCAACCAGTGCTAGTCTCAATGCTGTGTTAGCAAACTTTGCGAAAATGGGGCGACGCAATCAAGAGGAAACCGAGCTGGCGGACTTGTAGATCGTAGGGCTCATTCAGCCCGACTAAGGCTGGAACAGCATCTCTTGCCCGGTTTCGCTTTCGGCCTTGACGCCTTTGTTGCCCCTTTAGACTGACGTCGGTGGACCCAGATCGTTTGACGCTGACAAGAATGGAGCACACGGATATCCTTCCTCTTCCAGACTTCTAGCATTGACCACCAAAGCCTCGCATTTGATGACGATCTTCATGGTCGCTGAGACTAGGTACCGGTATCTTACTCAAGGTAGGTACCTTACCTTACCTACATTATCTTACTCAGGTAGTCAAAGAAGATATGCGGAGCAAATCTCGCTCTGGCCTGTCACCCTATCGAACGTTTTTCTCGGGGCGTGTCCCATATTCCCAGTCAGGTACCAAACATCTAAGGTATCTCAATGGACGGTATGCTGTGTAAGCAGCCAGGTTTCAATGACGCGGAACGGCCATACATCACCACAGAACTAGCGAGGTTTCTTTGTTTTGACCTGGATCAAGATGTGGGGATTATGTCATGTCTTTTTGAATGCCATCTATCGACGAGCATCATTCGCTTTGATTGAGCCCACCATATGAGGGACGGCCAGATCTCATAATCGGTTCGAAGCCGGGAATGAACCCTGAAGATCTGTCAATACTGACGAACCAGTCGTATGTTTGACCTCGAAGGCAAACAACCCCACGTCAAGCCGAACGATGGACACTTATGACTCACAGAAGCGGCCGAGAAGGCCATATCAATGGAAGAACTTTATAGATAGTTTGTAAACCGACTACTTGACCCATCAAGAGCAGCTAAGGTAGGCAGGGTATCTATCTGTCTAGTCTTCCGCAGCAAGTCGATGGTTGCTTAAGGTAACCGAAAGGGTCTAGTTGTATTCATCTTCCTCTGCGGCATCATCGGTTCCCCCGTCTTAACTCCATTTTCCTTACCAGACCGACAGGTCCCGACTCTGCTCTCTCCGCCGGGGTAAGGGCGGTCTTAAATTGCATCGGTATCGTTTACCTCATGGTCGAAGGGATCGGCGACGTCAGCACCCTTGGTATTGTATACAATGTCTTTTGACACATTTATCGGAGCGACCAGCCTGATAGGTGGGCAGAAGTTGGGAGCATTACAATATGTGCTGGTTTTCCCAACAACGCACCTTGTTACATCATACAGGCACTTTATGACCGACCCAGGGGGACGGGCAGTGGGTTTGGCTCAGCATAATCATCTATTCTAGCCTTTGGCTCGGACTACTGTGAATCCTGTAGTTTGTTCTGAATGACGCGTAAATATTTCGTTGATTCAAATGTCTGAATCTTTGATCCCGTGCGCGGCATCCTAACCAGCGCTTCCTGATGCGTCCAGAAAAGGCTCATATGCTGTCAAAGACACCAAGGATCGAATCGATGTACAAAGTTTGCATCTGCTCCCGGCTCTTCCAGCTGTCTTGGACTCTTGCATTGCTTTAAGAGTTCTTGCTCTGGTCCCGACTTCGAACGCATTGATCTGAATTCTCACTTCGCTGAAGTCACACAATACGCTCTGATTTTCTTATTGTGAGGTGATTCTACCTTCCCTAAACGTTACGATGCGAAGGATTCTAGAGCGAAGATCAAAACCATACAAAAACCGTAAGGCATCAACGAAAATTGGACATCGAGTGCAGACACAACGTCTGCAGGACTGTAGGGCTTCTCCCTTGCAGAAGCGTTCCGTCCTAGCGATCAGGTAGAGCCAAAAACTCGGAAGGCACTTGCTGTTGCCGCAACTCGGGACGGAACTCCACTACTTCCTGTTCCTTCCTGTTGAATCACTCCATGTTTTCCTTGACCATTAAGTTGGCACGTCAAGTAAACCGTCCGAAGTAAAGGTTTCTTCCTTTTAACACACTCATCACGTTCACCTCGACCAGAATCTCGATTACTTCTTTACACAACGCCCAACACAGAGACTACCACCTGCTATCACGATACCACTATGCCTCCTAAGGCCACTACTTCTGCCACTTCTCCAGACTCGAACGAGGACTCCTAGATGACTTGCCTTCCCGACTTTGACGATCACGAGAAAAATCTCTTTGTGGCTATGTTCCTAAACCTCAAGACCAAGCCCGATGTTGACTGGGAGGCCACCGCCGCCCTCGTTTCCTTGAAGAACGGCTCCACCAGCAAGGTAAGTGGTATAACCAGCCATGGACACTTTATCCGAATGATTTCGAGCCAGTTGATGATGAATCAGTCTCGCTATGGCCAGGTCTGCCGCAAGCACGGCATCCCAACCTACAGTCAGGCCTTCGGCACCGCCCGCGTCGCCACGACTTCCGCCAAGGGCAAGACCACTGGCAAGACATCCGCCACTCTTGGCAATGCCGGGATCCGGAAGACGACCGGACGTGCCGGCTCGAAGGGAAAGCCCACCGATTTCAAGACAAAGGCAGAGGATGGAGACGACAAGGACATCGTTGGTGTGAACAAGCTTGAGGCCGAGTAGTTGATGAGCATCGAGGATGTTCACAGTGATGAGAGAGCAGTCATGATGAGACATGAGAGACACTGGCAATAGGGCGACAAACTTTTACTTGCACATTACCGGTATTGAAAACATGATCATCAACACAAAGGTAGCTAGCTCAATCAACAAAGAGGTCTGGCACTTGATGCCTGGAACCCTTTAAAGGACATCCTCTTGCATTTCATTGAGTCCGTGCTATGGGGGTGGCTTAAGAAGCCCCCATTTCAGCACCATTGACTCCCTCCATACGGAATCTCTGCATTGCGTGAAGCTAACACTTGCCCCCGATTCTTCTAGCTGCCCTTTGACTCTCGCATCATCGCAAGTAATCCCGTAGTACTCCATACCTACTTGTTGTAACTAGAAAGGCAGACTCCAGTGGCGAGTGCTCAAATCTATGATGGATGCTGACGGAGTCGCAGTCAACTCTCAAGGGCTACGAGGATTCTACTTCAAGAGGCGCGGAGCGCTAAGATGTCAAAAAGACGCGGATCGGTTCCAATAACCTATTCTGAGGCACGCTTACATATCCAAACCTGTCAACCAGTATGTACCGTATGACAGAACTCAATCGGAGGCGGTCATTGGTAGTTTGCAACTCGTTTCCATCGTACAGAACTCGTCTGAACATCCAGCTCTATCTATGCTCAAAATGCTCTCAGCGATCAGTCTGGCTGTGAGCTCAAGAGCCGTGGTCGCATCGACGTAGTTCTGGCGTGCATCGGCGGGAACGTGTTCGATTAGGGTGGTGCGGAGGCGGAGCAGGGCGGTGAAGGTATCTTTTGGAATGCACGCTTGGTCGAGGGAGGCAAGGGAGCTGAGCGGTTGTCGTCAGTAGCGTTTCGAGCATCAACACATGTCAGGCGGAGAAATCATGTGCGCGCAACTTACCTTCTGCCCTCGGCTATATCGGCACTGAGTCGTGTCTGCGTGCCGTGGTAGAGAGGGACGAAGTTCGTCGTGACGAGATCTTCCAGATATGGCTGTAGAAAAGATCGCATGCCGCGGGTGACGGCGAAGAGCTCGAGCATCGAGTGGATGGGCTCCGACAGAACGTGGTCATCGCATCGCGCTGGCAGCAAGCAGACGGAGAGGAGATACTCCTGGCAAATGCTCGGGATGAGAAGAGACTTGTGTAGCGCGCTCATGGCAAGGAGGCCGTCCATGATGAATGGATGACGGTAGCCCTCTTCTGGAATGACATGCTTCCAGACCCTGGCGGATATCGTCGCGCAGGGCCAGAGTTTGGGCCGCGTTGACGGAGTAGTGGTGCATCAGCTCGAGCTCGCGGCCGCCAAGGCTGATGTCGTTCAGAGGCGATTGGGCGCCCCTGCGATGATTACTAGCGATGTTGAGGTGAAGAAATTTTGTTTTGTCACCAGACTCGAGGTTGAAGATGGTGCTGCTACTGTCGATTGATCCCGTTGCGGTAGTCACCGGATTGCTGCTGCCAGCATCGCCGGTACCGGCGTCCGGAGATTCGGCTGCCGGCGGAGGGGGCTTCTTCCGGGCCTCGGCGGGTGGGGCACGGAGCTTCGGCGACCATGTTCTCCTTGGGTTTTGCATATGCACATGGAATGCCATGGCGGGCGCAATTGAAACACGTAGGATATTTCTCGTCGCACCAGTACACGAAAGATGAGCCCTGTGGAACGAAGATGACCAGAACGAAAAAAACCCAAGTGACGGCTCAACTTGACTTTCCTGCGTTTGCAGTCCTCACATCCCCTAGGGGACTTTGTGTGACTCCTCCGTGGAGCCATGGGGACGTGCAAGTGACTGGGAATTTGAGCAAGATTGACAAGTAGACAGACCGAAAGTCTTTAGCATAGTGCAGTCCCAAGAAATGGGGCAGTGCCAGACACTGAAGAACGTTGTGACGGGCTTTTGTCACTGGATTAGCCTGTTCCGTGAACCCTTACGGGCCCGAGATCTGATCCGGGCTTCCGGAAGACCCTGGAGATAGCGCCCATACTCCCTGCAGCCCGCTGTAGTAACCCCTGAGAGTCGTGCTCAACGCTCACTACGTCGGGACATTAGACCCTCCTCACAGCTGTCCAGAATCCGAACCCGAACACTCGTTTCCGGCGCCTGCGGTCCCGCCCTCATGGCCGCCTCAATCTACATGATTCTCGGCCGCATCATCCTCCTCACCGACGGCGAGCTCCACTCCCCCATTCGCCGCCGCTGGCTCACCAAGTTCTTCGTCATCGGCGACGTCCCCGCCCTGCTCGCCCAGTCCAGCGGCGGCGGCATCATGAGCTCCGACAACGGCACTAACAATTCCTTCCACACGGGCGAAACTGTCATCATAGCAGGCCTCTACATCCAGCCATCCATCCTTCTTCGGCACTTTCGTCTTGGTGCGCAGCGCGTTTCGCGTTGTAGAGTACCACCAGGGCAACGGAGGGTATCTCATCAGCCACGAGGTGTGGATTTACCTGTTTGACGCGCTGCTCATGTTCGCGGCCATGGTGTGGCTGAACTGGTACCACCCTGCTGAGATTGGCCTGCTGCTGCGGGGGGAGACGACGACGGCGGTGAATGGGCTGGAGACGCGAGTCTGAAGATAATGGAGTTCTTGCTGCACTGGGAATCGACACTCGTCTCTGTTTGTCCCGAGGCGCTGGTGGCACTGTGTGACAAGCTTCGAGACAGGCGGCTTCCTTTTGCTGGGAGGATATTTTGACCAAGGTTTGAGAGCCAGTACATTGGTACGTTCAGCTCTGGGTGGACGGGTCGAACGTTTGGTTGATCATAGAATAGACGTCTGAAAAGATTTCACCTGTAGCTGTCGAATATTACCTGTCAACCAGATCTTATCGCGAGACGGTTTGTTGCGAACCGGCCCCCTTCGCCCTACGTGTTGCACTTTGTGGCCTGCACAGGCGAGAGATGAAGTAATCAAGCTGACGTGACATTGCATCAAACTAGTCATGAATAGAGTACGAGACAGATCGACAGCCAGGCCCCTCTATCTTATAGAGCCGAAAAGCTCATCCATTCAACCCTCCAAACTCCGTTGCCCAATTTATCGTCATTAACCCCCATCATATGTTATCCGTGACAAGAGGGGAGAGACTGGTATCAGAAAGGAAACACGAAAAGGAGAAAACCCCAATTTGAGAGGTCAATACTCTGCCCAACTCCTGCGATGCCCCCCCCCAAAGCCCATGTTTCGAGGCTCACCGTCGGTACGACGGATCCCACTGCTCAGACTTCACGCCTGCAAGCCCCGAAAGACCAAGGCCCAAGACTGACGATGCGTGTGTTCCGTCTTGCTGGGTGGCAGCCATGTGGTGATCGCACGTTGCCCCAAGCGAGTACTCGTCAATGTTGTAGGCGGCATCAAAGGCAGAGAAGGCCGGGCTTCCCGGCCACAGGGCGTGATCCTGAACAGACTCTAGCTGATTCTCATGCTCATGTCCGCAGTGCCCAGTAGCAGGCATGTCGAAGGCGCCGAGGACACTTGCCGGTGGGCTGAAATGTAGAGGGTGCGGCGCGGACAGCATGTCGTCGCTGCACGGCGTGAGAAGCCGCATTTGCGGCGCAGAGTGGCTTTCCGGACCAGCCGGCGAAGCCATGGATGTAGGAGTGAAATGATTTTGGTGGTACATGGGCTGGCTTGTTTCTTGCTTGACGTTGAGTGGTGAGCCTGAACGAGCATCGGAGTAGGTGATTCGGTTCTGCAGGCCTGACTCTGCCTTGACCAAGTCTTCCGGCTTGATCGTCCTCGAATCCTTCTTCGACTTGGTGACCTTGTTCTTGGTGTTCGTTCGGTTCCTCTTTTGCGGCTCGAGGCCCAACATGGCAGACCTGAACCGAGAGTATCGCATACGAGCGGCATGGCCGTTGGTGATGGGTTGAGAGAGAACGGGATCATGGGCAACCAGATTCCAGTCGATCTAAGACGAGAGGCCGTCAGCATGGGAAATCATGGAATAAATGGTTTCTCGAAATACTAACATCCTTGAGGTTCTTCTGCTTAAGGATGGCGAAGAGGAACCTTGTCATTTGATTATCGGAGTTGGACATGGCAGCAGCTATTTCGTGGGTTGTCCAGAATAAAGTCGTTAAGGTGGTGAAGGCAAATCGATCGATATGACGAGAGTGGCGAGATGGCTGGTTTTGGTCTGCACAAGATAATGGTGGTACTACTGGCCAGGTCCAGGCATCCAGCACAGGACAGGGTATTGCAGAGACGACAGCGACCAGTGATTCACTGTGAAGACTGGTGAGGAAACGGCGTGGTGATATATAGCATCGGTAGGATGGTGTGGGAGGTCTAGGCAATGGTGTGACCGCTCAAGTCTCTCTGTAGCACGCAAAGAGGTGAGATGAGGCGGATCTGCTAGTAAAGACGAGGCGGACAAAGGTCTTGGTGGACAAGGATCGTTCGACAGAACAGTGGGTGGTCCTGGGGGGTGTGAATGCTGGTTTTGAGAGGTTCTTCCAAAAGCCTGAGATGTATCACAAAAGCAGATGGAGGTGCATCAAGGCGCTTGTCGAGGAGGATACGAGACTGGGAAAGGATAGAAGGGTGGAGGAGAAGGCGCAGCGATGAAAAGGACGACAGGCCTTTATGGGGAGCGATGCTGTGGATGTATTGAGAGCCGTACGTGGCAAACTGCCTAAAGTTGCAGCAAGTCATCAAAACAGCCCTTGTTGCCTGGAGCTACCCGCATCTTTTTTGGCTTCATTGGGGGGAAGGGGGGGGGGGGGGGGGGGG